>JARQOC010000064.1:100000-192953 GCA_033576535.1 Allobates femoralis | reverse complement strand
AGGGGAAAAGACCATGGCTGCATTGACTTTTGACGGCCCAAAGGGCGGGAAATGTAACCATTGACTGTTTTTAAAAGACTTTTACAAATTTCCCTTTTAAAAAAGTCCCACAGAGGGAACCGATGTCGCACCTTTTGAAACCTTTGGCATGCCTTGACGACTCTTAAAGAAAAGATGAGAGCCTTGGTCACGGGTGGAGGGAACCTATGAAACCCGGGGGAAACCCATGGCGCATTGATTTTTTGAAGGCCAAAGGGTGGTAAGAGTAAAAGCCATTGTGAATTAAAAAATTTTACTAATGTATCCTTTAAAAAAGTCCCACAGGGGGGAACCCGCATGTCAGCAGCCTTTTAAAACCCCATTGGATGCCCTTAAAGCTCTTGAGCAAGCAGTGAGACCCTTGGGGGTGGAGGGGGAACCCTATGGACCCAAAAGGGAATCTCAAAGGGAGCCATGTGCTTGATTTTGAGGGGCCAAAGGGCGGAAGGTGAACCCATTGATGAATTAAAACGACTTTTTTAATGATCCTTAAAAAAGTCCCAAATGGGAACCCATGCAGCAGCCATTGTAAACCCCTTGTTGCATCCCTTGACAACTCTTAAAAAACATGGACCTTTAGGGCTGGAGGGAAAAACTCATGAGAGAAAAGGGAATCTTAGGGGAAACCCAAAAAGGCTTGCATTGATTTTTTGACGGAAAAAGGGCGGGTAAGAGTAGAAGCCTTGACTGAAATTAAAATGATTTTACTTGTATGCCTTTTAAAAAAGTCCCAAAAAAGGGGAACCAGCATTCAAGCCTTGAAACCCTTTGATCCTTGAAGACTCTTACTAACAGTGGGGCCCGGTCAGGGGCTGGAGGGAGATCAGAAAACCCCAATGAAATTCAATGGGACCATGGCTGCAATGATTTTGACGGCCAAAGGGGGGAAAGGTAGAACCCTTGACTGAAATTAAAAGTTTTTTACTAATGAGTTTTTAAAAAAACCCCCAAAGATGGAACCGCTTTCAGAAATTTGAAAAACCCATTTGCATGCCCTTGACAGACCTTGAGCTAAACTGAGACCTTTACGGGCGGGGAAATTGAGGCCCAAAAAGGGGATTCTATGGAAACCATGGCTGCATTGACTTTTGACACGCCAAAGGGCTGGTAAGAGAGAATCCATTGACGTAATTAAAACGGACTTTTATAATGAAATGCCTGTGCAAAAGCCCCACAGATGGGAAGCCAGCATGTTACCCAGCCATTTAAACCCATTGTGCCTGCCCTTGACAGACTCTTGAAGCTAAGCATTGAGAGCCTTGGTCACGGGCTGGATGGGAGACCTCATAGAGACCCAATGGAAGTCTCTATGGGTGACCCAATGGGAATCTCAATGGGAGTCCATGGCTGCATTGACTTTTGACAGGCCAAAGGGGTTGGTAAGAGTAGAATCCATTGACTGTAAATTAAAACTGACTTTTACTTTTTTGTATGCCTATACAAAAGTCCCAAAGATGGGAAACCAGATGTCAGCAGCCATTGTAAACCCATTGTGCATGCCTTGACAGACTCTTGCAGATAAGCAGTGAGAGCCTTGGTCACGGGCTGGATGGGAGACCTCATGAGAGACCCAATGGGAATCTCAATGGGGAGACCATGGATGCATTGACTTTTGACAAGGCCAAAGGCTGGTAAGAGTAGAAGCCATTGACTGAAATTAAAACTGACTTTTACTAATGTATGCCTGTAAAAGTCCCACAGATGGGAAGCCAGCATGTCAGCACCATTGTAAACCCATTGTGCATTGCCCTTGACAGACTCTTGAAGCTAAGCAGTGAGAGCCTTGGTCACGGGCTGGATGGGAGACCTCATGAAGACCCAATGGAAGTCTCTAGGGTGACCCAATGGGAATCTCAATGGGAGTCCATGGCTGCATTGACTTTTGACAGCCAAAGGACTGGTAAGTGTAAAGCCATTGACTGTAATTACAACGACTTTTACTAATGTATGCCTATACAAAAGTCCCACAGATGGGAAACCAGCATGTCAGCAGCCATTGTAAACCCATTGTGCATGCCCTTGACAGACTCTTGCAGCTAAGCAGTGAGAGCCTTGGTCACGGGCTGGATGGAAGACCTCATGAGAGACCCAATGGGAATCTCAATGGGAGAACCATGGATGCATTGACTTTTCAGAGGCCAAAGGGCTGGTAAGAGTAGAAGCCATGACTGTAATTAAAACTGACTTTTACTAATGTATGCCTATACAAAAGTTCCACAGATGGGAAGCCAGCATGGCAGCAGCCATTGTAAACCCATTGTGCATTGCCCTTGACAGACTCTTGCAGTTAAGCAGTGAGAGCCTTGGTCACGGGCTGGATGAGAGACCAAATGGAATCTCAATGGGAGACCATGGCTGCATTGACTTTGACAGGCCAAAGGGCTGGTAAGAGTAGAAGCCATGGACTGTAATTAAAACTGACTTTTACTAATGTATGCCTATACAAAAGTCCCACAGATGGGAAGCCAGCATGTCAGCAGCCATTGAAAACCCATTGTACATGCCCTTGACAGACTCTTGAAGCTAAGCAGTGAGAGCCTTGGTCACGGGCTGGATGGGGAGACTCATGAGAGACCCAATGAGAATCTCAATGGGAGACCATGGCTGCATTGACTTTTGACAGGCCAAAGGGCTGGTAAGAGTAGAAGCTATTGACTGTAATTAAAACTGACTTTTACTAATGTATGCCTTTAAAAAAGTCCCCACAGATGGGAAGCCAGCATGTCAGCAGCCATTGTAAACCCATTGTGCATGCCCTTGACAGACTCTTGCAGCTAAGCAGTGAGAGCCTTGGTCACGGGCTGGATGGGAGACCTCATGAGAGACCCAATGAGAATCTCAATGGGAGACCATGCTGCATTGACTTTTGACAGGCCAAAGGGCTGGTAAGAGTAGAAGCCATTGACTGTCATTAAATAACTGACTTTTACTAATGTATGCCTTTAAAAATGTCCCACAGATGGGAAGCCAGCATGTCAGCAGCCATTGTAAACCCATTGTGCATGCCCTTGACAGACTCTTAAAGCTAAGCAGTGAGAGCCTTGGTCACGGGCTGGATGGGAGACCTCATGAGAGACCCAATGGAAGTCTCTATGGGTGACTCATATGGGAATCCATGGCTGCATTGACTTTTGACAGGCCAAAGGGCTGGTAACGGTAGAAGCCATTGACTGTAATTAAAACTGACTTTTACTAATGTATGCCTATACAAAAGTCCCACAGATGGGAAGCCAGCATGTCAGCAGCCATTGTAAACCCATTGTGCATGCCCTTGACAGACTCTTGATGCTAAGCAGTGAGAGCCTTGGTGACGGGCTGGATGGGAGACCTCATGAGAGACCCCATGGGAATCTCAATGGGAGACCATGGCTGCATTGACTTTTGACAGGCCAAAGGCTGGTAAGAGTAGAAGCCATTGACTGTAATTAAAACAGACTTTTACTAATGTATGCCTATACAAAAGTTCCACAGATGGGAAGCCCAGCATGTCGGCAGCCATTGTAAAACCCATTGTGCATGCCCTTGACAGAGTCTTAAAGCTAAGCAGTGAGAGCCTTGGTCACGGGCTGGATGGAGACCTCATGAGAGACCCAATGGAAGTTTCTATGGTGACCCAATGGGAGTCCATGGCTGCATTGACTTTTGACAGGCCAAAGGGCTGGTAAGAGTAGAAGCCATTGACTGTAATTAAAACTGACTTTTTCTAATGTATGCCTATACAAAAGTCCCACAGATGGGAAGCCAGCATGTCAGCAGCCATTGTAAAACCCATTGTGCATGCCCTTGACAGACTCTTGCAGCTAAGCAGTGAGATCCTTGGTCACGGGCTGGATGGGAGACCTCATGAGAGACCCAATGGGAATCTCAATGGGAGACTATAGCGCATTGACTTTTGACAGGCCCAAAGGTCTGGTAAGAGTAGAAGCCATTGACTGTAATTTAAACTGACTTTTAATAATGTATGCCTGTGCAAAAGTCCCACAGATGGGAAGCCAGCATGTTAGCAGCCATTGTAAACCCATTGTGCATGCCCTTGACAGACTCTTGAAGCTAAGCAGTGAGAGCCTTGGTTACGGTCTGGATGGGAGACCTCATGAGAGACCCAATGGGAATCTCTATGGGAGACCATGGCTGCATTGACTTTTGACAGGCCAAAGGGCTGGTAAGAGTAGAAGCCATTGACTGTAATTAAAACTGACATTTACTAATGTATGCCTATACAAAAGTTCCACAGATTGGACACCAGCATGTCAGCAGCCATTGTAAACCCCATTTGTGCATGCCCTTAACAGACTCTTGATGCTAAGCAGTGAGAGCCTTGGTCACGGGCTGGATGGGAGACCTCATGAGAGACCCAATGGGGATCTCAATGGGAGACCATGGCTGCATTGACTTTTGACAGGCCAAAGGGCGGTAAGAGTAGAAGCCATTGACTGTAATTAAAACTGACTTTTACTAATGTATGCCTATACAAAAGTCCCACAGATAGGAAGCCAACATGTCAGCAGCCATTGTAAACCCATTGTGCATGCCCCTGACAGACTCTTGAAGCTAAGCAGTGAGAGCCTTGGTCACGGGCTGGAAGGGAGACCTCATGAGAGACCCAATGGAAGTCTCTATGGGTGACCCAATGGGAATCTCAATGGGAGTCCATGGCTGCATTGACTTTTGACAGGCCAAAGGGCTGGTAAGAGTAGAAGCCATTGACTGTAATTAAAACTGACTTTTACTAATGTATGCCTATACAAAAGTCCCACAGATGGGAAGCCAGCATGTCAGCAGCCATTGTAAACCCATTGTGCATGCCCTTGACAGACTCTTGCAACTAAGCAGTGAGAGCCTTGGTCACGGGCTGGATGGAGACCTCATGAGAGACCCAATGGAAGTCTCTATGGTGACTCAATGGGAGTCCATGGCTGCATTGACTTTTGACAGGCCAAAGGGCTGGTAACAGTAGAAGCCATTGACTGTAATTAAAACTGACTTTTACTAATGTATGCCTATACAAAAGTCCCACAGATGGGAAGCCAGCATGTCAGCAGCCATTGTAAACCCATTGTGCATGCCCTTGACAGACTCTTGCAACTAAGCAGTGAGAGCCTTGGTCACGGGCTGGATGGGAGACCTCATGAGAGACCCAATGGAATCACAATGGGAGACCATGGCTGCATTGACTTTTGACAGGCGAAAGGGCTGGTAAGAGTAGAAGCCATTGACTGTAATTAAAACTGACTTTTACTAATGTATGCCTATACAAAAGTCCCATAGATGGGATGCCAGCATGTAAGCAGCCATTGTAAACCCATTGTGCATGCCCTTGACAGACTCTTGAAGCTAAGGTGAGAGCCTTGGTCACGGGCTGGATGGGAGACCTCATGAGAGACCCAATGGGAATCTCAATGGGAGACCATGTCTGCATTGACTTTTGACAGGCCAAAGGGCTGGTAAGAGTAGAAGCCATTGACTGTAATTAAAACTGACTTTTACTAATGTATGCCTATACAAAAGTCCCACAGATGGGAAGCCAGCATGTCAGCAGCCATTGTAAACCCATTGTGCATGCCCTTGACAGACTCTTGCAGCTAAGCAGTGAGAGCCTTGGTCACAGGCTGGATGGGAGACCTCATGACAGACCCAATGGGAAATCACAATGGGAGACCATGGCTGCATTGACTTTTGACAGGCCAAAGGGCTGGTAAGAGTAGAAGCCATTGACTGTAATTAAAACTGACTTTTACTAATGTGTGCCTATACAAAAGTCCCACAGATGGAAAGCCAGCATGTCAGCAGCCATTGTAAACCCATTGTGCATGCCCTTGACAGACTCTTGAAGCTAAGCAGTGAGAGCCTTGGTCACGGTCTGTATGGGAGACCTCATGAGAGACCCAATGGAAGTCTCTATGGGTGACTCAATGGGAGTCCATGGCTACGTTGCTTTTGACAGGCCAAAGGGCTGGTAAGAGTAGAAGCCATTGACTGTAATTAAAACTGACTTTTACTAATATATGCCTATACAAAAGTCCCTCACATGGGAAGACAGCATGTCAGCAGCCATTGTAAACCCATTGTGCATGCCCTTGACAGACTCTTGAAGCTAAGCAGTGAGAGCCTTGGTCACGGGCTGGATGGGAGACCTCATGAGAGACCCAATGGAAGTCTCTATGGGTGACCAATGGGATCCATGGCTGCATTGACTTTTGACAGGCCAAAGGGCTGGTACAGTAGAAGCCATTGACTGTAATTAAAACTGACTTTTACTAATGTATGCCTATACAAAAGTCCCACAGATGTGAAGCCAGCATGTCAGCAGCCATTGTAAACCCATTGTGCATGTCCTTGACAGACTGTTGCAGCTAAGCAGTGAGAGCCTTGGTCAAGGTCTGGAAGGGAAACCTTATGAGAGACCCGATGGGAATCACAATGGGAGACCATGGCTGCATTGACTTTTGACAGGCCAAAGGGCTGGTTAGAGTAGAAGCCATTGACTGAAATTAAAACTGACTTTTACTAATGTATGCCTTACAAAAGTCCCACAGATGGGAAGCCAGCATGTCAGCAGCCATTGTAAACCCATTGTGTATGCCCTTGACAGACTCTTGAAGCTAAGCAGCGAGAGCCTTGATCACGTGCTGGATGGGAGACCTTATGAGAGACCCAATGGGAATCTCAATGGGAGACCATGGCCTGCATTGACTTTTGACAGGCCAAAGGGCTGGTAAGAGTAGAAGCCATTGACTGTAATTAAAACTGACTTTTACTAATGTATGCCTATACAAAAGTCCCACAGATGGGAAGCCAGCATGTCAGCAGCCATTGTAAACCCATTGTGCATGCCCTTGACAGACTCTTGCAGCTAAGCAGTGAGAGCCTTGGTCATGGGCTGGAAAGGAGACCTCATGAGAGCCCCCATGGGAATCTCAATGGGAGACCATGGCTGCATTGACTTTTGACAGGCCAAAGGGCTGGTAAGAGTAGAAGCCATTGACTGTAATTAAAACTGACTTTTACTAATAGTATGCCTATACAAAAGTCCTCACATGGGAAGACAGCATGTCAGCAGCCATTGTAAACCCATTGTGCATGCCCTTGACAGACTCTTGAAGCTAAGCAGTGAGAGCCTTGGTCACGGGCTGGAATGGGAGACCTCATGAGAGACCCAATGGGAATCTCAATGGGAGACCATGGCTGCATTGACTTTTGACAGGCCAAAGGGCTGGTAAGAGTAGAAGCCATTGACTGTAATTAAAACTGACTTTTACTAATGTATGCCTATACAAAAGTCCCACAGATGGGAAGCCAACATGTCAGCAGCCATTGTAAACCCATTGTGCATGCCCTTGTCAGACTCTTGAAGCTAAGCAGTGAGAGCCTTGGTCACGGGCTGGATGGGAGACCTCATGAGAGACCCAATGGAAGTCTCTATGGGTGACCCAATGGGAATCTCAATGGGAGTCCATGGCTGCATTGACTTTTGACAGGCCAAAGGGCTGGTAAGAGCAGAAGCCATTGACTGTAATTAAAACTGACTTTTACTAATGTATGCCTATACAAAAGTCCCACAGATGGGAAGCCAGCATGTCAGCAGCCATTGTAAACCCATTGTGCATGCCCTTGACAGACTCTTGAAGCTAAGCAGTGAGAGCCTTGGTCACGGGCTGGATGGGAGACCTCATGAGAGACCTAATGGGAATCTCAATGGGAGACCATGGCTGCATTGACTTTTGACAGGCCAAAGGCTGGTAAGAGTAGAAGCCATTGACTGTAATTAAACTGACTTTTACTAATGTATGCCTATACAAAAGTCCCACAGATGGAAAGCCAGCATGTCAGCAGCCATTGTAAACCCATTGTGCATGCCCTTGACAGACTCTTGAAGCTAAGCAGTGAGAGCCTTGATCACGTGCTGGATGGGAGACCTTATGAGAGACCCAATGGAAGTCTCTATGGGTGACTCAATGGGAGTCCATGGCTACGTTGCCTTTTGACAGGCCAAAGGGCTGGGTAAGAGTAGAAGCCATTGACTGTAATTAAAACTGACTTTTACTAATATATGCCTATACAAAAGTCCCTCACATGGGAAGCCAGCATGTCAGCAGCCATTGTAAACCCATTGTGCATGCCCTTAACAGACTCTTGAAGCTAAGCAGTGAGAGCCTTGGTCACGGGCTGGATGGGAGACCTCATGAGAGACCCAATGGAAGTCTCTATGTGTGACTCAATGGGAGTCCATGGCTGCATTGACTTTTGACAAGCCAAAGGGCTGGTAACAGTAGAAGCCATTGACTGTAATTAAAACTGAATTTTACTAATGTATGCCTATACAAAAGTCCCACAGATGGGAAGCCAGCATGTCAGCAGCCATTGTAAACCCATTGTGCATGCCCTTGACAGACTCTTGCAGTTAAGCAGTGAGAGCCTTGGTCACGGGCTGAATGGGAGACCTCATGAGAGACCCAATGGGAATCTCAATGGGAGACCATGGCTGCATTGACTTTTGACAGGCCAACAGGCTGGTAAGAGTAGAAGCCATTGACTGTAATTAAAACTGACTTTTACTAATGTATACCTATACAAAAGTCCCACAGATGGGAAGCCAGCATGTCAGCAGCCATTGTAAACCCATTGTGCATGCCCTTGACAGACTCTTGCAGCTAAGGTGAGAGCCTTGGTCACGGGCTGGATGAGAGACCTCATGAGAGACCCAATGGGAATCTCAATGGGAGACCATGGCTGCATTGACTTTTGACAGGCCAAAGGGCTGGTAAGAGTAGAAGCCATTGACTGTAATTAAAACTGACTTTTACTAATGTATGCCTATACAAAAGTCCCACAGATGGGAAGCCAGCATGTCAGCAGCCATTGTAAACCCATTGTGCATGCCCTTGACAGACTCTTGCAGCTAAGCAGTGAGAGCCTTGGTCACGGGCTGGATGGGATACCTCATGAAGACCCAATGGGAATCACAATGGGAGTCCATGGCTGCATTGACTTTTGACAGGCCAAAGGGCTGGTAACAGTAGAAGCCATTGACTGTAATTAAAACTGACTTTTACTAATGTATGCCTATACAAAAGTCCCACAGATGGGAAGCCAGCATGTCAGCAGCCATTGTAAACCCATTGTGCATGTCCTTGACAGACTGTTGCAGCTAAGCAGTGAGAGCCTTGGTCAAGGGCTGGAAGGGAAACCTTATGAGAGACCCAATGGGAATCTCAATGGGAGACCATGGCTGCATTGACTTTTGACAGGCCAAAGGGCTGGTAAGAGTAGAAGCCATTGACTGAAATTAAAACTGACTTTTACTAATGTATGCCTATACAAAAGTCCCACAGATGGGAAGCCAGCATGTCAGCAGCCATTGTAAACCCATTGTGCATGCCCTTGACAGACTCTTGAAGCTAAGCAGTGAGAGCCTTGGTCACGGGCTGGATGGGAGACCTCATGAGAGACCCAATGGGAATCTCAATGGGAGACCATGGCTGCATTGACTTTTGACAGGCCAAAGGGCTGGTAAGAGTAGAAGCCATTGACTGTAATTAAAACTGACTTTTACTAATGTATGCCTATACAAAAGTCCCACAGATGGGAAGCCAGCATGTCAGCAGCCATTGTAAACCATTGTGCATGCCCTTGACAGACTCTTGCAACTAAGCAGTGAGAGCCTTGGTCACGGGCTGGATGGGAGACCTCATGAGAGACCCAATGGAAGTCTCTATGGGTGACTCAATGGGAGTCCATGGCTGCATTGACTTTTGACAGGCCAAAGGGCTGGTAACAGTAGAAGCCATTGACTGTAATTAAAACTGACTTTTACTAATGTATGCCTATACAAAAGTCCCACAGATGGGAAGCCAGCATGTCAGCAGCCATTGTAAACCCATTGTGCATGCCCTTGACAGACTCTTGCAACTAAGCAGTGAGAGCCTTGGTCACGGGCTGGATGGGAGACCTCATGAGAGACCCAATGGGAATCACAATGGGAGACCATGGCTGCATTGACTTTTGACAGGCGAAAGGGCTGGTAAGAGTAGAAGCCATTGACTGTAATTAAAACTGACTTTTACTAATGTATGCCTATACAAAAGTCCCATAGATGGGATGCCAGCATGTAAGCAGCCATTGTAAACCCATTGTGCATGCCCTTGACAGACTCTTGAAGCTAAGGTGAGAGCCTTGGTCACGGGCTGGATGGGAGACCTCATGAGAGACCCAATGGGAATCTCAATGGGAGACCATGTCTGCATTGACTTTTGACAGGCCAAAGGGCTGGTAAGAGTAGAAGCCATTGACTGTAATTAAAACTGACTTTTACTAATGTATGCCTATACAAAAGTCCCACAGATGGGAAGCCAGCATGTCAGCAGCCATTGTAAACCCATTGTGCATGCCCTTGACAGACTCTTGCAGCTAAGCAGTGAGAGCCTTGGTCACAGGCTGGATGGGAGACCTCATGACAGACCCAATGGGAATCACAATGGGAGACCATGGCTGCATTGACTTTTGACAGGCCAAAGGGCTGGTAAGAGTAGAAGCCATTGACTGTAATTAAAACTGACTTTTACTAATGTGTGCCTATACAAAAGTCCCACAGATGGAAAGCCAGCATGTCAGCAGCCATTGTAAACCCATTGTGCATGCCCTTGACAGACTCTTGAAGCTAAGCAGTGAGAGCCTTGGTCACGGTCTGTATGGGAGACCTCATGAGAGACCCAATGGAAGTCTCTATGGGTGACTCAATGGGAGTCCATGGCTACGTTGCCTTTTGACAGGCCAAAGGGCTGGTAAGAGTAGAAGCCATTGACTGTAATTAAAACTGACTTTTACTAATATATGCCTATACAAAAGTCCCTCACATGGGAAGACAGCATGTCAGCAGCCATTGTAAACCCATTGTGCATGCCCTTGACAGACTCTTGAAGCTAAGCAGTGAGAGCCTTGGTCACGGGCTGGATGGGAGACCTCATGAGAGACCCAATGGAAGTCTCTATGGGTGACTCAATGGGATTCCATGGCTGCATTGACTTTTGACAGGCCAAAGGGCTGGTAAGAGTAGAAGCCATTGACTGTAATTAAAACTGACTTTTACTAATGTATGCCTATACAAAAGTCCCACAGATGGGAAGCCAGCATGTCAGCAGCCATTGTAAACCCATTGTGCATGCCCTTGACAGACTCTTGAAGCTAAGCAGTGAGAGCCTTGGTCAGGGCTGGAAAGGAGACCTCATGAGAGACCCCATGGGATCTCAATGGAGACCATGGCTGCATTGACTTTTGACAGGCCAAAGGGCTGGTAAGAGTAGAAGCCATTGACTGTAATTAAAACTGACTTTTACTAATATATGCCTATACAAAAGTCCCTCACATGGGAAGACAGCATGTCAGCAGCCATTGTAAACCCATTGTGCATGCCCTTGACAGACTCTTGAAGCTAAGCAGTGAGAGCCTTGGTCACGGGCTGGATGGGAGAACCTCATGAGAGACCCAATGGGAATCTCAATGGGAGACCATGGCTGCATTGACTTTTGACAGGCCAAAGGGCTGGTAACAGTAGAAGCCATTGACTGTAATTAAAACTGACTTTTCTAATGTATGCCTATACAAAAGTCCCACAGATGGGAAGCCAGCATGTCAGCAGCCATTGTAAACCCATTGTGCATGCCCTTGACAGACTCTTGCAGTTAAGCAGTGAGAGCCTTGGTCACGGGCTGGATGGGAGACCTCATGGAGACCAATGGGAATCTCAATGGGAGACCATGGCTGCATTGACTTTTGACAGGCCAACAGGGCTGGTAAGAGTAGAAGCCATTGACTGTAATTAATACTGACTTTTACTAATGTATGCCTATACAAAAGTCCCACAGATGGGAAGCCATCATGTCAGCAGCCATTGTAAACCCATTGTGCATGCCCTTGACAGACTCTTGCAGCTAAGGTGAGAGCCTTGTTCACGGGCTGGATGGTGAGACCTCAGAGGGACCCAATGGGAATCTCAATGGGAGACCATGGCTGCATTGACTTTTGACAGGCCAAAGGCTGGTAAGAGTAGAAGCCATTGACTTAATTAAAACTGACTTTTACTAATGTATGCCTATACAAAAGTCCCACAGATGGGAAGCCAGCATGTCAGCAGCCATTGTAAACCCATTGTGCATGCCCTTGACAGACTCTTGAAGCTAAGAGTGAGAGCCTTGGTCACGGGCTGGATGGGAGACCTCATGAGAAGACCCAATGGGAATCTCAATGGGAGACCATGTCTGCATTGACTTTTGACAGGCCAAAGGGCTGGTAAGAGTAGAAGCCATTGACTGTAATTAAAACTGACTTTTACTAATGTATGCCTATACAAAATGTCCACAGATGGGAAGCCAGCATGTCAGCAGCCATTGTAAACCCATTGTGCATGCCCTTGACAGACTCTTGCAGCTAAGCAGTGAGAGCCTTGGTCAAAGGCTGGATGGGAGACCTCATGAAGACCCAATGGGAATCACATTGGGAGACCATGGCTGCATTGACTTTTGGCAGGCCAAAGGGCTGGAAGAGTAGAAGCCATTGACTGTAATTAAAACTGACTTTTACTAATGTGTGCCTATACAAAAGTCCCACAGATGGAAAGCCAGCATGTCAGCAGCCATTGTAAACCCATTGTGCATGCCCTTGACAGACTCTTGAAGCTAAGCAGTGAGAGCCTTGGTCACGGTCTGTATGGGAGACGTCATGAGAGACCCAATGGAAGTCTCTATGGGTGACTCAATGGGAGTCCATGGCTATGTTGCCTTTTGACAGGCCAAAGGGCTGGTAAGAGTAGAAGCCATTGACTGTAATTAAAACTGACTTTTACTAATATATGCCTATACAAAAGTCCCACAGATGGGAAGCCAGCATGTCAGCAGCCATTGTAAACCCATTGTGCATGCCCTTGACAGACTCTTGAAGCTAAGCAGTGAGAGCCTTGGTCACGGGCTGGATGGGAACCTCATGAGAGACCCAATGGAAGTCTCTATGGGTGACTCAATGGGAGTCCATGGCTGCATTGACTTTTGACAGGCCAAAGGGCTGGTAACAGTAGAAGCCATTGACTGTAATTAAAACTGACTTTTACTAATGTATGCCTATACAAAAGTCCCACAGATGGGAAGCCAGCATGTCAGCAGCCATTGTAAACCCATTGTGCATGTCCTTGACAGACTGTTGCAGCTAAGCAGTGAGAGCCTTGGTCAGGGGCTGGAAGGGAAACCTTATGAGAGACCCAATGTGAATCTCAATGGGAGGACCATGGCTGCATTGACTTTTGACAGGCCAAAGGGCTGGTAACAGTAGAAGCCATTGACTGTAATTAAAACTGACTTTTACTAATGTATGCCTATACAAAAGTCCCACAGATGGGAAGCCAGCATGTCAGCAGCCATTGTAAACCCATTGTGCATGCCCTTGACAGACTCTTGAAGCTAAGCAGTGAGAGCCTTGGTCACGGGTTGGATGGGATACATCATGAGAGACCCAATGGAAGTCTCTATGGGTGACCCAATGGGAATCTCAATGGGAGTCCATCGCTGCATTGACTTTTGACAGGCCAAAGGGCTGGTAAGAGTAGAAGCCATTGACTGTAATTAAAACTGACTTTTACTAATGTATGCCTATACAAAAGTCCACAGATGGGAAGCCAGCATGTCAGCAGCCATTGTAAACCCATTGTGCATGCCCTTGACAGACTCTTGCAGCTAAGCAGTGAGATCCTTGGTCACGGGCTGGATGGGAGACCTCATGAGAGACCCAATGGGAATCTCAATGGGAGGCCATAGCTGCATTGACTTTTGACAGGCCAAAGGGCTGGTAAGAGTAGAAGCCATTGACTGTAATTAAAACTGACTTTTACTAATGTATGCCTGTGCAAATGTCCCACAGATGGGAAGCCAGCATGTTAGCAGCCATTGTAAACCCATTGTGCATGCCCTTGACAGACTCTTGAAGCTAAGCAGTGAGAGCCTTGGTCACGGGCTGGATGGGAGACCTCATGAGAGACCCAATGGAAGTCTCTATGGGTGACCCAATGGGAATCTCAATGGGAGTCCATGGCTGCATTGACTTTTGACAGGCCAAAGGGCTGGTAAGAGTAGAAGCCATTGACTGTAATTAAAACTGACTTTTACTAATGTATGCCTATACAAAAGTCCCACAGATGGGAAACCAGCATGTCAGCAGCCATTGTAAACCCATTGTGCATGTCCTTGACAGACTCTTGCAGCTAAGCAGTGAGAGCCTTGGTCACGGGCTGGATGGGAGACCTCATGAGAGACCCAATGGGAATCTCAATGGGAGACCATGGATGCATTGACTTTTGACAGGCCAAAGGGCTGGTAAGAGTAGAAGCCATTGACTGTAATTAAAACTGACTTTTACTAATGTATGCCTATACAAAAGTCCCACAGATGGGAAGCCAGCATGTCAGCAGCCATTGTAAACCCATTGTGCATGCCCTTGACAGACTCTTGAAGCTAAGCAGTGAGAGCCTTGGTCACGGGCTGGATGGGAGACCTCATGAGAGACCCAATGGAAGTCTCTATGGGTGACTCAATGGGAGTCCATGGCTGCATTGACTTTTGACAGGCCAAAGGGCTGGTAACAGTAGAAGCCATTGACTGTAATTAAAACTGACTTTTTCTAATGTATGCCTATACAAAAGTCCCAAAGTGTCCTACAGATCTGTTCACTGTGGCATGGCTCATTAGTTCTGTTTAGTTTGTTTCTTGTTTCTGCAAGATAAGGGAGCCCCACCACTCCTTTGGGTCCTGTACATGAAGCCGTCTTCTGCAGTCAGTCCGTGTCAGACATGACCTGTCTGGACCCGGCTCATGTAGGTACATATCACATGGTCAGGTTTTTGAACACACAGATAGGGACTGCTCTGATAGGGTTACCTTGACGTTTGGTAGAGCGGCTTCGTATACATTTTTTGCAAAAAACGTATCAACAAATACCCTGTTTTTTATCACTTTTTATGCAGCACTTGCTTTTACTATTTTTATTTTCATAACAGAGTATTTTTGCACGTTTTCTGATGTTTTTTGTGATTCAGTCTTTTGGTGGATGTGAACAGTGTCCTACAGATCTGTTCACTGTGTGCATGGCTCATTAGTGTCTTGTTTAGTTGTTTCTTGTTCTGCAAGATAAGGGGCCGCCACCACTCCCTTTGGGTCCTGCACATGAAAGCCGTCTTCTGCCAGTCAGTCCGTGTCAGACACTGGACCTGTTGGACCCGGCTCTGTAGGTACATATTCACATGGTCAGGTTTTTGAACACACAGATGGGACTGCTCTGATACGGGTTACCTTGACGTTTGGTAGAGCTGCTTCTGATACATTTTTTGCAAAAAACGTTTCAACTAAATACCCTGTTTTTTATCACTTTTTTATGCAGCACTGCTTTTACTATTTTTATTTTCATAACAGAGTATTTTTGCACGTTTTTTGATTGTTTTTTGTGATTCTGACTTTTACTAATGTATGCCTATACAAACGTCCCACAGATGGAAAGCCAGCATGTCAGCAGCCATTGTAAACCCATTGTGCATGCCCTTGACAGACTCTTGAAGCTAAGCAGTGAGAGCCTTGGTCACGGTCTGGATGGGAGACCTCATGAGAGACCCAATGGAAGTCTCTATGGGTGACTCAATGGGAGTCCATGGCTACGTTGACCTTTTGACAGGCCAAAGGGCTGGTAAGAGTAGAAGCCATTGACTGTAATTAAAACTGACTTTTACTAAGTATGCCTATACAAAAGTCCCATCACGATGGGAAGCCAGCATGTCAGAGCCATTGTAAACCCATGTGCATGCCCTTGACAGACTCTTGCAGCTAAGAGTGAGAGCCTTGGTCACGGGCTGGATGGGAGACCTCATGAGAGACCCAATGGAATCTCATGGTTGACCAATGGAGTCCTGGCGATTGACTTTTGACAGGCCAAAGGCTGGTAAACGTAGAAGCCATTGACTGTAATTAAAACTGACTTTTACTAATGTATGCTATACAAAAGCCCACAGATGGAAAGCCGCATTCAGCAGCCATTGTAAACCATTGTGCTGCCTTGACAGACTCTTGCAACTAAGCGTGAGAGCCTTGGTCACGGTGGATGGGAGATCCTCATGAGAGCCCAATGGAATCCAATGGGACCATGTGTGCATTGACTTTTGACAGGCCAAAGGGCTGGTAAGGTAGAAGCCATTGACTGTAATTAAAACTGACTTTTACTAATGTAGCCTATACAAAGTCCACAGATGGAAGCCAGCATGTCAGCAGCCATTACAACCCATTGGCATGCCTCTGACGACTCTTGAAGCTAAGGTGAGAGCTTGTCACGGCTGGATGTAACTCATGAGAGACCCAATGGAGTCTCTATGACATCAATGGGATCCATGCTGCTTTGACTTTTGACAGGCCAAAGGCTGTAAGAGTTAGAAGCCATTGACTGTAATTGAAACTGACTTTTACTAATGTATGCCTATACAAAAGTCCCACAGATGGGAAACCAGCATGTCAGCAGCCATTGTAAACCCATTGTGCATGCCCTTGACAGACTCTTGCAGCTAAGCAGTGAGAGCCTTGGTCACGGCTGGATGGGAGACCTCATGAGAGACCCAATGGAATCTCATGGGAGACCATGGATGCATTGACTTTTGACAGGCCAAAGGGCTGGTAAGAGTAGAAGCCATTGACTGTAATTAAAACTGACTTTTACTAATGTATGCCTATACAAAAGTCCCACAGATGGGAAGCCAGCATGTCAGCAGCCATTGTAAACCCATTGTGCATGCCCTTGACAGACTCTTGCAGCTAAGCAGTGAGAGCCTTGGTCATGGGCTGGGGACTGAGAGACCCAATGGGAATCTCAATGGGAGACCATGGCTGCATTGACTTTTGACAGGCCAAAGGGCTGGTAAGTAGAAGCCATTGACTGTAATTAAAACTGACTTTTACTAATGTATGCCTATACAAAAGTCCCACAGATGGGAAGCCAGCATGTCAGCAGCCAATGAAAACCCATTGTGTATGCCCTTGACAGACTCTTGAAGCTAAGCAGTGAGAGCCTTGGTCACGGGCTGGATGGGAGACCTCATGAGAGACCCAATGGGAATCTCAATGGGAGACCATGGCTGCATTGACTTTTGACAGGCCAAAGGGCTGGTAAGAGTAGAAGCCATTGACTGTAATTAAACTGACTTTTACTAATGTATGCCTATACAAAAGTCCTACAGATGGGAAGCCAGCATGTCAGCAGCCATTGTAAAACCATTGTGCATGCCCTTGACAGACTCTTGAAGCTAAGCAGTGAGAGCCTTGATCACGTGCTGGATGGGAGACCTTATGAGAGACCCAATGGGAATCTCAATGGGAGACCATGGCTGGATTGACTTTTGACAGGCCAAAGGGCTGGTAAGAGTAGAAGCCATTGACTGTAATTAAAACTGACTTTTACTAATGTATGCCTATTCAAAAGTCCCACAGATGGGAAGCCAGCATGTCAGCAGCCATTGTAAACCCATTGTGCATTCCCTTGACAGACTCTTGCAGCTAAGCAGTGAGAGCCTTGGTCATGGGCTGGATGGGAGACCTCATGAGAGACCCAATGGGAATCTCAATGGGAGACCATGGCTGCATTGACTTTTGACAGGCCAAAGGGCTGGTAAGAGTAGAAGCCATTGACTGTAATTAAAACTGACTTTTACTAATGTATGCCTATACAAATGTCCCACAGATGGAAAGCCAGCATGTCAGCAGCCATTGTAAACCCATTGTGCATGCCCTTGACAGACTCTTGAAGCTAAGCAGTGAGAGCCTTGGTCACGGTCTGGATGGGAGACCTCATGAGAGACCCAATGGAAGTCTCTATGGGTGACTCAATGGGAGTCCATGGCTACGTTGCCATTTGACAGGCCAAAGGGCTGGTAAGAGTAGAAGCCATTGACTGTAATTAAAACTGACTTTTACTAATATATGCCTATACAAAAGTCCCTCACATGGGAAGCCAGCATGTCAGCAGCCATTGTAAACCCATTGTGCATACCCTTGACAGACTCTTGAAGCTAAGCAGTGAGAGCCTTGGTCACGGGCTGGATGGGAGACCTCATGAGAGACCCAATGGGAATCTCAATGGGAGACCATGGCTGCATTGACTTTTGACAGGCCAAAGGGCTGGTAACAGTAGAAGCCATTGACTGTAATTAAAACTGACTTTTACTAATGTATGCCTATACAAAAGTCCCACAGATGGGAAGCCAGCATGTCAGCAGCCATTGTAAACCCATTGTGCATGCCCTTGACAGACTCTTGCAGTTAAGCAGTGAGAGCCTTGGTCACGGGCTGGATGGGAGACCTCATGAGAGACCCAATGGGAATCTCAATGGGAGACCATGGCTGCATTGACTTTTGACAGGCCAACAGGCTGGTAAGAGTAGAAGCCATTGACTGTAATTAAAACTGACTTTTAATAATGTATGCCTATACAAAAGTGCCACAGATGGGAAGCCAGCATGTCAGCAGCCATTGTAAACCCATTGTGCATGCCCTTGACAGACTCTTGCAGCTAAGGTGAGAGCCTTGGTCACGGGCTGGATGGGAGACCTCATGAGAGACCCAATGGGAATCTCAATGGGAGACCATGGCTGCATTGACTTTTGACAGGCCAAAGGGCTGGTAAGAGTAGAAGCCATTGACTGTAATTAAAACTGACTTTTACTAATGTATGCCTATACAAAAGTCCCACAGATGGGAAGCCAGCATGTCAGCAGCCAATGAAAACCCATTGTGTATGCCCTTGACAGACTCTTGAAGCTAAGCAGTGAGAGCCTTGGTCACGGTCTGGATGGGAGATTTCATGAGAGACCCAATGGAAGTCTCTACGGGTGACTCAATGGGAGTCCATGGCTACATTGCCTTTTGACAGGCCAAAGGGCTGGTAAGAGTAGAAGCCATTGACTGTAATTAAAACTGACTTTTACTAATATATGCCTATACAAATGTCCCTCACATGGGAAGCCAGCATGTCAGCAGCCATTGTAAACCCATTGTGCATGCCCTTGACAGACTCTTGAAGCTAAGCAGTGAGAGCCTTGGTCACGGGCTGGATGGGAGACCTCATGAGAGACCCAATGGAAGTCTCTATGGGTGACTCAATGGGAGTCCATGGCTACGTTGCCATTTGACAGGCCAAAGGGCTGGTAAGAGTAGAAGCCATTGACTGTAATTAAAACTGACTTTTACTAATATATGCCTATACAAAAGTCCCTCACATGGGAAGCCAGCATGTCAGCAGCCATTGTAAACCCATTGTGCATGCCCTTGACAGACTCTTGAAGCTAAGCAGTGAGAGTCTTGGTCACGGCCTGGATGGGAGACCTCATGAGAGACCCAATGGGAATCTCAATGGGAGACCATGGCTGCATTGACTTTTGACAGGCCAAAGGGCTGGTAACAGTAGAAGCCATTGACTGTAATTAAAACTGACTTTTACTAATGTATGCCTATACAAAAGTCCCACAGATGGGAAGCCAGCATGTCAGCAGCCATTGTAAACCCATTGTGCATGACCTTGACAGACTCTTGCAGTTAAGCAGTGAGAGCCTTGGTCACGGGCTGGATGGGAGACCTCATGAGAGACCCAATGGGAATCTCAATGGGAGACCATGGCTGCATTGACTTTTGACAGGCCAAAGGGCTGGTAAGAGTAGAAGCCATTGACTGTAATTAAAACTGACTTTTACTAATGTATGCCTATACAAAAGTCCCACAGATGGGAAGCCAGCATGTCAGCAGCCATTGTAAACCCATTGTGCATGCCCTTGACAGACTCTTGCAGCTAAGCAGTGAGAGCCTTGGTCACGGTCTGGATGGGAGACCTCATGAGAGACCCAATGGAAGTCTCTATGGGTGACTCAATGGGAGTCCATGGCTACGTTGCCTTTTGACAGGCCAAAGGGCTGGTAAGAGTAGAAGCCATTGACTGTAATTAAAACTGACTTTTACTAATATATGCCTATACAAAAGTCCCTCACATGGGAAGCCAGCATGTCAGCAGCCATTGTAAACCCATTGTGCATGCCCTTGACAGACTCTTGAAGCTAAGCAGTGAGAGCCTTGGTCACGGGCTGGATGGGAGACCTCATGAGAGACCCAATGGAAGTCTCTATGGGTGACTCAATGGGAGTCCATGGCTGCATTGACTTTTGACAGGCCAAAGGGCTGGTAACAGTAGAAGCCATTGACTGTAATTAAAACTGACTTTTACTAATGTATGCCTATACAAAAGTCCCACAGATGGGAAGCCAGCATGTCAGCAGCCATTTTAAACCCATTGTGCATGTCCTTGACAGACTGTTGCAGCTAAGCAGTGAGAGCCTTGGTCACGGGCTGGAAGAGAAACCTTATGAGAGACCCAATGGGAATCTCAATGGGAGACCATGGCTGCATTGACTTTTGACAGGCCAAAGGACTGGTAAGATTAGAAGCCATTGACTGTAATTAAAACTGACTTTTACTAATGTATGCCTATACAAAAGTCCCACAGATGGGAAACCAGCATGTCAGCAGCCATTGTAAACCCATTGTGCATGCCCTTGACAGACTCTTGAAGCTAAGGTGAGAGCCTTGGTCACAGGCTGGATGGGAGACCTCATGACAGACCCAATGGGAATCACAATGGGAGACCATGGCTGCATTGACTTTTGACAGGCCAAAGGGCTGGTAAGAGTAGAAGCCACTGACTGTAATTAAAACTGACTTTTACTAATGTATGCACATACAAAAGTCCCACAGATGGAAAGCCAGCATGTCAGCAGCCATTGTAAACCCATTGTGCATGCCCTTGACAGACTCTTGAAGCTAAGCAGTGAGAGCCTTGGTCACGGTCTGGATGGGAGACCTCATGAGAGACCCAATGGAAGTCTCTATGGGTTACTCAATGGGAGTCCATGGCTACGTTGCCTTTTGACAGGCCAAAGGGCTGGTAAGAGTAGAAGCCATTGACTGTAATTAAAACTGACTTTTACTAATATACTAGTAAAAAGGCCCGATGCAATTGCATCGGGAGCAGGGTGAAATGAATTGTGTGTATACAGGCGGGCCAGTGGGTAGCAGAGTATACAGGGGGCTCTGTGGGTAGCAGAGTATACAGGCGGGTCTGTGGGTAGCAGAGTATACAGACGGCTCTGAGGGTAGGAGATTATACAGGTGACTCTGTGGGTAGTAAAGTATACAGGCGGCTCTGTGGGTAGAAGAGTATACAGGTGGGTCTGTGGGTAGTGGAGTATACAGGCGTGTGTGGTGGTGGCGGCAGAGTATACAGGCGTGTGTGGTGGTGGCGGCAGAGTATACAGGCGTGTGGTGGTGTGGCGGCACAGTATACAGGCGGGTGTGGTGGTGGCGGCAGAGTGTACAGGCGTCTGTACTGGTGGCGGCAGAGTATACAGGCGTCTGTGCTGGTGGCGGCAGAGTATACAGGCGTCTGTGCTGGTGGCGGCAGAGTATACAGGCAGGTGTGGTGGTGGCGGCAGAGTATACAGGCGTCTGTGGTGGTGGCAGAGTGTACAGGTGTGTGTGGTGGTGGCAGAGTGTACAGGCGTGTGTGGTGGTGGCAGAGTGTACAGGCGTGTGTGGTGGTGGCAGAGTGTACAGGCGTGTGTGGTGGTGGCAGAGTGTACAGGCGTGTGTGGTGGCGGCAGAGTGTACAGGCGTGTGTGGTGGCGGCAGAGTGTACAGGCGTGTGTGGTGGCGGCAGAGTGTACAGGCGTGTGTGGTGGCGGCAGAGTGTACAGGCGTGTGTGGTGGTGGCAGAGTGTACAGGCGTGTGTGGTGGTGGCAGAGTGTACAGGCGTGTGTGGTGGTGGCAGAGTGTACAGGCGTGTGTGGTGGTGGCAGAGTGTACAGGCGTGTGTGTGGTGGTGGCGGCAGATTATACAGGCGTGTGTGGTGGTGGCAGAGTATACAGGCGTCTGTGCTGGTGGCAGAGTGTACAGGCGTGTGTGGTGGTGGCAGAGTATACAGGCGTGTGTGGTGGTGGCGGCAGAGTATACAGGCGTGTGTGGTGGTGGCGGCAGAGTATACAGGCGTGTGTGGTGGTGGCGGCAGAGTATACAGGCGTGTGTGGTGGTGGCGGCAGAGTATACAGGCGTGTGTGGTGGTGGCGGCACAGTATACAGGCGGGTGTGGTGGTGGCGGCAGAGTATACAGGCGTCTGTGGTGGTGGCAGAGTATACAGGCGTCTGTGCTGGTGGCGGCAGAGTATACAGGCGTGTGTGGTGGTGGCAGAGTATACAGGCGTGTGTGGTGGTGGCGGCAGAGTATACAGGCGTGTGTGGTGGTGGCGGCAGAGTATACAGGCGTGTGTGGTGGTGGCGGCAGAGTATACAGGCGTGTGGTGGTGGCGGCACAGTATACAGGCGGGTGTGGTGGTGGCGGCAGAGTGTACAGGCGTGTGTGGTGGTGGCGGCAGAGTGTACAGGCGTGTGTGGTGGTGGCGGCAGAGTGTACAGGCGTGTGTGGTGGTGGCAGAGTGTACAGGCGTGTGTGGTGGTGGCAGAGTGTACAGGCGTGTGTGGTGGTGGCAGAGTGTACAGGCGTGTGTGGTGGTGGCAGAGTGTACAGGCGTGTGTGGTGGTGGCAGAGTATACAGGCGTGTGTGGTGGTGGCGGCAGAGTGTACAGGCGTCTGTGCTGGTGGCAGAGTATAGAGGCGTGTGTGGTGGTGGCGGCACAGTATACAGGCGGGTGTGGTGGTGGCGGCAGAGTGTACAGGCGTGTGTGGTGGTGGCGGCAGAGTGTACAGGCGTGTGTGGTGGTGGCGGCAGAGTGTACAGGCGTGTGTGGTGGTGGCGGCAGAGTGTACAGGCGTGTGTGGTGGCGGCAGAGTGTACAGGCGTGTGTGGTGGTGGCGGCAGAGTGTACAGGCGTGTGTGGTGGTGGCAGAGTGTACAGGCGTGTGTGGTGGTGGCAGAGTGTACAGGCGTGTGTGGTGGTGGCAGAGTATACAGGCGTGTGTGGTGGTGGCGGCAGAGTGTACAGGCGTCTGTGCTGGTGGCAGAGTATAGAGGCGTGTGTGGTGGTGGCGGCAGAGTGTACAGGCGTGTGTGGTGGTGGCGGCAGAGTGTACAGGCGTCTGTGCTGGTGGCGGCAGAGTATACAGGCATGTGTGGTGGTGGCAGAGTATACAGGCGTCTGTGCTGGTGGCGGCAGAGTATACAGGCATGTGTGGTGGTGGCAGAGTATACAGGCGTCTGTGCTGGTGGCGGCAGAGTATACAGGCGTCTGTGCTGGTGGCGGCAGAGTATACAGGCAGGTGTGGTGGTGGCGGCAGAGTATACAGGCGTCTGTGGTGGTGGCAGAGTGTACAGGTGTGTGTGGTGGTGGCAGAGTGTACAGGTGTGTGTGGTGGTGGCAGAGTGTACAGGCGTGTGTGGTGGTGGCAGAGTGTACAGGCGTGTGTGGTGGCGGCAGAGTGTACAGGCGTGTGTGGTGGCGGCAGAGTGTACAGGCGTGTGTGGTGGCGGCAGAGTGTACAGGCGTGTGTGGTGGCGGCAGAGTGTACAGGCGTGTGTGGTGGCGGCAGAGTGTACAGGCGTGTGTGGTGGCGGCAGAGTGTACAGGCGTGTGTGGTGGTGGCAGAGTGTACAGGCGTGTGTGGTGGTGGCAGAGTGTACAGGCGTGTGTGGTGGTGGCAGAGTGTACAGGCGTTGTGGTGTGGTGGTGGCAGAGTGTACAGGCGTGTGTGGTGGTGGCAGAGTGTACAGGCGTGTGTGGTGGTGGCAGAGTGTACAGGCGTGTGTGGTGGTGGCAGAGTGTACAGGCGTGTGTGGTGGAGGCAGAGTGTACAGGCGTGTGTGGTGGCGGCAGAGTGTACAGGCGTGTGTGGTGGCGGCAGAGTGTACAGGCGTGTGTGGTGGGCGGCAGAGTGTACAGGCGTGTGTGGTGGCGGCAGAGTGTACAGGCGTGTGTGGTGGTGGCAGAGTGTACAGGCGTGTGTGGTGGTGGCAGAGTGTACAGGCGTGTGTGGTGGTGGCAGAGTGTACAGGCGTGTGTGGTGGTGGCAGAGTGTACAGGCGTGTGTGGTGGTGGCAGAGTGTACAGGCGTGTGTGGTGGTGGCGGCAGAGTGTACAGGCGTGTGTGGTGGTGGCGGCAGAGTGTACAGGCGTGTGTGTGGTGGTTGGCGGCAGAGTGTACAGGCGTGTGTGGTGGTGGCGGCAGAGTGTACAGGCGTGTGTGGTGGTGGCGGCAGAGTGTACAGGCGTGTGTGGTGGTGGCGGCAGAGTGTACAGGCGTGTTGTAGGTAGGTGGGGCGGCAGAGTGTACAGGTGTGTGTGGGGGGGTTGTGGTGTGGCGGCAGAGTGTACAGGCGTGTGTGGTGGCAGAGTGTACAGGCGTGTGTGGTGGCAGAGTATACAGGCGTGTGTGGTGGTGGAGTATACAGGCGTCTGTGGTGGTGGCAGAGTGTACAGGCGTGTGTGGTGGCAGAGTGTACAGGCGTGTGTGGTGGTGAGTATACAGGCGTCTGTGGTGGTGGCAGAGTGTACAGGCGTGTGTGGTGGTGGAGTATACAGGTGTCTGTGGTGCGCTCGTGCAAGGCAGGGGTTAAAAAAAATAAAAAAAGATTATGCTCACCTCACCCCGAGCCCCCGCCGTCTTCTGCCGTGTTCCGCCGTCTTCTGCCGTGTTCCGCTAGGCTCCCGGTGGCTGTGCAGGCTCCCGGTGCCTGCAGTGATCTTCTATCTACTGAGAGTGAAGGACCTGTGGTGATGTCAGAGTCACGTGACCCGCGATTTGCCTGGAGTAAGCTGGTGTCACGTGACTCTGACATCACCACAGGTCCTTCACTCTCAGTAGATAGAAGATCACTGCAGGCATCGGGAGCCTGCACAGCCACCGGGAGCCTAGCGGAACACGGCAGAAGACGGCGGGAGACGGCGGGAGACAGCGCGGGCTCGGGTAGAGGTGAGGATTTTTTTTTTTTTTTAGAGTAGTGCGGGACTGCGGCTCGTGATGACGCTGCGCGTCATCACTCGCAGTCCCGCGCAAAGCATGTTGGGATTCGGCTACAACGCCCGAAATCCCAACTGCGGATTATATAAGTAGATGCCTATACAAAAGTCCCTCACATGGGAAGCCAGCATGTCAGCAGCCATTGTAAACCCATTGTGCATGCCCTTGACAGAATCTTGAAGCTAAGCAGTGAGAGTCTTGGTCACGGGCTGGATGGGAGACCTCATGAGAGACCCAATGGAAGTCTCTATGGGTGACCCAATGGGAATCTCAATGGGAGTCCATGGCTGCTTTGACTTTTGACAGGCCAAAGGGCTGGTAAGAGTAGAAGCCATTGACTGTAATTAAAACTGACTTTTACTAATGTATGCCTACACAAAAGTCCCACAGATGGGAAGGCAGCATGTCAGAAGCCATTGTAAACCCATTGTGCATGCCCTTGACAGACTCTTGCAGCTAAGCAGTGAGAGCCTTGGTCACGGGCTGGATGAGAGACCCAATGGGAATCTCAATGGGAGACTATGGCTGCATGGATTTTTGACAGGCCAAAGGGCTGGTTAGAGTAGAAACCATTGACTGTAATTAAAACTGACTTTTACTAATGTATGCCTATACAAAAGTTCCACAGATGGGAAGCCAGCATGTCAGCAGCCAATGTAAACCCATTGTGTATGGCCTTGACAGACTCTTGAAGCTAAGCAGTGAGAGCCTTTGTCACGGGCTGGATGGGAGACCTCATGAGAGACCCAATGGGAATCTCAATGGGCGACCATGGCTGCATTGACGTTTGACAGGCCAAAGGGCTGGTAAGAGTAGAAGCCATTGACTGTAATTAAAACTGACTTTTACTAATGTATGCCTATACAAACGTCCCACAGATGGGAAGCCAGCATGTCAGCAGCCATTGTAAACCCATTGTGCATGCCCTTGACAGACTCTTGAAGCTAAGCAGTGAGAGCCTTGGTCACGGGCTGGATGGGAGACCTCATGAGAGACCCAATGGAAGTCTCTAAGGGCCCAATGGAAGTCTCTATGGGTGATCCAATGGGAATCTCAATGGGAGTCCATGGCTGCGTTGACTTTTGACAGGCCAAAGGCTGGTAGAGTAGAAGCCATTGACTGTAATTAAACTGACTTTTACTAATGTATGCCTACACAAAAGTCCCACAGATGGGAAGGCAGCATGTCAGAAGCCATTGTAAACCCATTGTGCATGCCCTTGACAGACTCTTGCAGCTAAGCAGTGAGAGCTTGGTCACGGGCTGGATGAGAGACCCAATGGGAATCTCAATGGGAGACCATGGCTGCATTGATTTTTGACAGGCCAAAGGGCTGTAGAGTAGAAGCCATTGATGTAATTAAAATGACTTTTACTAATGTATGCCTATACAAAAGTCCCACAGATGGAAGCCAGCATGTCAGCAGCCATGTAAACCCATTGTGTATGCCTTGACAGACTCTTGAAGCTAAGCAGTGAGAGCCTTTGTCACGGCTGGATGGGAGCCCTCATGAGAGACCCAATGGAATCTCAATGGGAGACCATGGCTCATTGACTTTTGACAGGCAAAGGGCTGGTAAAAGTAGAAGCCATTGACTGTAATTAAAACTGACTTTTACTAATGTATGCCTATACAAAAGTCCCACAGATGGGAAGCCAGCATGTCAGCAGCCATGTAAACCCATTGTGCATGCCCTTGACAGACTCTTGAAGCAAGCAGTGAGAGCTTGGTCACGGGCTGGATGGGAGACCTCATGAGAGACCCAATGGAAGTCTATGGGAAAGGAACATGGGCTTGCATTGACTTTTGAAGGCCAAAGCGCTGGTAAGAGTAGAAGCCATTGACTGTAATTAAAACTGACTTTTACTAATGTATGCCTATACAAAAGTCCCACAGATGGGAAGCCAGCATGTCAGCAGCCATTGTAAACCCATTGTGCATGCCCTTGACAGACTCTTGAGCTAAGCAGTTAGAGCCTTGTCACGGCTGGATGAGACTCAGAGAGACCCAATGGAATCTCAATGGAGACCATGGCTGCATTGACTTTTGACAGGCCAAAGGGCTGGTAAGAGTAGAAGCCATTGACTGTAATTAAAACTGACTTTTACTAATGTATGCCTATACAAAAGTCCCACAGATGGGAAGCCAGCATGTCAGCAGCCATTGTAAACCCATTGTGCATGCCCTTGACAGACTTTGCAGCTAAGCAGTGAGAGCCTTGGTCACGGGCTGGATGGGAGACCTCATGAGAGACCCAATGGGAATCTCAATGGGAGACCATGGCTGCATTGACTTTTGACAGGCCAAAGGGCTGGTAAGAGTAGAAGCCATTGACTGTAATTAAAACTGACTTTTACTAATGTATGCCTATACAAAAGTCCCACAGATGGGAAGCCAGCATGTCAGCAGCCATTGTAAACCCATTGTGCATGCCCTTGACAGACTCTTGAAGCTAAGCAGTGAGAGCCTTGTCACGCTGGTGGAGACTCAGAAGACCATGGAAGCTCTATGGGTGATCAATGGGCCATGGCTGCTTGACTTTTGACAGGCAAAGGGCTGAAGAGTAAAGCCATTGACTGTATTAAAACGATTTTACTAATGTATGCCTATACAAAAGTCCACAGATGGAAGCACATGTAGAGCCATTTAAACCATTGTGCATGCCTTGACAGACTCTTGCAGAAGCAGTGAGAGCCTTGGTCACGGTGGTGGGAGACCTCATGAGGACCAATGGAATCTCAATGGAGACAGGCTGCATGCTTTTGACAGGCCAAGGGCTGTTAGAGTAGAAGCATTGACTGTAATTAAAACTGACTTTTCTAATGTATGCTATACAAAAGCCACAGATGGAAGCCAGCATGTCAGCAGCCATGTAAACATTGTTTGCCTTGAAGACTCTTGAGCTAAGCAGTGAGAGCTTTGTACGGCTGTGAAGAGAGCCCAATGGGAATTCAATGGGAGACATGGCTGCATTGACTTTTGACAGGCCAAAGGGCTGGTAAGAGTAGAAGCCATTGATGTAATTAAAATGACTTTACTAATGTATGCCTATCAAAAGTCCCACAGTGGTCCAGCATGTCAGCAGCCATTGTAAACCCATTGTGCATCCTTGACAGATCTTGAAGCTAAGCAGTGAGAGCCTTGGTCACGGCTGGTGGGAGACCTCATGAGAGACCCAATGGAATCTCATGGGCAGACCATGGCTGGCTTGACTTTGACAGCCAAGGGCTGTAAGAGTAGAAGCATTGACTGTATTAAAACTGATTTTACTAATGTTGCCTATACAAATCCACAGATGGAAGCCAGCATGTCAAGCCATTGTAAACCATTGTGCATGCCCTTGACAGACTCTTGAAGCTAAGCAGTGAGGCCTTGGTCACGGGCTGGATGGAGACTCTGAGAGACCCAATGGGAATCTCATGGAAAAGACCATGGCTGCAATTGACTTTTGACAGGCCAAAGGGTGTAAGAGTAGAAGCCATTGCTGTAATTAAAACTGATTTTACTAATGTATGCTATACAAAAGTCCGACAGATGGGAGCCAGATGGTCAGCAGCCATTGTAAACCCATTGTGTATGCCTTGACAGACTCTGTAGCTAAGCAGTGAGAGCCTTGTCACGGGCTGGATGGAGACCAATGGGAACTCAATGGAGACCATGGCTTGACTTTGACAGCCAAAGGGCGTAGAGAGTAGAAGCCATTGACTGAAATTAAAACTGCTTTTACTAATGTATGCTATACAAAAGTCCACAGATGGGAAGCCAATGTCATGAGCCATTGTAAACCCATTTGCATGCCTTGACAGACTCTTGCAGCTAAAGCAGTAGAGCCTTTGTCACGCTGGATGGGAGACCTCATGAGAGACCAATGGGAATCTCAATGGAGCCCTGATGACTTTTGACAGGCCAAAGGGCTGTTAAATAGAAGCACTTGATGTAATTAAAACTGACTTTTACTAATGTATGCCTATACAAAAGTCCCACAGATGGGAAGCCAGCATGTCAGCAGCCATTGTAAACCCATTGTGCATGCCCTTGACAGGCTCTTGAAGCTAAGCAGTGAGAGCCTTGGTCACAGGCTGGATGGGAGACCTCATGAGAGACCCAATGGAAATCTCTATGGGAGACCATGGCTGCATTGACTTTTGACAGGCCAAAGGGCTGGTTAGAGTAGAAGCCATTGACTGTAATTAAAACTGACTTTTACTAATGTATGCCTATACAAAAGTCCCACAGATGGGAAGCCAGCATGTCAGCAGCCATTGTAAACCCATTGTGCATGCCCTTGACAGACTCTTGCAGCTAAGCAGTGAGAGCTTTGGTAACGGGCTGGATAGGAGACCTCATGAGAGACCCAATGGGAATCTCAATGGGAGACCATGGCTGCATTGACTTTTGACAGGCCAAAGGGCTGGTAAGAGTAGAAGCCATTGACTGTAATTAAAACTGACTTTTACTAATGTATGCCTATACAAAAGTTCCACAGATGGGAAGAAAGCATTTCAGTAGCAATTGTAAACCCATTGTGCATGCCCTTGACAGACTCTTGAAGCTAAGCAGTGAGAGCCTTGGTCACGGGCTGGATGGGAGACCTCATGAGAGACCCAATGGAAGTCTCTATGGGTGACCCAATGGGAATCTCAATGGGAGTCCATGGCTGCATTGACTTTTGACAGGCCAAAGGGCTGGTTAGAGTAGAAGCCATTGACTGTAATTAAAACTGACTTTTACTAATGTACTAGTAAAAAGGCCCGATGCAATTGCATCGGAGAGCGCGGTGAAATGAATTGTGTGTATACAGGCGGGTGAGTGGCTAGCAGAGTATACATGGGGCTCTGCGGGTAGCAGACTATACAGGTGGGTCTGTGGGTAGCAGAGTATACAGACTGCTCTGAGGGTAGCAGATTATACAGGCGGCTCTCTGGGTAGAAAAGTATACAGTCGGCTCTGTGGGTAGCAGAGTATACAGGCGGGTTTGTGGTTAGCAGATTATACAGGCGGCTCTGTGTGTAGCAGAGTATAGAGAAGGCTCTGTGGGTAGCAGAGTATAGAGGCAGCTCTGTGGGTAGCAGAATATAGAAACGTCTCTGTGGGTAGCAGACCGCTACTCCACCAGCATGGCGACATTGAGAGCCCAGCGGTGAGAGAGTGGCGAGGGGCGGAAGGCTCCGGCGGCATCCGGGCAGCATGGACCTCGCAGAGGGCGCGAGGGCGGTGGCGATGGAGCGGGGCCGACGGTTGGCAGGATGGCAGCGGTGTCAGGTAGTGCGGCTGAGGATGGAGGAGGCTGAGAGGATGGAGGAGGCTGTGAGGCTGGAGGAGGCTGTGAGGCTGGAGGAGGCTGTGAGGCTGGAGGAGGCTGTGAGGATGGAGGAGACTGTGAGGATGGAGGAGGCTGTGAGGATGGAGGAGGCTGCGAGGATGGGGAGGCTGTGAGGCTGTAGGAGGGTGTGAGGCTGGAGGAGGCTGTGAGGATGGAGGAGGCTGGAAGAGGCTGTGAGGCTGGAGGAGGCTGTGAGGATGGAGGAGGCAGTGAGGCTGGAGGAGGTAGTGAGGCTGGAGGAGGCTGTGAGGCTGGAGGAGGATGTGAGGCTGGAGGAGGATGTGAGGCTGGAGGAGGCTGTGAGGCTGGAGGAGGCTGTGAGGATGGGGAGGCTGTGAGGCTGGAGGAGGCTGTGAGGCTGGAGGAGGCTGTGAGGATGGGGATGCTGTGAGGCTGGAGGAGGAAGTGAGGCTGGAGGAGACTGTGAGGCTGGAGGAGGCAGTGAGGATGGGGAGGCTGTGAGGCTGAGAGAGGCTGTGAGGCTGGAGGAGGCTGGAGTGAGGAGCTGTGAGATGGAGAGGCTGTGAGGCTGGAGAAGGCTGTGAGGCTGGAGGAGGCTGTGAGGCTGGAGGAGGCTGTGAGTATGGGGAGGCTGTGAGGCTGGAGGAGGCTGTGAGGCTGAGGAGGATGTGAGGCTAGAGGAGGCTGTAGGATGGGAGGCCGTGAGGCTGGAGGAGGCTGTGAGGCTGGAGGAGGCAGTGAGGATGGGAGGCTGTGAGGCTGGAGGAGGCTGTGAGGCTGGAGGGGGTGTGAGGCTGGAGGAGGATGTGAGGCTGGAGGAGGCTGTGAGGATGGGGAGGCTGTGAGGCTGGAGGAGGCTGTGAGGCTGAGGAGCTGTGAGGCTGGGAGACTGTGAGGATGAGAGGCTGTGAGGCTGGAGGAGGCGTGAGGCTGGAGGAGGCTGTGAGGTGAAGAGGCTGTGAGGATGGGGAGGCTGTGAGGCTGGAGGAGGCTGTGAGGCTGGAGGAGGCTGTGAGCTGGAGGAGGCTGTGAAGCTGGAGGAGGCTGTGAGGCTGGAGGAGGATGTGAGGCTGGAGGAGGCTGTGAGGATGGGAGCTGTGAGGCTGAAGGAGCTGTGAGGATGGGAGGCTGTGAGGATGGGGAAGCTGTGAGGCTGGAGGAGACTGTGAGGATGGGGAGGCTGTGAGGATGGAGGAGGCGGTGAGGCTGGAGGAGACTGTGAGGTGGAGGAGGCTGTGAGGCTGGAGGAGGCTGTGAGGCTGGAGGAGGCTGTGAGGCTGGAGGAGGCTGTGAGGATGGGGAGGCTGTGAGGCTGGAGGAGGCGTGAGGATGGGGAGGCTGTGAGGCTGGAGGAGGCTGTGAGGCTGGAGGAGGCTGTAGGCTGGGGGAGGATGTGAGGCTGGAGGAGGCTGTGAGGATGGGGAAGCTGTGAGGCTGGAGGAGGCTGTGAGGCTGAGGAGGCTGTGAGGCTGGAGAAGACTGTGAGGATGAGGAGGCTGTGAGGCTGGAGAGGCTGTGAGGATGGAGAAGGCTGTGAGGATGGGGAGGCTGTGAGGATGTTGAGGCTGTGAGGCTGGAGAGGACTGTGAGGCTGGAGGAGGCAGTGAGGATGGGAGGCTGTGAGGCTGGAGGAGGCTGTGAGGCTGGAGGAGGCTGTGAGGCTGGAGGAGGATGTGAGGCTGGAGGAGGCTGTGAGGATGGGGAGGCTGTGAGGCTGGAGGAGGATGTGAGGCTGGGAGGATGTGAGGCTGGAGGAGGCTGTGAGGATGGGGAGGTTGTGAGGCTGGAGGAGGCTGTGATGCTGGAGAAGACTGTGAGGCTGAAGGAGGCTGTGAGACTGGAGGAGGCTGTGAGGCTGGAGGAGACTGTGAGGATGGGGAGGCTGTGAGGCTGGAGGAGGCAGTGAGGCTGGAGGAGACTGTGAGGCTGCAGGAGGCAGTGAGGCTGAAGGAGGCAGTGAGGCTGAAGGAGGCTGTGAGGCTGGAGGAGGATGTGAGGCTGGAGGAGGCTGTGAGGCTGGAGGAGGATGTGAGGCTGGAGGAGGCTGTGAACCTGGAGGAGGCTGTGAGGATGGGAGGCTGTGAGGCTGGAGGAGGCTGTGAGGATGGGAAGGCTGTGAGGCTGGAGGAGGCTGTGAGGCTGGAGGAGGCTGTGAGGCTGGAGGAGGATGTGAGGCTGGAGGAGGCTGTGAGGCTGGAGAGGCTGTGAGGATGGAGGAGGCTGTGAGGATGGAGAAGGCTGTGAGGATGGGGAGGCTGTGAGGATGTTGAGGCTGTGAGGCAGGAGAAGGCTGTGAGGCTGGAGGAGGCAGTGAGAATGGGGAGGCTGTGAGGCTGGAGGAGGCTGTGAGGCTGGAGGAGGCTGTGAGGCTGGAGGAGGATGTGAGGCTGGAGGAGGCTGTGAGGATGGGGAGGCTGTGAGGCTGGAGGAGGCTGTGAGGCTGTAGGAGGCTGTGAGGCTGGAGGAGACTGTGAAGATGAGGAGGCTGTGACGCTGGAGGAGGAAGTGAGGCTGGAGGAGGCAGTGAGGATGGGGAGGCTGTGAGGCTGGAGGAGGCTGTGAGGCTGGAGGAGGCTGTGAGGCTGGAGGAGACTGTGAGGATGGGGAGGCTGTGAGGCTGGAGGAGGCAGTGAGGCTGGAGGAGACTGTGAGGCTGGAGGAGGCAGGGAGGCTGGAGGAGGCAGTGAGGCTGGAGGAGGCAGTGAGGCTGGAGGAGGCTGTGAGGCTGGAGGAGGCTGTGAGGCTGGAGGAGGCTGTGAGGATGGGGAAGCTGTGAGGCTGAAGGAGGCTGTGAGGCTGGAGGAGACTGTGAGGATGGGGAGGCTGTGAGGCTGGAGGAGGCAGTGAGGCTGGAGGAGACTGTGAGGCGGGGGAGGCTGTGAGGGTGGAGGAGGCTGTGAGGCTGGAGGAGGATGTGAGGCTGGAGGAGGCTGTGAAGCTGGAGGAGGCTGTGAAGCTGAGGAGGCTGTGAGGCTGGAGGAGGATGTGAGGCTGGAGGAGGCTGTGAGGATGGGGAGGCTGTGAAGCTGGAGGAGGATGTGAGGCCATTGTAAACCCATTGTGCATGCCCTTGACAGACTCTTGCAGCTAAGCAGTGAGAGCCTTGGTCACGGGCTGGATGAGAGACCCAATGGGAATCTCAATGGGAGACCATGGCTGCATGGATTTTTGACAGGCCAAAGGGCTGGTTAGAGAAGAAGCCATTGAATGTAATTAAAACTGACTTTTACTAATGTATGCTCCATTCTGCTCTCTTCATGAACCTAAGCAGGAATCCCAAAGAACAGCATCACAGCTCCAGTAGTTTAGGAGAAAAATTTATTGCTTTGACATGAAAGTGTGTTTTCGCGTCTAAACAGTGAAAATAGACATTTAAACATACGTTTGACTATACAGTATCTGTGGCTAGAAAGAAGATAAATTCAAACTTTTAGTCCCATTCTGCTCTCTTCATGAACCTAAGCAGGAATCCCAAAGAACAGCATCACAGCTTTAATATTCTGTTACTGATGGCATGAGCCTAAGTAAGACTATTGGCGAAAAAGCTTGCCCTTGCTTTCCTTTAAAAGATACTGAAGAACATTTTCCCTATTGCAGCCTCATGGACAAAAAGATTTGAAATATCTACGGTTGTGCTTGGGACTGAGTCAAAGATTTAATATTATGTTAATAAGGGATGAGCGTAAGTAAGACTCATGGCGAAAATAGCTTGCCCTCGCTTTTTTTTAAAAGATACTCAAGAACTTTTTCCCTATTGCACAGCCTCATAGACAAAATATTTGAAATATCTACGGTTGTGCTTGGGACTGAGTCAAAGTTTTAATATTCTTTACTAAGGCATGAGCCTAAGTAAGACTCATGGCAATAATAGCTTGACCTTGCTTTCTTTTAAAAGATACTCAAGAACTTTTTCTCATTGCACAGCCTTATGGCACAAAAGATTTGAAATATCTACGGTTGTGCTTGGGACTGAGTCAAAGTATTTAATATTCTGTACTAAGGGCATGAGCCTAAGAAGATTCATGGCAAAAATAGCTTGCCCTTCTTTCCCTTTAAAGATACTCAGAAACTTTATCCTATTGCACAGCCTTATGGACAAAAGATTTGAAATATCTACGGTTGTGCTTGGGACTGAGTCAACGTTTTAATTATTCTGTTACTAAGTGGCATGAGCCTAAGTAAGATTCATGGCAAAATAGCTTGCCCTTCCTTTCCTTTAAAAGATACTCAAGAACTTTTTCCCTATTGCACAGCCTATGGACAAAAAGATTTGAAATATCTACGGTTGTGCTTGGACTGAGTCAAAAGTTTAATATTCTGTTACTAAGGGCATGAGCCTAAGTAAGATTCATGGCGAAAATAGCTTGCCCTTGCTTTCCTTTAAAGATACTCAAGAACTTTTTCCCTATTGCACAGCCTTATGGACAAAAGATTTGAAATATCTACGGTTGTGCTTTGGACTGAGTCAAAGTTTTAATATTCTGTTACTAAGGTCTTGAGCCTAAGTAAGATTCATGGCTAAAATAGCTTGTCCTTCCTTTCCTTTAAAATATACCTAAGAACTTTTTCCCTATTGCACAGCCTTATGGACAAAAACATTTAAAATATCTACGATTGTGCTTGGGACTGAGTCAACGTTTTAAGATTCTGTTACTAAGGGCATTAGCCTAAGTAAGATTCATGGCAAAAAAAGCTTGCCCTTCCTTTCCATTTAAAGATACTCAGAACTTTTTCTCTATTGCACAGCACTATGGACAAAATGATTTGAAATATCTACGGTTGTGCTTGGGACTGGGTCAAAGTTTTAATATTCCTTTACTAATGGCATGAGCCTAAGTAAGACTCATGGCAAATATAGCTTGACCTTGCTTTCTTTTAAAAGATACTCAAGAACTTTTTCTCAATTGCACAGCCTTATGGCCAAAATGATTTGAAATATCTACGGTTGTGCTTGGGACTGAGTCAACGTTTTAATATTCTGCTACTAAGGGCATGAGCCTAAGTAAGACTCATGGCAAAATAGCTTGCCTTGCTTTCCTTTAAAGATACTAAAGAACATTTTCCCTATTGCACATCCTTATTGACAAAAATATTTAAAATATCTACGGTTGTGCTTTGGACGTAGTCAAAGTTTTAATATTCTGTTACTAAGGCATGAGCCTAAGTAAGATTCATGGCAAAAATAGCTTGCCTTGCTTTTCTTTAAAAGATACTCAAGAAACTTTTTCCCTATTGCACAGCCTTAATGGACAAAAAGATTGTAAATATCTACGGTTGTGCTTGGGACTGAGTCAAAGTTTTAATATTCTGTTACTAAGGGCATGAGCCTAAGGTAAGATTCATGGCGAAAATAGCTTGCCCTTGCTTTCCTTTAAAGATACTCAAGAACTTTTCCCTATTGCACAGCCTATAGGACAAAAAGATTTGAAATATCTACGGTTGTGCTTGGACTGAGTCAAAGTTTAATATTCTGTTACTAGGCATGAGCCTAAGTAAGACTCATGGCTGAAAATAGCTTGCCCTTGCTTTCTTTTAAATGATACTCAAGAACTTTTTCCTATTGCACAGCCTCATGACAAAATATTTGAAATATCTACGGTTGTGCTTGGGACTGAGTCAAAGTTTTAATATTATGTTACTAAGGGATGAGCGTAAGTAAGATCATGGCGAAAATAAGCTTGCCCTTGCTTTTTTTTAAAGATACTCAAGAACTTTTCCTCAGCCTAATAGACAAAATATTTGAAATATCTACGGTTGTGCTTGGGAGCTGAGTCAAAGTTTTAATATTCTGTTACTAAGGGATGAGCCTAAGGTAAGATCATGGCGAAAATAGCTTGCCTTGCTTTCTTTTAAAAGACACTGAAGAACTTTTCTCTATTGCACAGCCTATAGCAAAAAGATTTGAAAATATCTACGTTGTGCTTGAGACTGAGTCAAAGTATTAATATTCTGTTACTAAGGGCATGAGCCTAAGTAAGATTCATGGCGAAAATAGCTTGCCCTTGCACAGCCTTATGGACAAAAAGATTTGAAATATCTACGGTTGTGCTTGGGACGAGTCAAGTTTTAATATTCTGTTACTAAGGCATGAGCCTAAGTAAACTCATGGCAAAATAGCTTGCCTTGCTTTCCTTTAAAAGATACTCAAGAACTTTTCCCTATTGCACAGCCTTATGGACAAAAGATTGAAATATCTACGGTTGTGCTTGGGACTGAGTCAAAGTTTTAATATTCTGTTACTAAGGGTATGAGCCTAAGGAAGATCATGGCGAAAATAGCTTGCCTTGCTTTCTTTAAAAGAACTAGAAACTTTTCCTATTGCACAGCCTATAGACAAAAAGATTTGAAATATCTACGGTTGTGCTTGGGACTGAGTCAAAGTTTTAATATTCTGTTACTAAGGGCATGAGCCTAAGAAGCTCATGGGAAAATAGCTTGCCCTTGCTTTCCTTTAAAGAACTGAAGAACTTTTCCCTATTGCACAGCCTCATAGACAAAAATTTGAAATATCTACGGTTGTGCTTGGGACTGAGTCAAAGTTTAATATTCTGTTACTAAGGGCATGAGCCTAAGTAAGATCATGGAAAATAGCTTGCCTTGCTTTCTTTTAAAAGATACTCAAGAACTTTTTCCTATTGCACAGCCTCATGACAAAAGATTTGAAGTATCTACGGTTGTGCTTGGGATGAGTCAAAGTTTTAATATTCTGTTACTAAGGGCATGAGCCTAAGTAAGACTCATGGCGAAAATAGCTTGCCTTGCTTTCTTTAAAAGATACTAAGAACTTTTTCCTTATTGCACAGCCTCTTAGACAAAAATTTGAATATCTACGGTTGTGCTTGGGACTGAGTCAAAGTTTTAATATTCTGTTACTAAGGGCATGAGCCTAAGTAAACTCATGGCAAAATAGCTTGCCTTGCTTTCTTTAAAAGATACTAAGAATTTTTCCTATTGCACAGCCTTGGACAAAAAGTTTAAATATCTAGGTTGTGCTTGGGACTGAGTCAAAGTTTTAATTTCTGTTACTAAGGGATGAGCCTAAGAAGATCATGGCGAAAATAGCTTGCACTTGCTTTCTTTAAAAGACACAAGAACTTTTTCCATTGCACAGCCTATGCAAAAAGATTTGAAATATCTACGGTTGTGCTTGGACTGAGTCAAGTTTTAATATTCTGTTACTAAGGCATGAGCTAGTAAGACTCATGGCGAAAATAGCTTGCCCTTGCTTTCCTTTAAGATACTGAAAAACATTTTCCCTATTGCACATCTATGGACAAAAATATTTAAAATATCTACGGTTGTGCTTTGGACTCAGTCAAAGTTTTAATATTCTGTTACTAAGGTCTGAGCTAAGTAAGATTCATGGCTAAAATAGCTTGTCCTTCCTTTCTTTAAATAAACCCAAGAACTTTTTTCCTATTGCACAGCCTTATGGACAAAAAGATTTGAAATATCTACGGTTGTGCTTGGGACTGAGTCAAGTTTAATATTCTGCCTAGGACATGAGCCTAAGTAAGACTCATGGCAAAAATAGCTTGCCATTGCTTTCCTTAAAGAACTGAAGAACATTTTCCTATTGCACATCCTTATTACAAAAATATTTAAAATATCTACGGTTGTGCTTTGGAGTAGTCAAAGTTTTAATATTCTGTTGCTAAGGGCATGAGCCTAAGTAGACTCATGGCAAAAATAGCTTGACTTGCTTTCTTTAAAAGATACTCAAGAAAGTTTTCTCTATTGCACAGCCTATGGACAAAAGATTGTAAATATCTACGGTTGTGCTTGGACTGAGTCAAAGTTTTAATATTCTGTTACTAAGGGTATGAGCCTAAGGAAGAGTCATGGCGAAAATAGCTTGCACTTGCTTTCTTTAAAAGACACTGAAGAACTTTTCCCTATTGCACAGCCTCATAGACAAAAAGATTTGAAATATCTACGGTTGTGCTTGGGACTGAGCCAAAGTATTAATATTCTGTTACTAGGGCATGAGCCTAAGACTCATGGTGAAAATAGCTTGCCCTTGCTTTCTTTTAAATGATACTCAAGAACTTTTTCCTATTGCACAGCCTCATAGACAAAATATTTGAAGTATCTACGGTTGTGCTTGGGAGTGAGTCAAAGTTTTAATATTATGTTAATAAGGGATGAGCTAAGTAAGACTCATGGCGAAAATAGCTTGCCCTTGCTTTTTTTTAAAGATACTCAAGAACTTTTTCCTATTGCACAGCCTCATAGACAAAATATTTGAAGTATCTACGGTTGTGCTTGGGAGTGAGTCAAAGTTTTAATATTCTGTTACTAAGGGCATGAGCCTAAGTAAGACTCATGGCGAAAATAGCTTGTCCTTGCTTTCTTTTAAAAGATACTCAAGAACTTTTTCTCAATTGCACAGCCTTATGGCCAAAAAGATTTAAAATATCTACAGTTGTGCTTGAGACTGAGTCAAAGTATTAATATTCTGTTACTAAGGGCATGAGCCTAAGTAAGATTCATGGCGAAAATAGCTTGCCCTTGCTTTCCCTTTAAAGATACTCAAGAACTTTTTCCCTATTGCACAGCCTTATGGACAAAAAGATTTGAAATATCTACGGTTGTGCTTGGATGAGTCAAAGTTTTAATATTCTGTTACTAAGGGCATTGAGCTCTAAGTAAGACTTCATGGCAAAAATAGCTTGCCCTTGCTTTCCTTTAAAAGATACTGAAGAACTTTTCTTATTGCACAGCCTATAGACAAAAATATTTTAAATATCTACGGTTGTGCTTGGGACTGAGTCAAAGTTTTAATATTCTGTTACTAAGGCATGAGCCTAAGTAAGATTCATGGCGAAAATAGCTTGCCCTTGCTTTCTTTTAAAAGATACTCAAGAACTTTTTCCCTATTGCACAGCCTTTATGCAAAAAGATTTGAAATATCTGGTTGTGCTTGGGACGAGTCAAAGTTTTAATATTCTGTTACTAAGGGCATGAGCCTAAGCAACATTCATGCAAAAATAGCTTGCCTTGCTTTCTTTTAAAAGATACTCAAGAACTTTTTCTCAATTGCACAGCCTTATGGCAAAAAGATTTAAAATATCTACGGTTGTGCTTGGACTGAGTCAAAGTTTAATATTCTGTTACTAAGGGCATGAGCCTAAGTAAGATCATGGCAAAAAGCTTGCCTTGCTTTCCTTTAAAGATACTCAAGAACTTTTTCCTATTGCACAGCCTTATGGACAAAAAGATTTAAATATCTACGGTTGTGCTTTGGACTGAGTCAAAGTTTTAATATTCTGTTACTAAGGCATGAGCCTAAGTAAGACTCATGGCGAAAATAGCTTGCCTTGCTTTCTTTTAAAAGATATGAAGAACATTTTCCCTATTGCACAGCCTTATGGACAAAAATATTTGAAATATCTACAGTTGTGCTTTGGAATAGTCAAAGTTTTAATATTCTGTTACTAAGGTCTTGAGCCTAAGTAAGATTCATGGCAAAAATAGCTTGCCTTGCTTTCCTTTAAAAATACTCAAGAACTTTTTTCTATTGCACAGCCTATGGACAAAAAGATTTGAAATATCTACGGTTGTGCTTGGGACTGAGTCAAACGTTTTAATATTCTGTTCTATGGAATGAGCCTAAGTAAGATCATGGCAAAATAGCTTGCCATTGCTTTCTTTTAAAAGATACTCAAGAACTTTTCCCTATTGCACACCTTATGACAAAAATATTTAAATATCTACGGTTGTGCTTGGATGAGTCAAAGTTTTAATATTCTGTTACATAAGGGCATGAGCCTAAGTAAGACTCATGGCAAAAAAGCTTGACCTTGCTTTCTTTAAAGATACTCAAGAAATTTTCCTTATTGCACAGCCAATAGACAAAAAATTTAAATATCTACGGTTGTGCTTGGGACTGAGTCAAAGTTTTAATATTCTGTTACTAAGGACATGAGCCTAAGTAGACTCATGGCGAAAATAGCTTGCCCTTGCTTTCTTTTAAAAGATACTTAAAATGTTTTCCCTATTGCACTGCCTCTTAGACAAAAAGTTTTGAAATATCTTGGTTGTGCTTGGGACTGAGTCAAAGTTTTAATATTCTGTTACTAAGGGCATGAGCCTAAGCAACATTCATGTCAAAATAGCTTGTCCTTGCTTTCTTTTAAAAGATACTCAAGAACTTTTTCTCAATTGCACAGCCTATGGCCAAAAAGATTTAAATATCTACAGTTGTGCTTGGACTGAGTCAAAGTATTAATATTCTGTTACTAAGGGCATGAGCCTAAGTAAGATTCATGGCGAAAATAGCTTGCACTTGCTTTCCCTTTAAAGATACTCAAGAACTTTTTCCCTATTGCACAGCCTTATGGACAACAAGATTTGAAATATCTACGGTTGTGCTTTTGACTGAGTCAACGTTTTAATATTCTGTTACTAAGGGCATGAGCCTAAGTAAGACTCATAGCGAAAATAGCTTGCTCTTGCTTTCCTTTAAAGATGCTGAAAAACATTTTCCCTATTGCACATCGTTATGGACAAAAATATTTAAAATATCTACGGTTGTGCTTTGGACTGAGTCAACGTTTTAAGATTCTGTTACTAAGGGCATTAGCCTAAGTAAGATTCATGGCTAAAATAGCATGTCCTTCCTTTCCTTTAAAATATACCTAAGAACTTTTTCCCTATTGCACAGCCTTATGGATAAAAACATTTGAAATATCTACGGTTGTGCTTGGGACTGAGTCAACGTTTTAAGATTCTGTTACTAAGGGCATTAGCCTAAGTAAGATTCATGGCAAAAAAAGCTTGCCCTTAGTTTCCATTTAAAGATACTCAGGAACTTTTTCTCTATTGCACAGCACTATGGACAAAATGATTTGAAATATCTACGGTTGTGCTTGGGACTGGGTCAAAATTTTAATATTCGTTTACTAATGGCATGAGCCTAAGTAAGACTCATGGCAAATATAGCTTGACCTTGCTTTCTTTTAAAAGATACTCAAGAACTTTTTCTCAATTGCACAGCCTTATGGCCAAAAACTATTTGAAATATCTACGGTTGTGCTTGGGACTGAGTCAAAGTATTAATATTCTGCTACTAAGGGCATGAGCCTAAGTAAGATTCATGGCAAAAATAGCTTGCCCTTGCTTTCCCTTTAAAGATACTCAAGAACTTTATCCCTATTGCACAGCCTTATGGACAAAAAGATTTGAAATATCTACGGTTGTGCTTGGGACTGAGTCAACGTTTTATTATTCCTTTACTAATGGCATGAGCCTAAGTAAGATTCATGGCTAAAATAGCTTGTCCTTCCTTTCCTTTAAAAGATACTCAAGTACTTTTTCCCTATTGCACAGCCTTATGGACAAAAAGATTTGAAATATCTACGGTTTTGCTTGGGACTGAGTAAAAGTTTTAATACTCTGTTACTAAGGGCATGAGTCTAAGTAAGACTCATGGCAAAAATAGCTTGACCTTGCTTTCTTTTAAAAGATACTGAAGAATGTTTTCTCTATTGCACAGCCTAATGGACAAAAAGATTTTAAATATCTACGGTTGTGCTTGGGACTGAGTCAAAGTTTTAATATTCTGTTACTAAGGGTATGAGCCTAAGGAAGAGTCATAGCGAAAATAGCTTGCACTTGCTTTCCTTTAAAAGACACTGAAGAACTTTTCACTATTGCACAGCCTCATAGACAAAAAGATTTGAAATATCTACGGTTGTGCTTGGGACTGAGTCAAAGTTTTAATATTCTGTTACTAAAGGCATGAGCCTAAGTAAGACTCATGGCGAAAATAGCTTGCCCTTGCTTTCCTTTAAAGATACTGAAAAACATTTTCCCTATTGCACATCCTTATGGACAAAAATATTTAAAATATCTACGGTTGTGCTTTGGACTCAGTCAAAGTTTTAATATTCTGTTACTAAGGTCTTGAGCCTAAGTAAGATTCATGGCTAAAATAGCTTGTCCTTCCTTTTCTTTAAAGTAAACCCAAGAACTTTTTTCCTATTGCACAGCCTTATGGACAAAAAGATTTGAAATATCTACGGTTGTGCTTGGGACTGAGTCAACGTTTTAATATTCTGCTACTAAGGACATGAGCCTAAGTAAGACTCATGGCAAAAATAGCTTGCCATTGCTTTCCTTAAAAGATACTGAAGAACATTTTCCCTATTGCACATCCTTATTGACAAAAATATTTAAAATATCTACGGTTGTGCTTTGGACGTAGTCAAAGTTTTAATATTCTGTTGCTAAGGGCATGAGCCTAAGTAAGACTAATGGCAAAAATAGCTTGACCTTGCTTTCTTTTAAAAGATACTCAAGAAAGTTTTCTCTATTGCACAGCCTAATGGACAAAAAGATTGTAAATATCTACGGTTGTGCTTGGGACTGAGTCAAAGTTTTAATATTCTGTTACTAAGGGTATGAGCCTAAGGAAGAGTCATGGCGAAAATAGCTTGCACTTGCTTTCCTTTAAAAGACACTGAAGAACTTTTCCCTATTGCACAGCCTCATAGACAAAAAGATTTGAAATATCTACGGTTGTGCTTGGGACTGAGCCAAAGTATTAATATTCTGTTACTAGGGGCATGAGCCTAAGACTCATGGTGAAAATAGCTTGCCCTTGCTTTCTTTTAAATGATACTCAAGAACTTTTTCCTCATTGCAAAGCCTCATAGACAAAATATTTGAAGTATCTACAGTTGTGCTTGGGAGTGAGTCAAAGTTTTAATAATATGTTAATAAGGGATGAGCGTAAGTAAGACTCATGGCGAAAATAGCTTGCCCTTGCTTTTTTTTAAAAGATACTCAAGAACTTTTTCCTTATTGCACAGCCTCATAGACAAAATATTTGAAGTATCTACGGTTGTGCTTGGGAGTGAGTCAAAGTTTTATTATTCTGTTACTAAGGGCATGAGCCTAAGTAAGACTCATGGGAAAATAGCTTGCCCTTGCTTTCTTTTAAAAGATACTTAAAATTTTTTTCCCTATTGCACTGCCTCTTAGACAAAAAGTTTTGAAATATCTATGGTTGTGCTTGGGACTGAGTCAAAGTTTTAATATTCTGTTACTAAGGGCATGAGCCTAAGCAACATTCATGTCGAAAACAGCTTGTCCTTGCTTTCTTTTAAAAGATACTCAAGAACTTTTTCTCAATTGCACAGCCTTATGGCCAAAAAGATTTAAAATATCTACAGTTGTGCTTGAGACTGAGTCAAAGTATTAATATTCTGTTACTAAGGGCATGAGCCTAAGTAAGATTCATGGCGAAAATAGCTTGCCCTTGCTTTCCCTTTAAAGATACTCAAGAACTTTTTCCCTATTGCACAGCCTAATGGACAACAAGATTTGAAATATCTACGGTTGTGCTTTGGACTGAGTCAACGTTTTAATATTCTGTTACTAAGGGCATGAGCCTAAGTAAGACTCATAGCGAAAATAGCTTGCCCTTGCTTTCCTTTAAAGATACTGAAAAACATTTTCCCTATTGCACATCCTTATGGACAAAAATATTTAAAATATCTACGGTTGTGCTTTGGACTCAGTCAAAGTTTTAATATTCTGTTACTAAGGGAATGAGCCTAAGCAACATTCATGTCGAAAATAGCTTGCCCTTGCTTTCTTTTAAAAAATACTCAAGAACTTTTTCTCAATTGCACAGCCTTATGGCCAAAAAGATTTAAAATATCTACAGTTGTGCTTTAGACTAAGTCAAAGTATTAATATTCTGTTACTAAGGGCATGAGCCTAAGTAAGATTCATGGCGAAAATAGCTTGCCCTTGCTCTCCCTTTAAAGATACTCAAGAACTTTTTCCCTATTGCACAGCCCTATGGACAAAATGATTTGAAATATCTACGAATGTGCTTGGGATTGAGTCCAAGTTTTAATATTCTGTTACTAAGGGCATGAGTCTAAGTAAGACTCATGGCAAAAATAGCTTGACCTTGCTTTCTTTTAAAAGATACTCAAGAATGTTTTCTCTATTGCACAGCCTAATGGACAAAAAGATTTTAAATATCTACGGTTGTGCTTGGGACTGAGTCAAAGTTTTAATATTCTGTTACTAAGGGTATGAGCCTAAAGAAGAGTCATGGCGAAAATAGCTTGCACTTGCTTTCCTTTGAAAGACACTGAAGAACTTTTCCCTATTGCACAGCCTCATAGACAAAAAGATTTGAAATATCTACGGTTGTGCTTGGGACTGAGTCAAAGTTTTAATATTCTGTTACTAAGGGCATGAGCCTAAGTAAGACTCATGGTGAAAATAGCTTGCCCTTGCTTTCCTTTAAAGATACTGAAAAACATTTTCCCTATTGCACATCCTTATGGACAAAAATATTTAAAATATCTACGGTTGTGCTTTGGACTCAGTCAAAGTTTTAATATTCTGTTACTAAGGTCTTGAGCCTAAGTAAGATTCATGGCTAAAATAGCTTGTCCTTCCTTTCCTTTAAAATATACCCAAGAACTTTTTCCCTATTGCACAGCCTTATGGACAAAAAGATTTGAAATATATACGGTTGTGTTTGGGACTGAGTCAACATTTTAATATTCCGTTACTAAGGCCATTAGCCTAAGTAAGATTAATGGCAAAAAAAGCTTGCCCTTCCTTTCCATTTAACCTTTGTCAGGCTGCGTAATTTTACAACCTTAACAGGCTGCATAGGTACAATTGTACCTTCATATATACCTCCACTGTGGGAAGACTTTACTTGGTTTCAGAAACTAAAGTTCATTCAGCTACAAATGTTATGCTGATATCTATTGGCCAGTGTTGTTTCTGGTCACTTATGTTGCTGTCAATTAAGTTAATTCAAACTGGGAGTGGCTTCTACTTCTCTTCCTGCCTCCCTCCTCTCATTAGCCATTTTGCTGTTCATCTCATTGCTGTGAGCACACACATTTCTAGGCTTGTGAAGTCTTTAATTTCTTGGATACGAAGGTAGGAAACTTCATGCATTTTTGGGCATACTGATTGCTGCTGGTGTGCACAGAGCCAACAAAGAGAATCTGGAGGAAATGTGGAATGTTGCTGCTCTGCCTCTTATACGGGCAGCCATGTCTCGTGACCGCTTCAAGATGATACTCAGATTTATCAGATTTGACAACAAAAATACACGTGCAGAACGTGTGCAAACAGATAAAGCTGCAGCAATACGGGACATCTGCACATTGCTGAACAGTAATCTGGAGAGATCCTACAAACCATATCATTGTATCTCCGTCGACGAGCAATTATTTCCATTTAGAGGCCATACTAAATTTACCCAGTATATACCTTCAAAACCAGCTAAATATGGCATAAAAATTTTCTGAGCTTGTGACTCATCAAATGCCTACCCATTACAAGGTCAGCTCTACACTGGGAAACCAACTGATGGTCCTCGACAAGTAAACATTGGAGAACGAACAGTATTGGAAGTAGTGAGCTCATATAAAGGTTCTGGAAGAAATGTCACCACCGATAACTTCTTTACAACCATGGAACTAGCTAAGGTATTGAACTCCTGGAACATGACACTAGTTGGTACAGTGAGAAAAAACAAAAGGTTCCTACCTAGCAACATGCAGCCTGCCAAAGAAAGGCCTGTAAACTCGACAAATTTTGCCTACAATCATGATGCAACAGTCTGTTCATATGTACCAAAGAAGAACAAATCAGTCGTGCTTCTATCATCTATGCACATGACGGGAGAAGTTGAAGAGACACTAGCAGCCAAGCCAGAGATAATAAAATACTACAACAAAACAAAAGGTGGCGTTGATGTTATGGATAAAATGTTGGGAGAGTACACTGTGAAACAACGAACATCACGTTGGACTTTGGCATTTTTCTACAATATGATTGACGTCACTGGGTTAGCATCCTACATCATCTACAGAGAACACAATCCAAGCTTCAGGGAAAAGGATCAACGAAGAAAGTTCCTGAAAGATCTCGCAAATCAGCTGTGTATGCCTGCAATTGAAGATCGTAGTACAAACCGAATGATAATGAGAAACCATTTTCTTCGAGGTGCAGTAGAAATGGTGATTGGACGATGCATTATGGTAGCATCGCAAGCAGCAGCTGACCCTCAAATACCTCATGGTAGTCGTGGACCCTCCCCTGTTGTTGGTAGTTGCTATGTCTGACGAGACCTGAAGCGAAAACAACGTAAGACTAGTAATTCTTGTGTGGTTTGTGTGAAACCCATTTGCAAAGCCAACATGCATTACTTGCGAAGAAAATCAATAAAAAAAGTTTCTTACATTTTCTTTTATAATGTAAATGAACAGTTTTTTTACTTGTTTATAATAGTTAAATCATTAAAAAAAAATGTATGCTTTTTCCCTTGCATTATCTTCATTCAAAATATATGAGGTACATTTGTACCTATGCAGCTTGTTATGGATGCAAAAAGATCTCGACCCCTTATCTCGGAAGCGAGTGGAGATATTTTATCCAATATATTCTGGACCAAAAATGTAGAGATGTCAAGAAATTTCAGCCATCTACGTCTTTTCGAAAAAAAGTTATTGCAATTTTAAAATGGAATAGTTACAATTGTACCTATTCAGCCGGATAAGGGTTAAAGATACTCAGGAACTTTTTCCCTATTGCACAGCCCTATGGACAAAAATTTTTAAAATATCTACGGTTGTGCTTTGGACGTAGTCAAAGTCAAAGTTTTAATATTCTGTTACTAAGGTCTTGAGCCTAAGTAAGATTCATGGCTAAAATAGCTTGCCCTTCCTTTCCTTTAAAAGATACTCAAATACTTTTTCCCTATTGGGGATTGCATGAGCCTAAGTAAGACTCATGGCAAAAATAGCTTGACCTTGCCTTCTTTTAAAAGATACTCAAGAATGATTTCTCTATTGCACAGCCTAATGGATAAAAAGATTTTAAATATCTACGGTTGTGCTTGGGACTGGGTCAAAGTTTTAATATTCTGTTACTAAGAGTATGAGCCTAAGGAAGAGTCATGGCGAAAATAGCTTGCACTTGCTTTCCTTTAAAAGACACTGAAGAACTTTTCCCTATTGCACAGCCTCATAGACAAAAAGATTTGAAATATCTACGGTTGTGCTTGGGACTGAGTCAAAGTATTAATATTCTGTTACTAAGGGCATGAGCCTAAGACTCATGGTGAAAATAGCTTGCCCTGGCTTTCTTTTAAATGATACTCAAGAACTTTTTCCCTATTGCACAGCCTCATGGACAAAAAGATCAGAAATATCTACGGTTGTGCTTGGGACTGGGTCAAAGCTTTAATATTCTATTACTGATTGCATGAGCCTAAGTAAGACTATTGGCGAAAAAGCTTGCCCTTGCTTTCCTTTAAAAGATACTGAAGAACATTTTCCCTATTGCAGCCTCATAGACAAAAAGATTTGAAATATCTACGGTTGTGCTTTGGACTGAGTCAACGTTTTAATATTCTGTTACTAAGGGCATGAGCCTAAGTAAGATTCATGGCGAATATAGCTTGCCCTTGCTTTCTTTTAAAAGATACTTACCGTATATACTCGTGTATAAGCCGAGTTTTTCAGCCCAAAAATTGGGCTGAAAAGTCCCCCCCTCGGCTTATACAAGGGTCTATACAGTATGTGCTGTGTGGGGGCTGTGTCCGGGTGCTGGGGAGGCTGGAGGAGGTGGCGGGAGGCTCCTGACAGAGCGGCCCGTCACATGGGGCCGCTCATTAGATATGCACGGCTCCCCCCGCCCATCACAGCGGCAGGGGGAGCCGTGCATACAGCCCCCAGATGTTCACAGGCCCCCAGTGGGGCATACAGCAGGCCCCCATATACAGCAGGCCCCCAATGGCACTCGCCCCCCCACACTGTGCAGAGCCCCCCCTCCCGATGCATTATGTTACCATCCAGCCGCGTCTTCATCACCGTCCTCCCGTCCATCCTCTCGCGCTGTGTTCGGCTCTCACGTGACCCGGCGCGATGACGTCATCCGACTGCGACCGCCGGGTCACATGAGACCGGGAACGCAGCGCGCGAGGACCGGCGGTGATGAAGACGCGGCTGGATGGTAAGATAATGCATCAGGAGGGGGGGCTCTGCACAGTGTGGGGGGGCGAGTGCCACTGGGGGCCTGCTGTATACCCCACTGGGTGCCTGCCTGTATATACACCTCTGGGGCCTGCCTGCATTATACACCTCTGGGGGCTGCCTGCATTATACACCTCTGGGGGCTGCCTGTATATACACCTCTGGGGGCTGCCTGTATACACCTCTGGGGCCTGCCTGTATATACACCTCTGGGGGCTGCCTGTATACACCTCTGGGGCCTGCCTGTATATACACCTCTGGGGGCTGCCTGTATACACCTCTGGGGCCTGCCTGTATATACACCTCTGGGCGCTGCCTGCATTATACACCTCTGGGGGCTGCCTGTATATACACCTCTGGGGGCTGCCTGTATATACACCTCTGGGGGCTGCCTGTATACACCTCTGGGGCCTGCCTGTATATACACCTCTGGGGGCTGCCTGTATACACCTCTGGGGCCTGCCTGTATATACACCTCTGGGGGCTGCCTGCATTATACACCTCTGGGGGCTGCCTGCATTATACACCTCTGGGGGCTGCCTGCATTATACACCTCTGGGGGCTGCCTGCATTATACACCTCTGGGGGCTGCCTGCATTATACACCTCTGGGGCTGCCTGCATTATACACCTCTGGGGGCTGCCTGCATTATACACCTCTGGGGGCTGCCTGTATACACCTCTGGGGGCTGCCTGTATACACCTCTGGGGCCTGCCTGTATATACACCTCTGGGGGCTGCCTGCATTATACACCTCTGGGGCTGCTGTATACCACACTGCTGGGGGCTGTATACCTGTGCTGGAGTCCACCTTCGACTTATACACGAGTCAATAGGTTTTCCCAGGTTTTGGGGGCAAAAGTAGGGAGGTCGGCTTATACACGAGTATATACGGTAATAACTTTTTTCCTATTGCGCTGCCTCTTAGACAAAAAGTTTTGAAATATCTATGGTTGTGCTTGGGACTGAGTCAAAGTTTTAATATTCTGTTACTTTTTTTGGAAGTGCAGTGAGATACAGGCTGATTTGCTGCTAAGGGAAAAAAAAGAAAAAAAAAAGACTCTTTATATCTGATTCTCTAGCGAGTGCGACCGCGAGCTTTGTGTGACAGAGCGCAAGTGCGACAGAAGTAAGTGTGTGACTTGTGATTCAGTGACTTTGGATTCAGGGAGTTTGGAAGGGAGGACTTACTGAATTGCTGGTTGTATTTTATTAATACTTTGCATTTCTTTTTACTTATCATTTCTGTCTGGTGCAATCCCCATTAGGAAATGAGCTCCATGATTGGCAATGCCATCCAGTGTACATCTTGCCACATGTATGCATTCCTTGACCAGCCGGCCGAGGGTGCATACTGCTGTGTGAGATGTGAGTACGTTGTGCATTTGGAAGCCCAGATACTGGATCTAAATGAACGACTGACAACGCTGAGATCCATAGACAATATGGAAAGGAGTCTGCTGCTCACTGAACAGCTGCTCAATGGGATAGATGTGGGGGAGGATGGTACTATGGAGCCTCAGGACCATGAGGTAGCTAGCTGGGTGACAGTTAGAAGGCGGGGTAGAGGGAAGGGTGCCAGGGAAGCTAGCCCTGATCTGGCACACCCCAATAAATTTGCTATGTTGGCAGATGAGGGGGGTGTGAGTTCAGGGATAGCACTGCTGCAGCAGGGCATGACCTCTGAAAGCCAGAGGAGTGTCTGCTCCAGTAAGGGGGAAAACAGGAGAGTAGGGCAGGCCAGACAGGTGCTGGTAGTGGGGGACTCAATTATTAGGGGAATAGATAGGGCAATCTGTCACAAAGACAGAGATCGTCGAACAGTGTGCTGCCTACCTGGCGCTCGAGTCCGGCACATCGCTGATCGGGTTGACAGATTACTGGGAGGGGCTGGTGAGGACCCAGCGGTCATAGTGCACATTGGCACAAATGACAAAGTTAGAGGTAGGTGGAAGGTCCTTAAAGATGATTTCAGGGAATTAGGCTGCAAGCTTAAGGCAAGGACCTCCAAGGTAGTATTCTCTGAAATACTGCCTGTTCCACGTGCCACACCAGAGAGACAACGGGAGATTAGGGAGATAAATAAGTGGCTCAGGAATTGGTGTAAGAAGGAGGGGTTTGGGTTCCTGGAGAACTGGGCCGACTTCTCTGTTGGCTACAGGTTCTATGCTAGGGACGGGCTGCACCTCAATGGGGAGGGTGCAGCTGTGCTGGGGGAGAAAATGGCTAGAAGGTTGGAGGAGTGTTTAAACTAGGGATTGGGGGGGAGGGTATTCATTGTATAGGAGGGGAAGATAGTGTAAACAGTAACCTGGGCACAAGTAATAAAATTGGGGGTGGCATGGGGGGTGGGATTAGAACAGTCAATCTAGTAGGAAGGAATAGAGGTAAAGAGAGATGCATAAAGTGCATGTATACTAATGCCAGAAGCCTCACCAACAAAATGGAGGAATTAGAATTGATTTTGTTGGAAAATAATTATGACATGGTGGGGATTTCGGAGACTTGGCTGGATGAGAGCCATGACTGGGCTGTTAATTTACAGGGCTATTGTCTGTTCAGAAATGACCGTACAAATAGGCGAGGAGGAGGTGTATGTTTATACGTAAAATCATCCTTAAAACCCATCCTGCGTGATAATATAGGTGAATCTAATGGAAATGTAGAGTCTCTGTGGGTGGAGATAAGGGGAGGGGGAAAAAATAATAAATTACTGATAGGGGTTTGTTATAAGTCTCCAACAATAATGGAAGTGGAGGAGAATATCCTCATAAAGCAAATAGATGAAGCAGCGACTCAGGGAGAAGTCATTATTATGGGGGACTTCAACTACCCTGAAATACATTGGGGATCAGAAACCTGCAGTTCCAGCAAAGGTAATAAGTTTTTGAAAACTATAAGAGACAATTACCTTTCACAACTGGTTCAGGACCCAACAAGAAGGGGGGCACTGCTGGACCTAATATTAACCAACAGGCCAGACCGCATATCAAATATACGGGTTGGAGGTCACTTGGGTAATAGTGATCATAACTTAATAAGCTTTCAAGTATCCTTTACTAAGACGTGTACTAGAGGGGTCACAAGGACACTAAACTTCAGGAAGGCAAATTTCCAACGGTTGAGAGATGATCTTAGTGCAATAAACTGGGACGATGTCCTGAGACATAAAAGTACACAACACAAATGGGAGATGTTTATTAGCATCCTGAATAGGACCTGTGCACAATATATACCCTATGGGAATAAGCATGCTAGAAATAGGAGGAAACCACTATGGCTAAATAAAGCGGTAAGAAGTGCAATATGTGACAAAAAGAAAGCATTTAGGGAATTAAAGCAAGTAGGTAGTGATAAAGCATTAAATAAATACAGAAAATTAAATACCATTTGTAAAAAGCAAATCAAGGCAGCAAAGATTGAGACAGAGAGACTCATTGCCAGAGAAAGTAAAAAGAATCCCAAAATATTTTTTAACTACATAAATAGTAAGAAACTAAAAAATGATGGTGTTGGCCCCTTTAAAAATAGTCTGGGTGAAATGGTGGATGAGGATGAGGAAAAAGCAAATATGCTAAATGACTTTTTTTCAACAGTATTTACACAAGAAAATCCCATGACAGACAATATGATCAGTGATAACAAAAATTCTCAATTAAACGTCACCTGCTTAACCCAAGAGGAAGTACGGCATCGTCTAAAAATCACTAAAATTGACAAATCCCCGGGCCCAGATGGGATACACCCCAGAGTGCTGCAGGAATTAAGTACTGTCATAGATAGACCATTATTTTTAATATTTAAAGATTCCATAATAACAGGGTCTGTACCACAGGACTGGCGTATAGCAAATGTGGTGCCAATATTCAAAAAGGGGACAAAAACTGAACTTGGAAATTATAGGCCAGTAAGCTTAACCTCTACTGTGGGTAAAATCCTAGAGGGTTTTCTAAGAGATGCTATACTGGAGTATCTGAAGAATAATAACCTCATGACCCATTATCAACATGGTTTTACGAGGGACCGTTCCTGTCAAACTAATCTAATAAGCTTCTATGAAGAAGTAAGTTCTGGACTGGACCAAGGAAATGCAGTGGATGTGGTGTATATGGACTTTTCAAAAGCTTTTGATACGGTGCCACACAAAAGGTTGATACATAAAATGAGGGCAATGGGGATAGGGGAAAATATGTGTAAGTGGGTTAAGAACTGGCTTAGTGATAGGAAACAAAGGGTGGTTATTAATGGAACACACTCAGAATGGGTCACAGTTAACAGTGGGGTACCACAGGGGTCAGTGTTGGGCCCACTTCTATTTAATATATTTATTAATGACCTTGTAGGGGGCATACAGAGTAGAATCTCAATATTTGCAGATGACACTAAACTCTGCAGGGTAATCAATACAGAGGAGGACAATTTTATATTACAGGATTTATGTAAACTAGAAGCTTGGGCTGCTAAATGGCAAATGCGCTTTAATGGGGATAAATGTAAAGTCATGCACTTGGGCAGAGGAAACAAAAGGTATAATTATGTGCTTAATTGTAAAACACTGGGCAAAACTGTCACTGAAAAAGACCTGGGTGTATGGGTAGATGACAAACTCACATTTAGTGGCCAGTGTCAGGCAGCTGCTGCAAAGGCAAATAAAATAATGGGATGTATTAAAAGAGGCATAGATGCTCATGAGGAGAACATCATTTTACCTCTATACAAGTCACTAGTGCGACCACACTTAGAATACTGTGTACAATTCTGGTCTCCGGTGTATAAGAAAGACATAGCTGAACTAGAGCGGGTCCAGAGAAGAGCGACAAAAGTCATTAGAGGACTAAGGGGTCTGCAATACCAAGACAGGTTATTAAACTTGGGGTTATTTAGCTTGGAAAAACGAAGGCTTAGGGGTGATCTTATAATAATGTATAAATATATGAGGGGGCAGTACAGAGACCTTTCTAATGATCTCTTTACTCTTAGGCCTGAGACTGGGACAAGGGGGCATCCTCTACGTCTGGAGGGAAGAAGGTTTAATCATAATCACAGACGCGGATTCTTTACTGTAAGAGCAGTGAGACTATGGAACTCTCTGCCACATGATGTTGTAATGAGTGAGTCACTACTAACATTTAAGAAGTGCCTGGATGCCTTTCTTGAAAACTATAACATTACCAGTTATATATACTAGATTCTTTGATAGGGCGTTGATCCAGGGAATTAGTCTGATTGCCGTATCTGGAGTCAGGAAGGAATTTTTTCCCCCAATGTGGAGATTAGTGTTGCCACATGGGTTTTTTTTTTTGCCTTCCTCTGGATCAACATGTTAGGCTATGGGTTGAACTAGATGGACTTAAAGTCTTCCTTCAACCTTAAAAACTATGTTACTATGTTACTATGTATGTTACTAAGGGCATGAGCCTAAGCAACATTCATGTCGAAAATAGCTTGCCCTTGCTTTCTTTTAAAAGATACTCAAGAACTTTTTCTCAATTGCACAGCCTTATGGCCAAAAAGATTTAAAATATCTACAGTTGTGCTTGAGACTGAGTCAAAGTATTAATATTCTGTTACTAAGGGCATGAGCCTAAGTAAGATTCATGGCGAAAATAGCTTGCCCTTGCTTTCCCTTTAAAGATACTCAAGAACTTTTTCCCTTTTGCACAGCCTTATGGATAAAAATATTTGAAATATCTACGGTTGTGCTTTGGAATTAGTCAAAGTTTTAATATTCTGTTACTAAGGTCTTGAGCTTAAGTAAGATTCATGGCAAAAATAGCTTGACCTTGCTCTCTTTTAAAAGATACTCAAGAACGTTTTCTCTATTGCACAGCCTAATGGACAAAAAGATTTTAAATATCTACGGTTGTGCTTGGGACAGAGTCAAAACTTTAATATTCTGTTACTCATGGCATGAGCCTAAGTAAGATTCATGGCGAAAATAGCTTGCCCTTGCTTTCTTTTAAAAGATACTCAAGAACTTTTGCCCTATTGCACAGCCTTATGGACAAAAAGATTTGAAATATCTACGGTTGTGCTTGGGACAGAGTCAAAGTTTTATTATTCTGTTACTAAGGGCATGAGCGTAAGCAACATTCATGGCGAAAATAGCTTGCCCTTGCTTTCTTTTAAAAGGTACTCATGAACTTTTTCTCAATTGTACAGCCTTATGGACAAAAAGATTTGAAATATCTACGGTTGTGCTTGGGACTGAGTCAAAGTTTTAATATTCTGTTACAAAGGGCATGAGCCTAAGTAAGACTCATGGCAAAAAAAGCTTGCCCTTGCTTTCCTTTAAAGATACTGAAGAACATTTTCCTTATTGCACAGCCTCATAGACAAAAATATTTTAAATATTTACGGTTGTGCTTGGGACTGAGTCAAAGTTTTAATATTCTGTTACTAAGGACATGAGCCTAAGTAAGACTCATGGCGAAAACAGCTTGCACTTCCTTTCTTTTAAAAGATAGTGAAGAACTTTTCATTATTGCACAGCCTCATTGACAAAAAGATATGAAATATCTACGGTTGTGCTTGGGACTAAGTCAAAGATTTAATATTCTGTTACTAAAGGCATGAGCCTAAGACTCATGGTGAAAATAGCTTGCCCTTGCTTTCTTTTAAAAGATACTCAAGAACTTTTTCCCTATTGCACAGCCTTATGGACAAAAAGATTTGAAATATCTACGGTTTTGCTTGGGACTGAGTAAAAGTTTTAACATTCTGTTACTAAGGTCTTGAGCCTAAGTAAGATTCATGGCTAAAGCAGCTTGCCCTTCCTTTCCTTTAAAAGATACTCAAGTACTTTTTCCCTATTGCACAGCCTTATGGACAAAAAGATTTGAAATATCTACGGTTGTGCTTGGGACTAAGTAAAAGTTTTAATATTCTGTTACTAAGGGCATGAGCCTAAGTAAGACTCATTGCAAAAATAGCTTGACCTTGCTTTCTTTTAAAAGATACTCAAAAAGGGGGAGACAGAAGCGCACAATAGGGTCTTATCCAATGGTAAAATCGTTTCACAGATATGGATCCACTCACCTGGTTCAGTTGTGTGGAACACAACAACCATAAGCACAAATGGGTAGGATCCGATGAACTGCAGCAATCAGCCGGTCACTAGAATTGCATATATGGAAAGGAGAGAAGTCCGGCTTTCAGGATCGCGCTGTTCCAGTTCACAAGGAGTTAATCCAAGGACCAAGCAGTAATCATAACTTTCTTTATTCTATAAAACTCTACGCGTTTCGTGTACACGCTGTACACTTCCTCAGGAGCAAAGTTACCTCAGGAGGTAACTTTGCTCCTGAGGAAGTGTACAGCGTGTACACGAAATGCGTAGAGTTTTATAGAATAAAGAAAGTTATGATTACTGCTTGGTCCTTGGATTAACTCCTTGTGAACTGGAACAGCGCGATCCTGAAAGCCGGACTTCTCTCCTTTCCATATATAAAAGATACTCAAGAAAGTTTTCTCTATTGCACAGCCTAATGGACAAAAAGATATTAAATATCTACGGTTGTGCTCTGGACTGAGTCAAAGTTTTAATATTCTGTTACTAAGGGCATGAGCCTAAGACTCATGGTGAAAATAGCTTGCCCTTGCTTTCTTTTAAAAGATACTCAAGAACTTTTTCCCTATTGCACAGCCTCATGGACAAACAGATCTGAAATATCTACGGTTGTGTTTGGGACTGAGTCAAAGCTTTAATATTCTGTTACTGATGGCATGAGCCTAACTAAGACTATTGGCGAAAAAGCTTGCAATTGCTTTTCATTAAAAGATACTGAAGAACTTTTTCCCTACTGCAGCCTCTTAGACAAAAAGATTTGAAATATCTACAGTTGTGCTTGGGACTGAGTCAAAGTTTTAATATTCTGTTACTAAGGGCATGAGCCTAAGTAAGACTCATGGCGAAAATAGCTTGCCCTTGCTTTCCTTTAAAGATACTGAAAAACATTTTCCCTATTGCACAGCCTTATGGACAAAAATATTTAAAATATCTACGGTTGTGCTTTGGATAAAGTCAAATTTTAATATTCTGTTACGAAGGTCTTGAGCCTAAGTAAGATTCATGGCTAAAATAGCTTGCCCTTCCTTTCCTTTAAAAGATACTCAAGTACTTTTTCCCTATTGCACAGCCTTATGGACAAAAAGATTTGAAATATCTACGGTTTTGCTTGGGGCTAAGTAAAAGTTTTAATATTCTTTTACTAAGGGCATGAGCCTAAGTAAGACTCATGGCAAAAATAGCTTGACCTTGCTTTCTTTTAAAAGATACTCAAGAAAGTTTTCTCTATTGCACAGCCTAATGGACAAAAAGATTTTAAATATCTACGGTTGTGCTTGGGACTGAGTCAAAGTTTTAATATTCTGTTACTAAGGGTATGAGCCTAAGGAAGTGTCATGGCGAAAATAGCTTGCACTTGCTTTCCTTTAAAAGACACTGAAGAACTTTTCCCTATTGCACAGCCTCATAGACAAAAAGATTTGAAATATCTACGGTTGTGCTTGGGACTGAGTCAAAGTATTAATATTCTGTTACTAAGGGCATGAGCCTAAGACTCATGGTGAAAATAGCTTGCCCTTGCTTTCTTTTAAATGATACTCAAGAACTTTTTCCCTATTGCACAGCCTCATGGACAAAAAGATCAGAAATATCTACGGTTGTGCTTGGGACTGGGTCAAAGCTTTAATATTTTGTTACTGATGGCATGAGCCTAAGTAAGACTATTGGCGAAAAAGCTTGCCCTTGCTTTCCTTTAAAAGATACTGAAGAACATTTTCCTTATTGCACAGCCTCATAGACAAAATATTTGAAATATCTACGGTTGTGCTTGGGAATGAGTCAAAGTTTTAATATTCTGTTACTTATTTCTCAAATATTTTTATTGGGTAGTTTATACAGGGAAGTTATTATACATAGGGATATTATACATTACATAGACAAACAGAAACATTGGGATAATCATAAGGTTACAATGTGAGTTGTATGTTTATACAATCTGAGTTTTAACAAGTAAGTAATTTATGTCTTAAACGTGACAAATATAACGAACATAACTTAAGAGTACATTAGAATAGATTATTGTACCCGATTAATCGTTTAAGTAGGGACGTAGTCGGGTTATATTTCCTTTCTTTCCTTCCTTCCTTCTTTTTCCCTAGAGACATTTAAAGGTTCTTAAAATGTGAAAATTATGATGTCGTGGTGGTGTCGTCAATGGTCCTGTAAAGATGTTTAAGGGAGTGGGATAATATCCATGGTTCCCAGTTGCGGAAATATTTGTTGTAGGAATTGTTTCTTGTTCAAAGTATTTTATTAATTTTGAATAACATAACAGATAACACAATACTCATGAGGGCATAAGCTTACCCTTTAAGATACAGTATACAAACATAATAAAAACAAGCATTGTAATAATCTAGATTTAAATTAGCAAAGAGTACAAAACAAGTATTGAAAAATATGTAAAAATCAAATAGAGATAAATTACCATAAAAAGGGTCAAGTTAATTGAGTCACACAAGAATCATGAAATTATAGCAAAAATAACGCTAAAATTAGAGAAGAAAAGGGGAAGAGGGGAAAGAGAGAAAAAGGGTATGAACAGAGGGGGTAAGGGAAGGAGAACTAGTTCTCCAAGCATTGAGGTTTTGTATAGCCAGAAATGGAAATATGTGAAGGGATAGTTGAATGATTAATGGGAAAATAACAATTCCACAACCTCCATTTCCTCTCATATTTTCTGTAAAGTTTATTTCTCAAAGCAAACGAGAGTTCATAGGAGTTATGAGTAGCGATTTTTTCAAGTAATACTTTAAACAGCGGTGGCTCGGGGTCTCTCCATTTTGTTGCTATAAGATTTTTTGCAGCTAATAAGATATGTGCAATAAGGGGTCTAAAGTCACTTGGGATAGAATTAATGCCAATTAGGAGAAGTGTAAGTTCTGGAGTTAAAATAATGTCACTATTAGTGATCTCATTGATTAATATTTGTATTTCACCCCAGTATAATTTAAGGGCTTCACAGTCCCAAAAGACATGGGAAATATTCCCTTCTTTGTGGCAATTCCGCCAGCACAAAGGAGAAAAATCCTCCTTGATCTGGTGAAGTCTGACAGGTGTATAATACCAACGAAGAAGAATCTTGTAGTGAGATTCAATAAGAGAAGAGCAGGATATGTAGGAATGTAAAGTTGTGAGAGTTTTACTTAGGCAGTCTGTGGGAATACAAGATTTTAATTCCCTTTCCCATGCTACTATATTGGTGGATTTAGTTAGTGCTACATCAGCATTGATTTCCTTGTATATATTATTAGTCTTCCAAAAGGTAAAGTTATTTGAGTGTTTGAACATTTGGGTGACATTTAGGGGGAGAAAGAAATTAATTTTGTGTTTGTTATAAAGATTGTTGATTTTGTCCCAAATTTTAACTTCCAGCTCCTTCAGGTTAAAGATTGAACTCAGTTCATCAAAAGGGATAAGTTTTTTTTCATTATTAATTATGTCCGAGATATAATTAATTCCAGCAGTTTTCCAAGAGTCAATTTTCAGGCCCGGAGAAAGGAATTCCATTATTTCTATGGGGATCCAGTTGGGAGTAGTAGTCGACAGAAGGTTATGGTTTTTTGCCAAAAGGCGCCTCCAGGATTGAATTGTTGCTTTGACTGTATGCTCTTTAGGAAGTCGCTTAGATGAATCACATAAGTATGAGAGCAACAGAAGAGTAAGTCTATTTCTGGAAAATTTGGTTTCCTCCAAAGAAAGCCAACTAGGTCTAGAATCTTGGTTCCACCATGTCTGACTAAGTTTTATTACTGAAGCGTTATAATATGCCGACAAGTTGGGAATTGCCAGACCACCGTTTGATTTACTTTTCTCAAGTATAGTCCTCGCCACTCTAGGTTTTTTATGACCCCAGATAAAATTCATTAATTGGGTTTGTAGTTTTTTAAACCATGACTGTTTGGGGGGTAAAGGTATGGAGCGGAAGACATAAAGTAACTTAGGGAGTACGAACATTTTGTATGCTTCAACTTTACCGATCCAGGATACGTCAATTTTGGAAATATGAAGAAGGTCCGCTTGGATAGTTTTAAAAATTTCAGAGAAGTTAATGTTTGCCATATTGGAAATTTGTTTAGTTACTTTAATGCCCAGGTAATCTAACTCTACTTTGTCCCAGGAAAGGTTGTGTTCGAACTTAAGAGCTTGTATTAGTTCTGAATCTAAGTTCATGTGGAGAACTTGGGTTTTAGTAAGATTGATCTTATAGAGAGAAACCCTAGAAAACTCCTCGATTGTAGCTAGGAGATTGCGAAATGAATTAAGAGGATCTGTAAGAGTAAGGATTATGTCGTCGGCGAAGAGACTGATTTTATATTCTTTAAAATTTGTATGTATCCCTTTGATAAGTAGGTTCATACGGATCTTTTCAGCCAGCGGTTCAATGAAGAGGTCGAACAGGGAAGGAGACAGTGGACAGCCTTGTCTCGTGCCGTTAGATAAAGGGAATTCCTTAGAGAGGACATTATTAGTTAAAACTTTTGCAGTGGGGTAAGAATATAGTGCTTGGAGTATATTAAGTATACTGCCTCTAAAACCAAATTTTTTTAGGGTTTCAAAAAGAAAATTCCAATGGACTCTGTCAAATGCTTTCTCAGCATCGACAGAGACCATAATTGTTGGGATGGAGTTTTTTTCTATATAGGACATAAGGTTTAGGATTCTTCGGGTGGCGTCAGTTGTCCCTCTGTTCTGAATAAATCCCACCTGGTCGCTGTGTATTAGTTTCGGAATAACTTTCTGAATTCTTGTATTAATGGTTTTAGTGATAATTTTGAGGTCTGTATTTAAAAGTGAGATGGGCCTATAGTTAGAGACATTCTCTGAGTCTCCCTTGTTTTTAGATAAGACAGTAATGGTGGCTTGTAGCATTTCTGTTGGAAAGAATGCATTGTTAGAAGTTGTAAAATTTATTAATTTTGTAATGTAAGGAGATAGAATTTCTTGGAAAGCAGTATAATATTCGTTCTGAAATCCATCCGGGCCAGGAGATTTGCATTTCTTAAGAGAGTGGATTGTGTCTAAAACTTCTGATTCCGTGAAGGGGGAATTTAGGAATTCTATGTCTTGCTTGGAAAGAGACGGGAGTTCAATTGAGTCAAGGAATGACGAGATACTGGGAAGAGTTGGAGAGGGCTCCGTAGGAGTTTCCTTGAGATTATAGAGAGATTTATAGAAATCAGCAAAAGTATTTGAAATTGCTTGTGGGAGTTTCTGAAGGATGTTATGTTTATTCTTGACTTGGGTAATGTTAGTTTTAGTCCTGCGGATTTTTATCATTCTCGCAAAGAGTTTAGAGGGTTTATTTGTACAGCTGTAATAATTTGATTTGCTTATCCGCGAGAGCTTGTCAAAATCAGAAATTAATAATGATTTGAGTTCTATCCTTAGGGCGAGTAGTTTCTGAAAAATTGTTTCATTAGGGGAGTTTGCAGCAATTACCTCCAGTTCTTTAATTTTTTTAACTATAGTTTCTGTGTCTTTTAAGAGGGATTTCTTAAGTGTTGAGTTAAACTTGATAAGAAGGCCTCTAATTACTGCTTTGTGGGCCATCCAAATAGCTGTGATAGGGGTCTCTTCTAGATCATTTTCTTTGAAGTAGAATTTCAACTCATTCCTAATCTCCGAGTTGAATTGAGGGTGGTTGAAGAGGAAAGAGTTGGCCCTCCATATTCCCTGATTTTTAGTGGGAAACCCGCCCAACGTTTCGAAAATTACTGGGGAATGGTCAGACCAGGTTCTAGGGAGGATAGATACAGATTTAATACTACGAAGTGAATTTATGTTAGTGATAATTAGGTCAATACGGGCAAAAGTTTTATGTACATTAGAGAAATGTGTGAATTCTACTGAGGATGAGTTAATACATCTAAAAGCGTCATACAACTCCTCCCTGTCAAAGAGGGGGTTTAGTTGGGTATTTATATTTCTGTGCTTGTTTGATGAGTCTAAGTTGATATTAGGAACGGCATTAAAATCACCAAAAAAGAAAAGGGTACCTCTTTGGGTTTCTCTCACCTTTTTAATTAATTTTTTAAGGAACGAAATTTGACCATTATTAGGAGCATAAAGGTTTACTAGAGTGTGGGTAACTTCATTCAACTTGCAAACAAGGATAATGAATCTACCTTCATCATCTGTTGTGACCTCTAACTCTTCAAATTTAACTGAGTCTTTAATAAGAATGGCTACACCTGATTTTTTCTTTTTGTTTGAAGAAAAGTAAGTATGGGGGAACTTAGAATTGATAAATTTAGGGGAATTTTCCGAAGAAAACCTAGTTTCCTGTAAACCGGCCACATCTATATGATATTTCTTCAAGTCTTTCCAAACAAAGAATCTTTTTTGAGGAGAGTTTAGACCGTTTGTATTAATTGACATAAATTTAAGGGTCATGTTCTGGCTATGTAGCTAATCGTAATAGGAGAATGAGGGAGGTTGAGGTTTGAAAGGTTAAAGTTTAGAGAGGGATGGAGAGGGGATCAGAAAAAAAACTAAAATTACAAATTCAACTAGTAAATTATAAGTTTTAGAGATTTAAATCTAAAGAAATTTTTAATTTAAATGATGTTAACAAATATACCTATAAAGAGGAAGGGTTCAAGAGAACCGGTATTTAACTTCCTTTGGGCTAATGTTATGGCCAAGGTGCCTAGAGCTGACCGAGTTAGTTGATATCAAAGTAGGTGCTCATCCCGCTCCATCAAGATGTAGATCTTTGAGAGTCTTGAGACCAATATTAACGTCCTCAATGTTGAAGGTTTTGTGGTTGAAGGAGAAGATTACACTTGGAGTAGGACGGCCCCATCTGTACAGAATTTTTCTGGCTCTCAGAGTCTCTGTAATTGGTTTTAGAATTCTCCGTCTAGTCATGGTTTCCTTAGATACATCTGAGAAGACTTTTATCTTGTCAAAGGGCGGTGGTAAGGTTCTGTTTTTCCTCAAAAAAACATTGATCAGATCTTTAGTCTGGAAAAAGGAATATTTGGCGATTACATCCCTGGGAATATCGTCTGCCAAGTGCGAAGGTTTGGGAAGCCTGTGGGCTCTTTCAATTGAATATTCAATTTCGGTTTTTGAGGGAATAGTCTTTTTAGTTAGGTTTTTGACATAGTCGATTAGCTCGTAGTTTTTAACGCTCTCTGGTATGCCTCTAAATTTGAGGTTAAGTCTTCTGTCCCTGTCTTCTCTGTCAATGAGTTTGTCTTTCAGGACCTTAATTTCCTCTTTCATCTTGGTTTTTTCACTCTTAGTAGTTTTGTTGTCTAGTTTAAGGTCATTCAGCAATTTTTCATTTTCTTCTACTCGAGAAACTATTGAGGACATTGACGACTTGACCTCATCAAATTGCTCCATCATTTCTTCTTTTAGTGAATGATTAAAGGCAGTAAAAAGTTTTAGGAAAAAATCTTTATTTAGAGGTTGTCCTGCGTCAAAATTTAGAAGTGGTTCCAAGTCGGGTAAGTTTTTCTTGAGCTTTTGTCTTGCTAGGCTCTGAAGTTGTGGTTCTTGGTCAACGTCTGGGTGGTCTGAGGGGGAGAAGCCAGAGCTAGATTTGGAGGGAGTCTCCATCTCCTTCCTTTTTGTGCTTGCAGAATGAGTTTTATGGAACGACATATCTTCCATGGGGGAACTCCAATCCTTCAAGTTATGGTCAAAATTGATTTTATCTTTCCCTAACTTAGCGTAAGTGTTGATTTTTTTGGGGGTGGGGATTTTGCTCGTGGGAGAGATCTTAAGGGGATTCATTATCATATCTGTAGTGCTGGAGCTTGTAGATACTTTTGGCTTGGAAGGCATTTCGTCACTTAATAAATTATATCTAGGATTATTAGCTTTAGGGTTAGTGAGAATATATGGTGTACTTGAATCAATTAAGTTAAACTTATAAATATTAATGGAATGGAGGTTTGGGGGAGGAGAAGATTTAAGGAAGATCAAATCTAAGTAACAGTCTAGACTCAGATAGTATATAAGTAGAGAAAAGAGAAGGAGAGTGCGAAAAGTTTGGGATCACCAGAGCATCATATAAGGTGACAGCAGTCAAATGCAAAACAATAGTAATTACATTAAATCCTTTTCAAATGAAGGAACTTTCATTGACAAGAAACTTTTTTAGTAGGTTAGAGTGATCGCAGTGCTATGTCCGTAGTCTACTGTATCAAGCAGGTAGTTAGGCTGATTCAGTAGATAGTTTAAACTAGAGGATTAGTGTGTGAGTCTTTCAGATTGTAATAAAGTAAAGCTAGTGTGACTCAGGTGTAATCCAATGAAATTATGCACAATAAGTAAAAGTAAACAGAATTTATATATAGTTTCCACCGATGGGATGATAGTGGAGGATAAGGATAAGGAAATTATAACAAATAGTATCAGACAATAGGTCTTACAGGGGATTGTAAGATCCTTATAATTATATAGCTCTGCTACTTAATAAGAATATATAAAAGCAGAAAAGGGTTTTTTTGTTTGTTTTTTCTTTCTGTCTAAAGTAGTTAAGTTCAGTATCCCACAAGGGCCAATAAAATGGCTAACTGTAAGATTAGTTGGCTAATTACAATGTATAGTAGGTGTAGCTTAATCAGAGATGAAACTTTAGTAAGTAATAGCAATATAAAATATAATAGCAATAGCAATAGCAATCATAAAACCTGAGGCAGGTAGAGCTGTTGGTGGTAAAATGATAGAAGAAAATAGGACAAGATAGAGTTAGAATTAGCTAGAATAAAGTAAATTGAGATGAAGGTAAAAAAGGAAAGAAATAGAAAAAGAAAATGAGGAAAGGAAAAGGGAAGAGAATCAAATATAGATGATCTTCTGTCTTCTGTCTGCGCAGCTTGGGCTCGTGGGAGACTCACAAGCCCCACTTGCTTGAAGATCTATTCTTTACTGAGTGTCTATTCTTTGGTGCTGCAGGAAACAGAGTTCAGCTGCTCAGTTGCAGGATCCAGCACTGGTTGTCATGGTGACGTCAGCTAGTCTACTGAAGTAGTTGATGACAGAGTAAGATATCCCTCCGCCGCTGAGGCTGCTGTATAATGATAATGAGGGTCTTTCTACCTCCAGCAGTTAGTTTAAAAGACTGTTCTCCTCAGTAATAGGAGAGGGAAGATCTCTCTTTATGATCTCACTTGATCAGCTTCTCCTTCTGAACTTTAGGAGCTGACAGGCTACAGAGTTAAGTGGAGATGCAGGTATCCCTCCGCCGACAAGGTTGTAAAATGGATGAGGGAGAAGGAACTATTGCCAGTGTTGAACAGCTGAATATAAGGCTGGCACTTCCACTGGAGGTTGGAGGATGACCTTCCTCTCATTGGATTTTTTTCAGCGGGTCTCCCTGCCAGCAGCACTGTATGTAGAATGAGTGCTCCAGTTCTAGGGAGAGTAAAGGCTGTGACTGAGGGGGGGATCAGCTTCACCACATAAAGGGTGTATCAGTTCTTCAATGCTTCCAGCGGTGGGTAGAATAGGGTGAGAGATAGGGTGAGGAATGCCCCTACTTAGGGTTTCTCTCTGGTGGGGTCTTTAGGTTCTTCAGAGACTTCAGAGGCCTCTTACAGGGCAGAAAGGTAACAAGTTTTTCCTCAAAATGGCGCCCAGGATGAGCCTCTAGTCCTCTCATGAGTGTGAGGGAGCTGTGTGGAGCCTAGATCTCGGGTCAAATTGGACCAAAATGATCTTGGAAAGTTGAATAATGTGGTCCAGTAGTTTAGAGTGAGATATGAGCCTTCATAAAGGCTATAATCTCCGTCGCTTAATATTAGGCACAGGAGCTCCTGTAGTTGTGACTTACATGAAGCAGCAGGCCACGCCTCCTCTTCGGAATTGTTTCTAATAGCGTAGCTAAATTCGAATGTGCAATGGGAGGATATCCTATCAATTAGTTCCAAGGTTGTAGGTATGGTTGTCGTTTTCCATCTAGCGGCTAGGAGGACTTTAGCTGTTAAAAGAATCTGGGAGGTGATAAATCTAATATTGTGGGGAAGGTCTGTAACTCCTAGTGAGAGAAGAGCCATTTGGGGAGTAAGTGTTAACTTCAAACTGGTAGTTTTAAATATAAGGTCTTGGATTTCAACCCAAAATCTCACAATTTTTGGACATTTCCAGAAGATATGTGAGAGTGTCCCTGTTTGCATGCACTCTCTCCAGCAATTTGGGGAAATTTTATGGTCAATACGATTTAATTTTAACGGAGTCCAGTACCATCTAGCTAGTAGTTTAAAGTATGATTCTTGTATAGAGGCACAGAGAGTATTAGAGTAGGAGAATTCTATTGTCGAAGCTAGTTTATCTAGGTCTATAGTTGAGTTTAATTCATTCTCCCATGCGGTAATGTAAGATAGTTTCTGAAATACAAGATCTTTGTTTAAAAGTCTATAAATATTGTTAGTTGACCAAATTAAAGATTTGTTTGGGTTGTCGAATAGGTCAGATAAGGGTTTTGGGAAGGAAAAGTGGGAGGTCAAGGAAACCGAGGAGGAGTTTATTAATCTCCAGGCAGTTCTGTCTCTCCATGTTAGATTAAATTGTTCTTCTAGAGACCTAAAAGGTATTAAACTACCGTCAGGGAATAGGGTGTTAACATAGAGAATTTCTCTTTCCATCCAGGAGGATAAGTCAAGACCTGGAATAGTAAGCTTTAGGGTTTCAATAGGGATGTTTTTAGGGGAAGAACTTGTAGCTGTAGGATTGATTTTTTTGTATAAGTATTCCCATGCTGAGAGTGTGGCTCGAATAGTTGGTGGGAGTGTAGAGATTTTGGTCGGTTTATGGAGGTGTGCTAGAATTAGAGCCGGGAGAGAGGTGGTGTTGGATAAGTCTTTTTCAATGGATGACCAGATGGAGGAATCTCTGTTATCTTTGAGCCAGCTCTGGGATAGTTTTATGATTGAAGCTAGATAATAATAGTAGAGATTTGGTATTCCAAGGCCTCCTCTTTTTTTATGTCTTTCGGTAGTGAAACTAGATATCCTGGATCTACCACCACTCCAAAGAAATTTTCTGAGTTGTTTTTGGAATTTGTTAAACCAAGATTTAGGGATCTGTAGAGGGATGGCTCGGATCATATAAATGAATTTAGGAAAGATTTTCATTTTGAATGCCACCACTTTACCTGTCCAGGGTAGGTGTAGTTTGGATAAGGCATGTATATCTTCTTGAAAGGTGTTGAGTAGGTTGGTGAAATTAACTGTAATCAATTCTTTGAACCGTTTTGTCAGGCAGATACCTAGGTAGGAAATTTTATCTTTTTCCCATGAAAATGGAAATAAATTTTCCAGGTATTTTAGGAAAGTGTTGTCTATATTGAATTTGAGAGCTTGAGATTTATTGGTGTTTATTTTATAGTGGGATATTTTGGAGAATTCTTCAATAGTGGAGACGATTTGGTGGAGTGATTTTAAGGGGGTGGTGACGGATAATAATATGTCATCTGCAAAAAGTGTGATTTTGTGTTCTTGTGATTTGAGCTTGATGCCTCTAATGTCTTTATTTTGTCTGATTGATTCTGCTAGGGGTTCTATAGAAAGGGCAAAGAGACGGGGAGATAGAGGGCAGCCCTGTCTAGTACCATTGGACATTGTAATCTTTTGGGATAGGGTATTGTTGGCATAAATCTTTGCTGATGGATTAAGGTACATGGCAGAGATTGAGTTAAAAATGTTGCCTGTAATGCCAAATTTATTGAGGGTGTGGAAGAGGAATTTCCAATTAACCCTATCAAATGCCTTCTCGGCGTCCAAAGCCAAGAAGACTGTTGGATTTTTTGAGAGTTCGGTATAGGACATTAAATTAATAATTCTTCTAGTGGCATCGGATGAATTTCTGTTTGGAATTAATCCGACCTGATCAGTTTTGATAAGATCGTTGATATGTTTTTGTAGTCTATTAGCTATCAGTTTAGCTATAATTTTTATATCGCTATTGAGTAGTGAAATGGGTCTATAATTTTTTGTGTCTGTGTTGTCTCCTTTGTTCTTTGGAATCACGACTATTGTTGCTTCCAGCATTTCTGAGGGTAGTTGGCCATGTGATGCTGTATGGTTTGCCAATCGGACTAGATAGGGGGATATTAGGTAAGAATAAGACTTACATAATTCATTTTGTAGGCCATCTGGGCCAGGAGATTTGTCGTTTTTTAACTTCAGGAGTATTGTGGATACTTCAATGGAGGAGTAGGGTGTGTTTAGATCGTCGATTTTTGAGTTTGAAAGTTTGGGTAAGTTCAGGGAGTCTAAAAATTTCAAGATAGTTTGGGAGGAAGCCAAATGTGTATTTGGGTCCGATTTGAGGTTATATAGGGATTCGTAATACTTAGCGAAAATATTTGTTATCTCTTTAGGGTGGTATTTCTTCTGTCCAGTTGAGTCTTTGATTACACTAATTCTGTTTTTTATCCTTAGGTTTTTAATTCTAGATGCGAAAAATTTTGTAGGTTTATTGTCGGATTGGTAATATTTGGTCTTGGATCTTTGAATCATTTTGTCGTAGTCTGAGGTTAGGGCTGTTCTGAGTTCGGATCTAAGGTTGAATAATTTTTCCAATGTGTCATTGCTGGGGTTGTTAATTTGGGAATTTTCTGTAGTTTGGATTTTATCTAATAATTTTTTAGTCCTTTCTCGTTTTTGTTTATTTAGATGCGAGTTAAGTTGAATTAATTTCCCTCTTAAAACTGCTTTAAATGCTGACCATATGGTAGTAATGGAAACCTCTTTAGTGTCATTCTCTAAAAAGTAGTTTTTAATGGTGTTTTCGATTTCCGTTTTGTAGTGGGGGTGAGTATATAAGAAGCTGTTATTTCTCCAGATTTTTTCAGAGTACTTTGTTGGTGAGTAAGAGAATTCAAAAAGGAGAGGAGAATGATCGGACCATGTCCTAGGGCCAATTGAGATCTTTGTAAATTTATGGAGGGAGAAGAGATTGGAGAGAACTAAATCAATTCTTGCGAATGAATTGTATCTGCCTGAGAAGTGGGTAAACTCGATAGAGTTAGCGTGGAGACATCTGAACACGTCATACAATTCTGCACGTTTTAACCATGGGTTAAGAGGTTGGGTAAAGAAGCGAGATTTGGTAGAGGAGTCTAATATAGGGTCTGGAACAATATTGAAGTCTCCAACTATGATGAGCTCACCTCTTTTGTGTTTATTTATAAGTTTTATGGTTCTATTTAAGAAGGTAATATTACTTTTATTTGGAAGGTATAAATTAACTATTGTGAAAGTTACATTATTGATTTTACAGATTAAAATTAGATATCTGCCATTGGGGTCAGCAAGGGTCAAGATTTCCTCAAAAGTAACAGAATTTTTTACCAGAATGGCGACACCTGCCTTTTTTTTTTGGTTTGAAGAATAAAAGTAGTGTTGAAAATTTTTGTTATCAAATCTAGGTGGTTTAGTAGAGGAGAATCTTGTCTCCTGTAGACATATTATCTCAGAGTTTGATTCTTTGATTTGTTTCCATAACAGGTATCTGCGTTTAGGAGAGTTGAGGCCATTGACATTGTATGACATTAGTTTAAGTGACATGTTGAGTCCAGGTTTGAGTTTGGAGAAGTCTCAGGGAAGTAAGGATTTTATTATGATGTCTTTTCAGTATATAATGTTGGGTGGTAGAATCGGGTTTTGGAGCAAACATGTTAATTTTTCGAAAGGTCTTATAAAACAACTAAAAAACAGTTATCTCAAGTCTTAAAACAGAACAGCAGTTGCATCAGACTTGTACAGAAATTAGAATAAAGAAATCTTAGTATACTATAGGATGTAAACTTATCCTAGATATGGCTATAGCAATAACAATATAATGTCCCAAATCGGAGGGTCTAAATAGAACTATAAACCTCCTATGTGGGCTACAGTTACGGTCAGCAAAGCCACAGCATTAATATTGTATGAAACATGGATTAAGTAGTGGTAATATTTAGTTGACGTAGTGTATTCATACCCTCTTTGGCGTTGTCTATTGAGTAAGATTTACTTTTGTAAGTGAATAAAACCTTAGCTGGATTGAAACCCCATCTGTACAGGATTTCATTTTTGCGTAGTATCTCAGTGATTTCAGCGAGGTTTTTTCTTTGATTCAGGGTCTCTTTTGAGAGGTCTATGAGAATCTTGATTCTTTCAAACGGTTTGGGGAGGTTCCTATGAGATTTTAGGTAGTTTAGGAATCGTTCCTTAGTGTGGTAGAAATGAAACCTGACTATTATATCTCTAGGAACGTCTGCTTTTATGTGAGTGGGTTTAATCAATCTGTGGGCTCTCACTATTGTCAGTTCGAGATCAGATACATCGGGTAAAGTTGATCTAATGATTTTTTTGATATGTGGCTGTATCTGCTCAGTTTTGATATTTTCTGATATTCCTCTGAATTTTAAATTCAGTCTCCTGTCTCTATCTTCAATATCGGTCAGTTTCATTTTCATTGCTAAGATTTTTTCATCAGAAGCTTTCTGTTCCTTGGAGACCTGTTTGACCGAGGCGTTGAGAGATTTAATGTCAAGTTCGTTTTTTTCAGTTTTAATCGCCATGGCTGATATAGCTCCCTCTAGATCATCAAATCTTTTGTCCAGGAGTGATCTAAAGTTGCCAAAGATCTCTAAAAAGAAATCCTTGTTGGGGGGCTTGTCCTTATCAAGATCTAGTCTCAATTCTGGATTTGAATCTGCCCGCACGCGTTGTCTCAATGGACTGGCGGTTGGGGTTTTAAGATCAGAATGGTTTGGTATTGATCTTTGATCTGGGGGGCTGGACCTAGAGTAAGATTCAGTTTCCAACTCTTTCCGTTTTCTACCATTCTGAGGGTTATCTAAGAGTGAGGATTCGTCCATTAGATTTTCAAAGCTATCTGACCAATGGGCTGATTTTTCAAATGTATTTGGGGATCTCGATCTGTCTCTCGCAGATGTTTTTTTTTCAGAGATTTTACCTATTTCAGGGGGTGAGATGTTTAATTTGTCTTTTGTGTTTTTTACCATTGTGTTAGGCATTTTGGGTTGAAGGTAGAATATCACCGACTATAGTAAACAGTAGTCAATAATATCTTTAAGGCACAATAAACTTAATATTATATGTGCAAGTATAACTGGTACACAGAATATGGATATACTAAATAGTATAAATGTAAAACACTATGTATAGACCATAGAACTCTGGACAGGAAGAGGTTTGATCAGGGTGGGAAGTAAAGGTGATCAATGTGTCCAGTATGAGTAGATTCTTTGAATTAAGTATATCCAGTGATGACAAGTGGGTTAAGACAGACAATTATTAGAAGAAACCCTCTATCTTAAAAAAAAAAAAAAAAAAAAAGGAGAGTTAGATGGATGTGGATCTTCTAGTATCTAACATGAGCAGAAAATTGAGTGCAGGGGATAGTCCAAGGCTTCACTTCACCATGTGGGGAAAGCAGTTTCTTAAGTCTCTCTGTGGTTTCTCCTGAGAGGGTGCACCACAGGGGTTAAATGTTGGGAACTAGATTCCTTTCTTGCACTTGTGGAGAGACTTTTGGGTAAGGAGATCGGTGGCTAGGAGAAGGGGCTAAATCTCACCTCTCTTCTGGAACCAGCAGACCTCTCTGTGTAGATTAGATAGACCCGCTGATGCTGCTGGTTCCGATGCCGGGTTAGAACAGAGCTGTTCAGTAAGACTGTCGTGTGCGGTCTTAGCACGAGATGGGTAGCAGGGCACGAGGTAGCAGGGATTCTCTAGCACCGGCAGGTCCTTCTCCTGGAGAATCTCGCTGGCTTCGGAGGTCTTGGAGTCGCGTCACTCAGGGCTGCAGGAGATCGCTGCACGCAGCTTCAGCACAGGAGAGGCGGCGGGATCTGAAGGAGACGGCGGGACTTCTCCAGGCCCGGCAGATCAACAAGTAGAGGGTCTCTGAGAGCGGAGACAATGCGGGCTGTCTCAAGAGGGTCAGGAAAGCCGCGGGTGGTTGAATTTATTTTCCGGCAGTGGAATGTATGTAAAGTAGTGACGAGTGACCTCCTAGTCCAGCAGTGTTCAGACTCACCTCTTCAGAGATCAGAGGCCGGTCTTGTAAGGGGAAATATGCGAGTGTAGTCTGCAGGGATCCTCTTCAGATCAGCCGGCGGTCTGTGGTAGAGCTGGCAAGAGTCACTGTAGTGGAGGAGCCTCTCCGGGAAGATATGGAGGCCGCGCCATGTGGAGGGAGAAAGCAGCTTGATAATGCCAGCAATGCCGGCCTTCAGGTTGTTTTGAAGATGGTCTAATTCACTCACGGAGGGTCTGAGAGGATGTTAGTTAACGATCCATGTTTAGATGCCTTGTCAGGGCCAGGATTTTAGATGGATTGTAGCTGTGTGCTGAGGAGCTCTTCAAGCTGCGTCCATTTCCCTTGAGCTCCAGACCACGCCCCCTAATATTCTGTTACTAAGGGCATGAGCCTAAGTAAGACTCATGGCAAAAATAGCTTGCCCTTGCTTTCTTTAAAAGATACTTAATAACTTTTTTCCTATTGCACTGCCTCTTAGACAAAACGTTTTGAAATATCTATGGTTGTGCTTGGGACTGAGTCAAAGTTTTAATATTCTGTTACTAAGGGCATGAGCCTAAGTAAGATTCATGGCGAAAATAGCTTGCCCTTGCTTTCCCTTTAAAGATACTCAAGAACTTTTTCCCTATTGCACAGCCTATGGACAACAAGATTTGAAATATCTACGGTTGTGCTTGGGACTGAGTCAAAGATTTAATATTATGTTAATAAGGGATGAGCGTAAGTAAGACTCATGGCGAAAATAGCTTGCCCTTGCTTTTTTTTAAAAGATACTCAAGAACTTTTTCCTTATTGCACAGCCTCATAGGCAAAATATTTGAAATATCTACGGTTGTGCTTGGGGATGAGTCAAAGTTTTAATATTCTGTTACTAAGGGCATGAGCCTAAGTAAGAGTCATGGCGAAAATAGCTTGCCCTTGCTTTCTTTTAAAAGATACTTAATAACTTTTGTCCTATTGCACAGCCCTATTTACAAAATGATTTGAAATATCTACGAATGTGCTTGGGACTGAGTCAAAGTTTTAATATTCTGTTACTAAGGGCATGAGCCTAAGTAAGACTCATGGCAAAAATAGCTTGCCCTTGCTTTCCTTTAAAGATACTGAAGAACATTTTCCCTATTGCACATCCTTATGGAAAAAAATATTTGAAATATCTACGGTTGTGCTTTGGAATTAGTCACAGTTTTAATATTCTGTTACTAATGTCTTGAGCTTAAGTAAGATTCATGGCTAAAATAGCTTGCCCTTACTTTCCTTTAAAGGATACTCAAGTACTTTTTCCCTATTGCACAGCCTTATGGACAAAAAGATTTGAAATATCTACAGTTGTGCTTGGGACTGAGTAAAAGTTTTAATATTCTGTTACTAAGGGCATGAGCCTAAGTAAGACTCATGGCAAAAATAGCTTGACCTTGCTTTCTTTTAAAAGATACTCAAGAACTTTTTCCCTATTGCACAGCCTTATGGACAAAAAGATTTGAAATATCTACGGTTTTGCTTGGGACTGAGTAAAAGTTTTAACATTCTGTTACTAAGGTCTTGAGCCTAAGTAAGATTCATGGCTAAAGCAGCTTGCCCTTCCTTTCCTTTTAAAGATATTCAAGTACTTTTTCCCTATTGCACAGCCTTATAAACAAAAAGATTTGAAATATCTACGGTTGTGCTTGGGACTAAGTAAAAGTTTTAATATTCTGTTACTAAGGGCATGAGCCTAAGTAAGACTCATGGCAAAAATAGCTTGACCTTGCTTTCTTTTAAAAGATACTCAAGAAAGTTTTCTCTATTGCACAGCCTAATGGACAAAAAGATCTGAAATATCTACGGTTCTGTTTGGGACTGAGTCAAAGCTTTAATATTCTGTTACTGATGGCATGAGCCTAACTAAGACTATTGGCGAAAAAGCTTGCAATTGCTTTCCTTTAAAAGATACTGAAGAACTTTTTCCCTACTGCAGCCTCTTAGACAAAAAGATTTGAAATATCTACAGTTGTGCTTCTGACTGAGTCAAAGTTTTAATATTCTGTTACTAAGGGCATGAGCCTAAGTAAGACTCATGGCGAAAATAGCTTGCCCTTGCTTTCCTTTAAAGATACTGAAAAACATTTTCCCTATTGCACAGCCTTATGGACAAAAATATTTAAAATATCTATGGTTGTGCTTTGGATAAAGTCAAAGTTTTAATATTCTGTTACTAAGGTCTTGAGCATAAGTAAGATTCATGGCTAAAATAGCTTGCCCTTCCTTTCCTTTAAAAGATACTCAAGGGGGGCGTGGCCTAGGCATGGAGGAGTAGAGACGCGTGTGGCTGAAGCTCCCGACCCCAGGCCTTTATACCAGCAGCATTACAACACAACTCGGTGGCGTGGAGGAGACTATGCGACGGGGGAGATCCGTGAGAACCCTTTTACCGGAGTCCCAGACCCCAAAGACCCCCAGGGCGTCTATTAGACGCTTTTTTACTGGGACCGCTCAGAAGCCCGCCAAAGTCCCTGAGAGCAAGATGGCCGCGGTGCAGGGGAAGGAGGAGCGGGAGAGACCAGCAGACGAGGAGATGGAGGCTCTTCGTGCACAAGACGATCCGAGCCTGGACGGAGAAAGGAGCGGCGAGGAGAGAGTGCAGACCAGAGGCTCCCACAACAGACTTCTAATGTCCGGGCTGGGACCGCGAACGGGGGATGCTGCCGCGCTGAACACAGCCTCTCTGCAGAGAGCGTCTGGAGCCGACGGAGCCGAGGGAGGTGAGGAGTGTTCCGCTGATGAAGGGGATTATGAGGTGGGTCCCCCCCTCCCTAGACGCTCCATAAATCAAGCAGCCAAAGGATTAAGGGCTGTAGCCCCCGGGGTGGTCGCGGTCCAGGGCCAGTCTCAGTTACTCACAAGAGACAGCATTAACCCTTCTGTGTCTACTGGAGACACATGGTCTATGGGCAGAGATGTGGCTAGTTCATCTGCAACCTCCCAGTTAGCCCTGGACTATCAGCTTCAGCCTGCAAGTGTGCTTGGAGAACTAGCTGATTTGAGGGCTCGCATGGCTGTTATCCCCACCAGGGAAGATATGGAGTCATACATGGAGAGACTTGAGCAGGCTTATAGAGGAGAGTTATCCTGTCTGAGGGGTGAGGTCACCAGAGTGGATGCACAGGGACAGGATCATGCAGTGAGGATTGCAGCCTTAGAAGAGATGTGCAGATCACAACAAGTTATACTACAAACACAATCCACCCAAATTACCCATCTGGTCGATGCCCTAGACGACGGGGAAAATAGGGGAAGACGTAATAACATTCGTGTACGGGGCCTCCCTGAATCTGTGGAATCGAGGGATCTCCCCAGAGTTCTCCAATCCATATTCAATGACATATTGGGGGACCCACAATCCAACTCCATAGAGCTAGATCGTGCCCATAGAGCGCTTGGTCCCAGATCACCCGACCTGATGCTCGCGACGTCATATGTCGTGTCCACCGATACATCATTAAAGAAGCCATCATGACGAAAATTCGCAATGGAGCACCATGCCGATTTGAGGATAGACCTCTGCTTGTCCTTCCTGACTTGTCCAGACTAACACTTTTGAAAAGACGAGCATTACGCCCTCTTCTAAATTCTCTCAAGGAAAATGGATATACCTATAGTTAGGGGTTCCCATTCAAGCTCCAAGTTAAGAGAGATGGTCAGATTTTTCTTTTACACTCCCCAGCTGACATTCAAGCCTTCACATCAGCTCTCGAGGTTCCTCCAGTGATTATCCAGGGATGGCCTGATTTCTTGCCAGGGACAGGCGAGGGAAACCGATGGGCAGGAGTGCCCCTCGCCGTGGTGGCCGACGTCCCCCGCGTTGAGACTTTTGTTTTTGAGCAATGATGTCAATCTTACCTGGCTGGGATCCCTCAGGACACATCTTAATCCCTGGGAAGTTCCATTACTTGAGCTTTGAATTAAGTTTTGAACCCACTTTATTATCCTTTGATAAGACATATAGTAGACACTCGAATAATGTTTTCCTTCCTCTACCTATTGCTTTCTGGAACTTTGCATGTTAACTCTCCTGATACCTTGGTCTTCTGCTGCCCTGCTCCTACTCTTCCTGATCTTCTCCCGCTTTATCTGCCCACATCGTTTCTCCTTCTCCCCTCTACCCGCCCTTCCCCCCCCCCAGTTTCCCTACCTCTCACGTAGATCTCTTTAAAATACTTCTTCGACCTCTTCTCCCTCTTTCTTTCCTCCTCATGCATTCGTTGATTTATATATATCATTAGATGGCCAGGAGGGAGGCATCAATGTGAATGTTATATGCTATGTTATATGGGTAAGAGTTCCATGCCAGGAGATTCCCTTAAGGGGGCTCTCTTTTAGCATTTTACGTTAATATTAAGTGTTGTTGTATATTTTCAGAATTACTATAATTCAAGGCCTGGTGGGGAGTAATCCTCTGACTAGGTTATTTTCCTGACTGGGTATTCTGGTTGCACAGGTGCGCTGGAATATATTTACCCACACATTTACTTTAATTGCTGCAGTCTTTGACACGCATTTATTGTAGAGACGCAGCTGGGCTGACCTGACTTCTTGGTTAACCTAGTTGCGCCTATTTGTTTTATTTTATATTATCTTTCTTCTACTCTTTATTCCCACTTTCTTAAATTCTCCCTAGATCTACATTACTACCTATCTTCAATCTTATCTTGTCTATATCTCAATTCTGTCCGCGATGGCTCAGGTCAACATTTGTTGTTACAATGTCAAGGGGTTCAACACTCCTTAGAAAAGAAATCAGATCCTGGAGGAGATGCATAAACAGAATGTTATGATTTTGCTCTTACAGGAAACCCACTTCAAGAGCGGCCACGTCCCTGGCATTGGTGGTCGGAGGTACAGTCATTGGTTTCACAGCCCCAACCCTGAGGCGTGGTCTCGCGGGGTCTCCATTGCGCTGCACAAATCCTTTCTCCACACTGTCCTAGACTCAGTTATCGATCCTGAAGGTAGATATATTTTCATGAAAATTAGGGTCAACTCCATTACCATCACAATTGCCAATTGGTACCTCCCGAACTTAAACCCAACAGGGAAATGTATAGCGCTTATGGAAAAATTGAGAGAGTTCGCAGAAGGCATTATTATCGCAGGAGGAGACTTCAATTTCGCCCCAGACCCAGTCTTAGATAGTTCCTCGGGGAGCCGGGGTTTAACGAGGGCAAAGCTCAACGCGTTTAGACGAACTGCGCAGGGTCTCGGCCTTGTCGATCTGTGGCGGGCTCTTAACCCTGGGACCAGGGATTATACCTTTTATTCCTTTGCTCATGATTCGTACAGCAGACTCGATTTTTTCCTTGTTAGCCAACGCATTTTGACCTGGAAGGTGAAAGCCTCTATAGGCCAGATCTGTTTATCAGATCACGCCCCCATCTTTTGTAGTTTACAAATACCTGGCAAACACAACAAACAATGGTCTTGGCGTCTCAACAACAACCTTCTAAATATGACAAATGTTCTGTTGAGGTGGGGGAGGCGATTGGGGAATTTATTGAGACCCACTCCGAGGATCTTACTCCTACCCCCACTAAGTGGGAGACTCTGAAGTGTGTGCTTAGGGGCATTCTCTTGAAGCACGGCTCCAGACTCAAGAGGGAGAAGCAGGAAAAAATCGAAGAGTTGGTGAGACGAATTACAGCCCTGGAGTGCTCCCACAAACAGACGTTAGAGAGGTCGACTTTAGCTGACTTGGTGGTGGCTAGGGACGACCTGAGGAGAATAGTAGACCAGCGCTACCTGCGAGGGAAAGAAAGACTACGTAGATTCATATACGAATATGGAGATAAGTGTGGCCGACCTCTCGCAAGGCTTCTTCATCCGAGGGACATACCCGGAAGGGTTCCCAAAATTAAAAGACAAGACGGGGTTATCACTCAACACCCTGACGATATCCTGCAGACTTTTAAGGACTACTACAGTAGTCTCTATAATTTAAAAGAGGAGGCTGGAGGGAGAGCTCGGACACACTTAGACAACAAAATTCGTGAATAATGTCAACAGAACGGCTTTACAGACAATATCCCGGGCGGATGCAGAGACATTGGATGCCGACTTCTCGGAGGAGGAGGTTAGGAAGGTAATAATGGAATCCCCAGGAGGGAAGAGTCCAGGCCCAGATGGATACTCATCCAAATTTTACAAACAATTCAACCAACAGGTCGTGCCCTTCTTGACAGAGGTGTTCAATTCAGTCTCCTCGGGATGCTCTTGGGTTCCACAGTCCCTGGAGGCACACATCAGTGTGTTGCCAAAGCCGGGAAAAGATCACCTGGAGGTGATGAACTTTAGACCAATTTCATTGATTAACATCGATATTAAGTTGTTTTCTAAATTATTAGCAAATCGACTGGCCCCCTTGCTCCCTGCGATCATTCACTACGATCAAGTAGGCTTCGTCCATGGAAGAGGTGTACGAGACAACACAAATAAATTGTTGATCCTCTTGGCCCGGGCGAAGGCCTTAAAGACACTGATGTGTTTACTATCGGTTGACGCGGAAAAGGCCTTCGACCGGGTCAACTGGCAATTCTTGAAGGCCTCTTTGGAACAGGTAGGCCTGGGGACTAAGTTCCTGAATGGTGTGATGTCTCTGTATACTGGTCCATCGGCGAAAGTTAGAGCCAACGGGGGTCTATCCTCATCATTTACCATCAGTAATGGAACCCGTCAGGGGTGCCCCCTTTCTCCGTTACTTTACGTAATAGTGATGGAGCATTTGGCAAATGCCCTGAGACAGAATCCCGATGTAAGAGGCATGACCTGTGGTAACCATCAATACAAAGCGGCGCTATTCGCTGATGACTTGTTGTTGTTCATTACCCAACCTCTAATCTCGTTTCCCAATTTACTTAAACTGTTTGACGAGTTTGGAGTGGTGAGCAACTTCAAGGTTAATGTATCAAAGACCGAGGCCATGGATGTATCCCTCATGGGGGCTGATAAGACACGTTTAAAAGAACTCTTTCACTTTAAGTGGAGAGAGGATAGCTTGAAATATCTGGGCATTCACGTCCCCAAAGACAACTTCAGTTGGTTCGAAAAGAACTACCTCCCCCTCCTCTTAAGAACTGCAGCAGACTTACGTAATTATAACACCAGACAGATTTCCTGGTTTGGTCGCATACATGCGGTCAAGATGGATATATTACCTATGTAAGAACATATGTATCTTCATTAATATTTACTTCAAATACTGGGTATAGTTATCAAAGTAATAATATATTATTTTATTCGTATATACTTATTGCTGACATGGACTGTACACGTGGTATGTCCATACATAGCTGCAATATATACAGGCTATACATATAAGAGATTGCATCATCCTAGAAGTGTCTAGAAGTATCCATGTATAGTAATAATGTATGTCGCTGTCACTCAATAAGAAGGAGCCATAACATGGGTGGGGGCGCTCCCTCCGGGGGGACTCTCATTATACTCGAGGCTGTCCATGGGAAGACAACGTAACAGAACCATCATGCTGGACAAGAACCGATCAGAAGTCTTGGAGAGATGGACACCCAAAGACCAGTTGACAGAAGCAAGTATGATACAGATTTAAAGGATAAATGGACTATTTTCCTATAACTACCTGACTAGATTACTTTACTGTGATGCCTTTTATTATTGGATCATTTTGACCAATAAAAGCCAACAAGAGATTTTTATATACTTTTCTGTCTTTTCTCAATAATTCGCACTTGATGATAATTATACACATATAGCGGTATTTAACATTGGCGAGCCTCCAGTCGTCTCTGATGTGATTTTTTGACGGACATTCTTGTTTTTTATTTCATTTTTTTTTTTTTTCTCTTCTTCTGTGCTATTTTTGGTCATAGTCCTTCATTGTACAAAGGGGGGAAGAGTGTTGGTTTGTTTATACAACTGTTTGTACAATTCAAGACTTTGACAAGTGACAAGACCGTCATAAATCTTCAGAGCAAGGAACCAAGTAAAGAGGTGTGAGTTCTGTTTGGAACTGCAACAGCAAAGTTGGATGAGTTTTTTTAATCTTCTGAAGTAAGGACTATATGTGTAAACGTGCGGTGTTTTAAAGAGTGAGGAAGGGACGGACTACAAGTGCCAGAAGACAGGCCTGCAGGAAAGTCACAGACAAGCGACGAGCAGGATCCTTTTTAAGGTAAGACAATGGATCTAATAATTTCATATGCAAAGCATAGTGACTTAGTTTTTAGTTCTTTAGAAAGTCATGATTTGGGAAAGTTATGGAAAAATATGTATGCAGAATGTCAGTTTGCAAATGTAACATTAGATTCACGAGTAATGTCTTTGAAGAAAGATAAGGGAAAGTTACGTAACATTTTAAAAATGGTTAATGTGTTTCATGATTTTGTAACATTGAAATCACAGGATAGTGAACGTGATAAGGTCATGACAGAGGTCATTCCCCAAGATGGCGGACGCCATTTGACTAATGACCATGTGCTCAGTGTAGATGACCTTCAAGATGAGTCAGGAACAGACGTGGTAGAAGGGGGAGGAAACAAGGGAGAAAATGAGGAAGTTAGGCAAGTGGGAGGAGTCAGCTTAACTGACGGAAAAAATGAAGTGGGAGTAGCCAAAGGAGGAGGAGTAGAAAATGAGATAGGAGGAGTCACAGAAGGAGACGTAGTTCAGGGGAGTGGTGAAGGTCAGTCACCAAAAATAGACAAAATACTTCAGCTTAAAATTAGAAAAAATCTGCTGAAGTTAAGTAAAATGATTCTCGTGTATGACCCTGGACTTCACGTAGCAAGAAATTCGGAGGTTTTTGAATGGTTTGTTGAAAAATATAGCCTTTCCAATAATGAGAGAACTCAATTGTTCAAAATGTGGTTACCTGATTTATATCTAAGGAGACTTGAATTAAGGAATTCATCTTATGTTTCTCAATCACATGAGGGCTCAGATGTTTGTAGATTGAAAGATCTTATCTTTTGCAAAACAAAAGAAAGTCCAGATCTGAAGATATTAAGAACTTTACAAATTGGGCAAAAAGAATGTACATATAATTTTATGTCAATTTATAAGTGGGTTTATCATGCTATTGTTGGGAATGATAACCAGAGAAATATCATTCAAGACTTTATAAGTAAATTTAAATTTTTATCTCCCAGAACTCGTGCCATGGCGTCACAGAGATCAAATCTATATGAATGTACAAAATTGTTGGATGCTGGCAGGAAATGTCAGGACAGGAAATATTATGTAAAATCAAACAAATCAGAAGTGTACAACAAAATGGCTGCTAGTTCTTATTCAAATCTGTCCAAACCAAATGGTTTTCATGACAAAATGTATGAAATACGTAGGAAAATTCACATTTCTTATAATTACTATAATGTGATCCGTATGTCATCAAATCATTTTTCACAGAAGTTGATTAATAATAATTTTGCCATTCAGAACACTGTTGGTGTTAACCCATTGCTTGCCAGATCTAAAATTAGAACGCTTACAGATGGTTCATGTTATTCTTTGACATCTCATCTATGGCCTGCATAAATTACTATTTGATTGATAATATATGACATTATCCATGTATAGATTTTAAGTATAATCCTAATCCTGATTATATTATGAAGGGTATGTGTACATGTGTGAATGTAGAGATATACAAATATATATTCACACATGTATTACTTGAAATTATTAAATTATATACATGAATATAATAAGGAAAATTATATGTAAATTGAGTAGTATACTAGACCCCAGAACACAAGTAAAATAAATAGTATTTTAAAGGGAAGAACAGAATGGTTTCTGACAGGTTTGATTTAGAACAGCAAATGGCAGAGGAGGCGCCATGAAAAGAATCTCATTCATTTAACCTTTTGGACAAAAGGAAAACATGAGATCACTTAGGGTTTAAAATGTTAAACTTTCATGTATAGGTATATATATATATATATATATGTATATAAGTATTTTTTTCTCTGTTTCATGGAAAATAATAATTAGAAGTTTATTATAATCAATATATATGATTATATAAAAATGGTGTTATTTGTTATTAATATTATTTTTATATTTTTCTAGAAGTTCAAGTCAAGATGGTGGAACATGTATTCCCTTCTCATAAAAATTAATAATGCATGTAACTAATGATGTGCGAAGTGTGCTGTGAAATTAACCTCTTCCATGCCATCTTGTCAATAAGACATTGACAGCTGCTACGCCCGATCAGACGAAGTTGTCATCTTCAACAATTCTTTAGGGTAAAATTACAATCTTGTGTCTTAGATAGATAACTTACATGTGTGTCTGTCTATATACCGGTATATGTTAAAGTTATATGTTTTAAAGGAAAATTCAAAAGTAACAATTTGTTTAAGATGCATCTAAAATTAGTTGATCGCTCTCAGTGAGAGAAAATTGTTTTGTAATGTTTAGTGAGAAGTGTCCTTGTTAGAAACACAGGAATGTATGTGAGCAGACCAGCTGTCACAGTTTGAAGTGTGTGTGTGAGTGTGAGGCCTCTCGTGTGATTGATGAGCGCAGATGGAAAGTGGTTTTTTTAAGAAAACTCAAAAATGACTTACAGTAAATACATTTTCATATTTGAGATAATTAAGTAAACACATCAAGATAATTCATTCACATTATTAGAATAATTATTTGATATTTCTTACATTTATAAGACTTTATATTTTTTCATATAGATAATGGATCCAGTCATAGATAAACATTTTCTTTTTAAAATTATGGTTTAAATTAAACACAAGTAGGTGAATATTTTGTTTTCACACAGATACATGATATAAGGCCGATACTGGAAATGGATCCAAAGGTTTAACAAATAATTATCTTTAATTTGGTTTTATATAAGAATGTTTTCATTAAGTCATATCTCAGGATATGAAAAAAATAGATGTTTATAAATTATGACATTATTACATCTGAGTAATACATTTTCAATATATTTGCCACAGATTTAACAAATGAGAAACAGCAACAAGATACAATGATCAGTTATTAGAGGATAAAGTGAAATTATATTATTAATAATAATAATTTATAGAAATATATATTTAAATAAAAGGTATTAGGAAAATTATTAAATTATTTTGATAATTCAATAGTGGGGCAGATGAGTGATCAGAAATGTATGAACATATTAAGGGTATACATTATCAGTGCTATAAATCTGTCAATCATACAATCAAAGGCCCTATCTTATTTTAATTCTATTTTATTTTGACTTCTGATTTTTATCATTCTTTTTATCAATTTTTATTGATTACAATTTCAGGTTTTTTATTTTATTATTTTTAATTGTTGGTTTTATTTTTTCATTTTATTAATTTTTTGAATATGCCTATTTTTAAGATGAATATTTTTATCATTTTACATTTTGACTTATTTTCATTTTTATTTTGAAAACTTCCATTTTGGTCATTATGAATATTTTTATTATGAATTTTTAATTAGATTTTTATTAAGTTTTGACATTTAAATCAAAATTTCATATTATTTTTTAATTAAGAAGAACATATGAACATTTTGAGAGAGTAATGTTTATTATAACAATAATAATAATATTATATTATTTGAAATGGGAAGGTTATTTATATAATATAAAAAAAAAAAAAGGAAAGTTTCATTTCATTATGGAAATTATTTCATTTAATGGTTTAATCTATTCATTTATTTTAATTCATGGTCTTACATTATTGGTATTGTTAGTTTAATATATATAGAATATATATATATATATATATTCAAATAGGAAAAAAAAATATATATGTTTAAATTATAAAATTTGGGTAATAACAAAGATTCTAAGATACACATATACATATATATGTTCAAATGAGAAAATATATATATACATGTTTAAATGGGTAATGATTAAATAAAAATGTAAATTTGACATATCAAAATATACTGACACCTACAGGTTGAAAGGGGGAATTACACCCATTACATAAGTCATAGTAAATGAAACATATGATTAATAATGTATTATTTATTATATAGTATTGTACTATTATTCTGAACATCAACTATATTTATTTTTTGATTATGATATGAGATATTCATATTTTGGTAATAATTATATGATAGACTCATATTTTGATAATAATTATATGAGAATTATTTATTGTTATGGTACGCTATGATATCATAGGTTAGGAAAATTGCCAATTTTTGGTATAGAAAGGGAAAGAAGACTTCAATCAAGATTCCAGAATAATAGTAGAGACTGTACCATTTTAATAAAGAAAGACTTTACATTATTTTTATAATAATTGACTTTTAAAAGTTGCAAGAAGAAAACCACAATCCAGGAGTTTAAAGGTTTCATTAATAACAGACTGTTCTCACAAAGTCATAAAGGAACTGAATCATTCATTCATTTGTTCATAAACTCATCCATTCTCACAGTGCTGACCAGGATTGCAGAGGATGATGATGACCCCACAATGCCAAAGGGGTTGTGCCGATTCCAAGTTTTGTTGTGATCCAGTGTAAAGCTTCACTACACTGATCTATTGTGTGACCTATTCTGTGCATTAAGGACTGTTCTGTGAATGGTTACCGGCTATCAGCTTTAATTCTTGCTATGCTGACCAAAGGCGTCACCTGATCCAGAAGTGATAAGAGACAGCGCGGAGGATTCCGGAAGTGACCAGAGTAAGTCCAGCCAACACTGCACAGGTCACATCACAGACATTGCTTTCCTACCAAATGAACGCTAATAAAGATATGAACTTTATAATAAAGAACTGTGCAATATCTATATGCAATAACTCCTTTCAAAAGCGTTATTATCAAAGAGACTTTGTTTATATTGAAAAGAATCATCAGATGAAGATAAGAAGACGCCGAGTGACGACAGATCCATCCGAGTGCTTCCATTAGAACAGGAAAGTATAATTACAATAATGGTTTTACAGTTCATGGCTTACCATAACATGACTCCACATTATATTACTGATTATATTACTGATTATACTATTGAAGTAAGATAATTATTGAAATGTCAATGATCATTATTATTGATATATTATCATTACTATTAATTTTACTATATTATCATGGATTTATATGGATATTATGAACCCTAAATATTAATGAATTAATTTTGAGGCATCCAATCAATTAATGTTTGAATTCCTCGAAATAGGGGGAAATGTAAGAACATATGTATCTTCATTAATATTTACTTCAAATACTGGGAATAGTTATCAAAGTAATAATATATTATTTTATTCGTATATACTTATTGCTGACATGGACTGTACACGTGGTATGTCCATACATAGCTGCAATATATACAGGCTATACATATAAGAGATTGCATCATCCTAGAAGTGTCTAGAAGTATCCATGTATAGTAATAATGTATGTCGCTGTCACTCAATAAGAAGGAGCCATAACATGGGTGGGGGCGCTCCCCCGGGGGGACTCTCATTATACTCGAGGCTGTCCATGGGAAGACAACGTAACAGAACCATCATGCTGGACAAGAACCGATCAGAAGTCTTGGAGAGATGGACACCCAAAGACCAGTTGACAGAAGCAAGTATGATACAGATTTAAAGGATAAATGGACTATTTTCCTATAACTACCTGACTAGATTACTTTACTGTGATGCCTTTTATTATTGGATCATTTTGACCAATAAAAGCCAACAAGAGATTTTTATATACTTTTCCGTCTTTTCTCAATAATTCGCACTTGATGATAATTATACACATATAGCGGTATTTAACAACCTAGGTACTTGTTCTTATTCCAGACTCTCCCAATTGAGGTCCCCTTGAGCTTCTTTAACCGTTTGAAAACTTTACTTACTAGGTTTGTATGGGGTTGCAGGAGACCTAGAGTTGGATATAACAATCTCTGTCGACACAAATCTCAGGGCGGAGCTGGCCTCCCAAATTTTAAATTGTATCATAAGGCCGCAGTGATGGAGCGGTTGTTTGACTGGAAGTTTCACCATGACTCAAAACAATGGGTTACACTAGAACAGGAGAGCACTGATATTCCTCTTAGGAATCTAGCATGGATCAACCCGTCAGACAGACCTAGTTTGGGCCCAGAGGCTGTACTGGTAACCCCGGCACTTAGGGTATGGGATTTGGAGACCAGGCGGGGAGTTGTGGCCAGGAGATGGAGCCCCCTGACACCTATTTTTGGGAATCCCTCTTTCCCTCCGGCACTACAGACACCTTCCTTTTTGAAATGGAGATCTACGGATGAGCCTAAAATGAAGCACGCGTTTTCCAGAGGGAGGCTTTTGCCGCACAACGAACTAACGAGCCCTTCCCGAAGCGGCTCATGGTTAGAGTATGCCCAGCTACAGTCCTTCTATTGTAAGATTGGCCCCGAATGTAATTTCTCTACTGCATTAACCAGGCTCGAGCTGCTGTACGAACAGGAGGCACCCCCCTCTCATCTTGTCTCAGTACTCTATTCAGTCCTAAATGATAGACAAGAGGACGATAGACCGGGATTCTGCGCAAAATGGGAAAGCGAGCTTGGCTTGGAGTTCTCAAGAGAACAGTGGGAGAAGGCCTTCCTTTATACCCATAAAATGTCTATGGCATGCCTGGCCCAGGAGCGGAATTTCAAAATCTTAGCTAGATGGTATCAATGCCCTAACACGCTACATGCTGCTTTTCCATCGACTCCTGACAGGTGTTGGAGATGTGGATTGGCTCGTGGGAACAATGACCCACATTTGGTGGGATTGTAGTGAAATCCGTCCTTTTTGGACAGCGGTTTTTGATTGTTACAGATCAGTCAGTGGTAAGAATGTGATCCCCGATCCAGCTTTAGCCTTGCTTTCAATGCTGCCTGGATCCATTGGAGTACAAAAATCAGACCTCCTTCGTTTCTTTCTAACGGCGGCACGAACTGTGATTCCTAGGCATTGGAGATCCCAGCGTGCACCCGACCTGGTTGAATGGCTTGAGGAGATGACAACTCTTCATCGTATGGAAGAATTGACGGCCGAGATAACCAATGCCAGGGACCGATACCGTATGATTTGGAGCTCATGGGTTCTTTTTCTAGATTCTCCGGATTTCCGAAACACGTTCTCTGGCTAGAGACGTCCCTCCTGTGGTTTGGAGTTTCCTGCCCGGGAGGTTCTCGGGAACGAGTGACTGGCGTGAGCGTCTCGTGGATACTATCTTTTCTATTCTCTGATTTCCTTTCTTTCTTTTTCCTGATCTCCTCCTTTCTTTTATTACAATGTTTTCCATACCAATTTAAGTTAAACTGTGTACCACTTTGGGTGCGAGCTTTTTGTTCATGGTTTAAATTGATATCTACTAGAATATGCTATTATCCCGTCGGAGAGGATATCTTAAACAGTTTTTCGCAAAGAAGGACTCTCTCCTCAGAACCCACTGAGAGAAGAGCAATGTTTCTTTCCTCATGGACTTGATCTCCCAATGTTTATCATTCTGTGAATTGTTGGCTTCCCTTGAAGAAAGGCTCTAAATATCAAAGAGACATTTCTTTTTTACAGCCCGATTGGAAGTTCGGCAGACTTATGATCCTTTCAGGATTCTTTGAATCAGCCTATTGACGATTATTATGCTTCATATTGCGTTTACTCATTCTATTATACAGGATTGTATACATTGTATAATTTGCTTGTTTTCCCCTCTTGTCCCCGTCCCATGTTCTTTCCCCTCTTCCCCTTTCAATAAAGAAAAATTGAACATAAAAGATACTCAAGAACTTTTTCCCTATTGCACAGCCCTATGGACAAAATGACTTGAAATATCTACGGTTGTGCTTGCGACTGAGTCAAAGTTTTAATATTCCTTTACTAATGGCATGAGCCATAAGTAAGACTCATGGCAAATATAGCTTGACCTTGCTTTCTTTTAAAAGATACTCAAGAACTTTTTCTCAATTGCACAGCCTTATGGCCAAAAAGATTTGAAATATCTACGGTTGTGCTTGAGACTGAGTCAAAGTATTAATATTCTGTTACTAAGGGCATGAGCCTAAGTAAGATTCATGGCGAAAATAGCTTGCCCTTGCTTTCCCTTTAAAGATACTCAAGAACTTTATCCTTATTGCACAGTCTTATGGACAAAAAGATTTGAAATATCTACGGTTGTGCTTGGGACTGAGTCAACGTTTTAATATTCTGTTACTAAGGACATGAGCCTAAGTAAGACTCCTGACAAAAATAGCTTGCCCTTGCTTTTCTTTAAAGATACTGAAGAACATTTTCCCTATTGCACATCCTTATGGACAAAAAGATTTGAAATATCTACGGTTTTGCTTGGGACTGAGTAAAAGTTTTAATATTCTTTTACAAAGGGTATGAGCCTAAGGAAGAGACATGGCGAAAATAGCTTGCACTTGCTTTCCTTTAAAAGACACTGAAGAACTTTTCCCTATTGCACATCCTTATTGACAAAAATATTTAAAATATCTACGGTTGTGCTTTGGACGTAGTCAAAGTTTTAATATTCTGTTACGAAGGTCTTGAGCCTAAGTAAGACTCATGGCAAAAATAGCTTGACCTTGCATTCTTTTAAAAGATACTCAAGAAAGTTTTCTCTATTGCACAGCCTAATGGACAAAAAGATTTTAAATATCTACGGTTGTGCTTGGGACTGAGCCAAAGTTTTAATATTCTGTTACTAAGGGTATGAGCCTAAGGAAGAGTCATGGCGAAAATAGCTTGCACTTGCTTTCCTTTAAAAGACACTGAAGAACTTTTCCCTATTGCACAGCCTCATAGACAAAAAGATTTGAAATATCTACGGTTGTGCTTGGGACAGAGTCAAAGTATTAATATTCTGTTACTAAGGGCATGAGCCTAAGACTCATGGTGAAAATAGCTTGCCCTTGCTTTCTTTTAAATGATACTCAAGAACTTTTTCCCTATTGCACAGCCTCATGGACAAAAAGATCAGAAATATCTACGGTTGTGCTTGGGACTGGGTCAAAGCTTTAATATTTTGTTACTGATGGCATGAGCCTAAGTAAGACTATTGGCGAAAATAGCTTGCCCTTGCTTTCTTTTAAAAGATACTTAATAACTTTTTTCCTATTGCACTGCCTCTTAGACAAAACGTTTTGAAATATCTATGGTTGTGCTTGGGACTGAGTCAAAGTTTTAATATTCTGTTACTAAGGCATGAGCCTAAGCAACATTCATGTCGAAAATAGCTTGCCCTTGCTTTCTTTTAAAAGATACTCAAGAACTTTTTCTCAATTGCACAGCCTTATGGCCAAAAAGATTTAAAATATCTACAGTTGTGCTTGAGACTGAGTCAAAGTATTAATATTCTGTTACTAAGGGCATGAGCCTAATTAAGATTCATGGTGAAAATAGCTTGCCCTTGCTTTCCCTTTAGAGATACTCAAGAACTTTTTCCCTATTGCACAGCCTTATGGACAACAAGATTTGAAATATCTACGGTTGTGCTTTGGACTGAGTCAACGTTTTAATATTCTGTTACTAAGGGCATGAGCCTAAGTAAGACTCATGGCAAAAATATCTTGCCCTTGCTTTCCTTTAAAGGGATCCTGTCACCCCCAAAACACCTCCAAAGCTCTTAAAACCTGTCCCTAGTGCATATTAACACTTTCCCTACACTGCTTTTTGCTCCTAAATGCACCTAAGCAAAGTGATTAAAAACGTTTTATAAGTACCTCATTATTGATGCTAATGAGTGACTATGTATTCAGAGTCACTCATCAAGGCAGCCCCTCTTTATGATATCACGCCTGAATAGGCGTGATCTTGATAGCAGATTCAAAATCGCGCCTCCCTGCGCGCCTCCCCACTCTCACATTCCGTGCAGGCTTCAGTGGGGGCATATTGACGCGATTCGCGTCATTTCCTGGCGACGGGTGACGTCGGACACCCGCGCCGCATTGGGCTTCAAGTGCCTCACTGGGCATGCGCGCGGGAGCGTACTGCGCATGCGTGCGGCACCCGGAACAGAGCGGTCGGCGATCCGGAGACACAGGGACAGAAGAGGCTTCCACTGTTCATAACAGTACGGCGGTCCCCTTTCAAAGCCCAAAGTTTCCCAGCACATCTCCCACTGTACCACCAACGATTCACATACCCTCCCTACGTTTACAAAAGTATCTACATGTAAATCACTACACTATTATTGTTGAAAGTCATGTTGCCTAGGCAACTATTCTGTAGACACATACACCAACTATGATCTAACATATGAGGATATGCATTCATGTACATGTATATACTACAAACCTCATTCTGCACAGATACATTTTAAAACATATATACACATATGGACATCCATTTTACTGTATATATATGTCTTTATATATATATATAAATATGTGTGTGTGTGTGTGTGTATATATATATATATATATATATATACAGTGCCTACAAGTAGTATTCAACCCCCTGCAGATTTAGCTGGTTGACACATGCGGAATTAACTTGGCATTGTGACATTTGGACTGTAGATCAGCCTGGAAGTGGGAAATGCAGTGCCACAAAAAAATGTTTTGTTTTTGTTTTTGTTTTTTTTTTAAAGAGTTAAAAGTTAATTCAGAGGGTCATTTATTATTCAACCCCTCAAACCACCAGCATTCTGTTTGGTCCCCCTAAAGTATTAAGAAGTAGTTCAGGCACAAATAACAATGAGCTTCACATGTGTGGGTTAATTATCTCTTTTGCCAGTCTTTTCTGACTATTTAAGACCCTCCCCAAACTTGTGAACAGCACTCATACATGGTCAACATGGGAAAGACAAAGGAGCATTCCAAGGCCATCAGAGACAAGATCGTGGAGGGTCACAAGGCTGGCAAGGGGTACAAAACCCTTTCCAAGAAGTTGGGCCTACCTGTCTCCACTGTTGGGAGCATCATCCGGAAGTGGAAGGCTTATGAAACTACTGTTAGCCTTCCACGGCCTGGACAGCCTTTGAAAGTTTCCTCCCGTGCCGAGGCTAGGCTTGTCCGAAGAGTCAAGGCTAACCCGAGAACAACAAGGAAGGAGCTCTGGGAAGATCTCATGGCAGTGGGGACATTGGTTTCAGTCAATACCATAAGTAACGTACTCCACCGCAATGGTCTCCGTTCCAGACGAGCCCGTAAGGTTCCTTTACTTTCAAAGCGTCATGTCAAGGCTCGTCTACAGTTTGCTCATGATCACTTGGAGGACTCTGAGACAGACTGGTTCAAGGTTCTATGGTCTGATGAGACCAAGATCGAGATCTTTGGTGCCAACCACACACGTGACGTTTGGAGACTGGATGGCACTGCATACGACCCCAAGAATACCATCCCTACAGTCAAGCATGGTGGTGGCAGCATCATGCTGTGGGGCTGTTTCTCAGCCAAGGGGCCTGGCCATCTGGTCCGCATCCATGGGAAGATGGATAGCACGGCCTACCTGGAGATTTTGGCCAAGAACCTCCGCTCCTCCATCAAGGATCTTAAGATGGGTCGTAATTTCATCTTCCAACAAGACAACGACCCAAAGCACACAGCGAAGAAAACCAAGGCCTGGTTCAAGAGGGAAAAAATCAAGGTGTTGGAGTGGCCTAGTCAGTCTCCTGACCTTAACCCAATTGAAAACTTGTGGAAGGAGCTCAAGATTAAAGTCCACATGAGACACCCAAAGAACCTAGATAACTTGGAGAAGATCTGCATGGAGGAGTGGGCCAAGATAACTCCAGAGACATGTGTCGGCCTGATCAGGTCTTATAAAAGACAATTATTAGCTGTAATTGCAAACAAGGGTTATTCCACAAAATATTAAACATAGGGGTTGAATAATAATTGACCCACACTTTTATGTTTAAAATTTATAAAAATTCAACTGAGCAACATAACTTTTTGGTTTGTAAGATTTATTCTTCTGTTAATAAATCCTACTCTCGTTTGCAGTTTGAAGGCTCTAACTTATTGGCATCTTATCAAACCAGGTAAATCTGCAGGGGGTTGAATACTACTTGTAGGCACTGTATATATATATACACACATATATACACACACACACACACACCAGTACATATATATATATATGCAGATATATATATACATACCCACACACACATATATAGAGAGAGAGAGAGAGAGAGAGAGAGAGAGAGATATAAACACATATATATGTATCTATATATGTGTGTACAAAGATAGAGCATCACTGTGGTATATGGTGTTACCTTCTAAACATGTATACCGAACCTATGGTATATGGTGGTACTTTGGAGCACATACACCACAAGTTCACTATATGGCGCTACATAACACTACATGTATACCTGCGCTATGGTATATAGACGGCGGCACTGTATAGAACCTGTACAGCAGCATTGCACCATATGGCGGTACTTGGGAGCACATACACAACACAAGTACACTATATGGCGCTACATGTATACCTGCGCTATGTTATATAGACGGCGGCACTGTATAGAACCTGTACAGCAGCATTGCACCATATGGCGGTACTTGGGAGCACATACACAACACAAGTACACTATATGGCGCTACATGTATACCTGCGCTATGTTATATAGACGGCGGCACTGTATAGAACCTGTACAGCAGCATTGCACCATATGGCGGTACTTGGGAGCACATACACACCACAAGTACACTATATGGCGCTACATGTATACCTGCGCTATGGTATATAGACGGCGGCACTGTATAGAACCTGTACAGTAGCACTGCACCATATGGCGGTACTTGGGAGCACATACACACCACAAGTACACTATATGGCGCTACATAACACTAAATGTATACCTGCGCTATGGTATATAGACGGCGGCACTGTATAGAACCTGTACAGCAGCATTGCACCATATGGCGGTACTTGGGAGCACATACACAACACAAGTACACTATATGGCGCTACATGTATACCTGCGCTATGTTATATAGACGGCGGCACTGTATAGAACCTGTACAGCAGCATTGCACCATATGGCGGTACTTGGGAGCACATACACACCACAAGTACACTATATGGCGCTACATGTATACCTGCGCTATGGTATATAGACGGCGGCACTGTATAGAACCTGTACAGTAGCACTGCACCATATGGCGGTACTTGGGAGCACATACACACCACAAGTACACTATATGGCGCTACATAACACTAAATGTATACCTGCGCTATGGTATATAGACGGCGGCACTGTATAGAACCTGTACAGCAGCATTGCACCATATGGCGGTACTTGGGAGCACATACACACCACAAGTACACTATATGGCGCTACATGTATACCTGCGCTATGGTATATAGACGGCGGCACTGTATAGAACCTGTACAGCAGCATTGCACCATATGGCGGTACTTGGGAGCACATACACACCACAAGTACACTATATGGCGCTACATAACACTACATGTATACCTGCGCTATGGTATTTGACGGCGGCACTGTATAGAACCTGTACAGCAGCATTGCACCATATGGCGGTACTTGGGAGCACATACACACCACAAGTACACTATATGTGCC
>JARQOC010000064.1:0-97500 GCA_033576535.1 Allobates femoralis | reverse complement strand
ATTCTGTTACTAAGGTCTTGAGCCTAAGTAAGATTCATGGCGAAAAAAGCTTGTCCTTCCTTTCCTTTAAAATATACCCAAGAACTTTTTCCCTATTGCACAGCCTTATGGACAATAAAGATTTGAAATATCTACGGTTGTGCTTGTAACTGAGTCAACATTTTAATATTCTGTTACTAAGGGCATTAGCCTAAGTAAGATTCATGGCTAAAGTAGCTTTCCCTTCCTTTCCATTTAAAGATACTCAGGAACTTTTTCCCTATTGCACAGCCCTATGGACAAAATGATTTGAAATATCTACGAATGTGCATGGTACTGAGTCAAAGTTTTAATATTCTGTTACTAAGGGCATGAGCCTAAGTAAGACTCATGGCAAAAATAGCTTGCCCTTGCTTTCCTTTAAAGATACTGAAGAACATTTTCCCTATTGCACATCCTTATGGATAAAAATATTTGAAATATCTACGGTTGTGCTTTGGAATTAGTCAAAGTTTTAATATTCTGTTACTAAGGGCATGAGCCTAAGTAAGACTCATGGCAAAAATAGCTTGCCCTTGCTTTCCTTTAAAGATACTGAAGAACATTTTCCCTATTGCACATCCTTATGGATAAAAATATTTGAAATATCTACGGTTGTGCTTTGGAATTAGTCAAAGTTTTAATATTCTGTTACTAAGGTCTTGAGCTTAAGTAAGATTCATGGCTTAAATAGCTTGCCCTTACTTTCCTTTAAAAGATACTCAAGTACTTTTTCCCTATTGCACAGCCTTATGGACAAAAAGATTTGAAATATCTACGGTTGTGCTTGGGACTGAGTCAAAGATTTAATATTATGTTAATAAGGGATGAGCGTAAGTAAGACTCATGGCGAAAATAGCTTGCCCTTGCTTTTTTTTTAAAAGATACTCAAGAACTTTTTCCTTATTGCACAGCCTCATAGGCAAAATATTTGAAATATCTACGGTTGTGCTTGGGAATGAGTCAAAGTTTTAATATTCTGTTACTAAGGGCATGAGCCTAAGTAAGAGTCATGGCGAAAATAGCTTGCCCTTGCTTTCTTTTAAAAGATACTTAATAACTTTTTTCCTATTGCACTGCCTCTTAGACAAAAAGTTTTGAAATATCTATGGTTGTGCTTGGGACTGAGTCAAAGTTTTAATATTCTGTTACTAAGGGCATGAGCCTAAGCAACATTCATGTCGAATATAGCTTGCCCTTGCTTTCTTTTAAAAGATACTCAAGAACTTTTTCTCAATTGCACAGCCTTATGGCCAAAAAGATTTAAAATATCTACAGTTGTGCTTGAGACTGAGTCAAAGTATTAATATTCTGTTACTAAGGGCATGAGCCTAAGTAAGATTCATGGCGAAAATAGCTTGCCCTTGCTTTCCCTTTAAAGATACTCAAGAACTATTTCCCTATTGCACAGCCTTATGGACAACAAGATTTGAAATATCTACGGTTGTGCTTTGGACTGAGTCAACGTTTTAATATTCTGTTACTAAGGGCATGAGCCTAAGTAAGACTCATGGCAAAAATATCTTGCCCTTGCTTTCCTTTAAAGATACTGAAAAACATTTTCCCTATTGCACATCCTTATGGACAAAAATATTTAAAATATCTACGGTTGTGCTTTGGACTCAGTCAAAGTTTTAATATTCTGTTACTAAGGTCTTGAGCCTAAGTAAGATTCATGGCTAAAATAGCTTGTCCTTCCTTTCCTTTAAAATATACCCAAGAACTTTTTCCCTATTGCACAGCCTTATGGACAAAAAGATTTGAAATATCTACGGTTGTGCTTGTGACTGAGTCAACGTTTTAATATTCTGTTACTAAGGGCATTAGCCTAAGTAAGATTCATGGCAAAAGTAGCTTTCCCTTCCTTTCCATTTAAAGATACTCAGGAACTTTTTCCCTATTGCACAGCCCAATGGACAAAATGATTTGAAATATCTACGAATGTGCTTGGGACTGAGTCAAAGTTTTAATATTCTGTTACTAAGGGCATGAGCCTAAGTAAGACTCATGGCAAAAATAGCTTGCCCTTGCTTTCCTTTAAAGATACTGAAGAACATTTTCCCTATTGCACATCCTTATGGACAAAAATATTTGAAATATCTACGGTTGTGCTTTGGACGTAGTCAAAGTTTTAATATTCTGTTACGAAGGTCTTGAGCCTAAGTAAGATTCATGGCTAAAATAGCTTGCCCTTCCTTTCCTTTAAAAGATACTCAAGTACTTTTTCCCTATTGCACAGCCTTATGGACAAAAAGATTTGAAATATCTACGGTTTTGCTTGGGACTGAGTAAAAGTTTTAATATTCTTTTACTAAGGGCATGAGCCTAAGTAAGACTCATGGCAAAAATAGCTTGACCTTGCATTCTTTTAAAAGATACTCAAGAAAGTTTTCTCTATTGCACAGCCTAATGGACAAAAAGATTTTAAATATCTACAGTTGTGCTTGGGACTGAGCGAAAGTTTTAACCCCTTCCCGACCTTTGGCCCACCGTTTGGGCCATGGAAACAAGTTCGTTCCCGACCCTTGGCCCAGGGGGTGGGCCATGGAAAGATCGGGCTCCTGCAGGCCGAGTGAGGGTCTCACTGACCTGTCACTCAGCCTGCAGGTACATGGGGTGTTGTACAACACCCCATGGGGGGTCGATTTGCCCCCACCCCCACCCCCCCCGGCTACAGGCGCGGTGATTGGCACTCAAAAGTGAAAGTGAAAATCACCGCGCCTGTCATGCTTCCCTGCCTGCCCCTGCTCTCCCTACCCTCCGATCTTCTCCCCTGTCATACCTCTTCATCTTTCTTACCCCCCCCCCTCCGCTTCCTGTCCCTGCGCCCGCTTCCTGTCCCTGCCGCGGGCTTCCTTTTCCTGCCGCCCGCCTCCTCCTCACTGCCCCCGCTTCCTGTAAGTGCCCCCCATCTCCTGTGACCCCCCCTCTTCCCCCTGCCTGCCCCCCCCGATCACCGGAGCGGCGATCGCCTCTCCCACTCACCCCTCCGGCGATCGCGCTCCATCCTGCTGCACGGCTGCGTCCCGCTCCTCCTCCTCTTCTCTCCGGCCGCTCGCATCTGACAGCTCTGTGCTGGAGCTGTCAGATGACTTCTACAGCTAGATCCTGAGGATCCAGCTGTAGGAAGTGATCTGACAGATCCAGCACAGTGATCCACAGTGACCATTATGTGATCACTGTGGATCACTGTACTGGATCTGTCAGATCACTTTCTACAGCTGGATCCTGAGGATCCAGCTGTAGGAAGTGATCTGACAGATCCAGCACAGTGATCCACAGTGACCATTATGTGATCACTGTGGATCACTGTACTGGATCTGTCAGATCACTTTCTACAGCTGGATCCTGAGGATCCAGCTGTAGGAAGTGATCTGACAGATCCAGCACAGTGATCCACAGTGACCATTATGTGATCACTGTGGATCACTGTACTGGATCTGTCAGATCACTTTCTACAGCTGGATTCTGAGGATCTAGCTGCAGAAAGTGATCTGACACCCCGAGCGCAGTGACCCACTATGTGCATCACTGCGCCTGGGCTGCCAGATCGCTTTCCGCAGCTCGATCCCCATGCATGGGGATCGAGCTGCAGGAAGCTATCTAACAGCCCGGGCGCAGTGATGCATATAGTGGGTCACTGCGCCCAGGCTCTTAGATCGCTGCTCTGCAGCCCGATCTCCCTGCATGGGCATCGAGCTGCAGAAAGCAATCTGACAGCCCGGACGCAGTGATGCACATAGTGGGTCAATGCGCCTGTGCTGCCAGATCGCTTTCCGCAGCTCGATCCCCATGCATGGGGATCGAGCTGCGGAAAGCGATCTGGCAGCCCAGGCGCAGTGATGCACATAGTGGGTCACTGCGCCCAGGCTCTTAGATCGCTGCTCTGCAGCCTGATCTCCCTGCATGGGCATCGAGCTGCAGAAAGCAATCTGACAGCCCGGACGCAGTGATGCACATAGTGGGTCAATGCGCCTGTGCTGCCAGATCGCTTTCCGCAGCTCGATCCCCATGCATGGGGATCGAGCTGCAGAAAGTGATCTGGCAGCCCAGGCGCAGTGATGCGCCATTTTCTGGGGCGGCTGCGGGCTGCAATTCGCAGCATGGGGGGCCCAGAACGCTTGGGCCTCTCTATGCTGAGGATTCCAGCCCCAGCTGCCTAGTTGTACCTGGCTGGACCAAAAATATGGCGGAGCCCCACGTAATTTTTTTTCTAGAATTAGTTCTAGAAATTTTAAAAAAATGGGCTTCGCTGTATTTTTGGTTCCAGCCAGGTATGACGAGGCAGCTGGGGGTGGGTGGCAGTCCGTAGCTGCCAAGTTGTACCTGGCTGGAGCAAAAATATGGCGGAGCCCTGTCATTTTTTTTCTAGAAATATTTCTAGAAATAAAAAAAAAATAGGCTTCGCTGTATTTTTGGTTCCAGCCAGGTATGACGAGGCAGCTGGGGGCTGGTGGCAGTCCGTAGCTGCCAAGTTGTACCTGGCTGGACCAAAAATATGGCGGAGCCCTATGTCATTTTTTTTCTAGAAATAATTCTAGAAATAAAAAAAAAAATAGGCTTCGCTGTATTTTTGGTTCCAGCCAGGTATGACGAGGCAGCTGGGGGCTGGTGGCAGTCCGTAGCTGCCAAGTTGTACCTGGCTGGACCAAAAATATGGCGGAGCCCTATGTCATTTTTTTTCTAGAAATAATTCTAGAAATAAAAAAAAAAATAGGCTTCGTTGTATTTTTGGTTCCAACCAGGTATGACGAAGCAGCTGGGGGCTGGTGGCAGTCCGTAGCTGCCAAGTTGTACCTGGCTGGACCAAAAATATGGCAGAGCTCCATGGGTCCCCTATGCTGCGAATTGCAACTACTAGACTAGTATGTTTTTTCACAAAAAGTTTCTTTATTCATTAATACGTCTCAATTTGTGAAGCACATGGTGGTTCAAAGTGCTCACTGTGCATCTAGATATGTTCCCTGGGGGGTCTAGTTTCCAAAATGGGGTCACTTGGGGGGGAGCTCCAATGTTTAGGCACACAGGGGCTCTCCATACGCGACCTGGTGTCCGCTAACAATTCCAATTGTTGGCAAACACCAGGTTGCGTATGGAGAGCCCCTGTGTGTCTACACATTGGAGCTCCCCCACAAGTGACCCCATTTTGGAAACTAGACCCCCCAAGGAACGTATCTAGATGCATAGTGAGCACTTTGAACCCCCAAGTGCTTCACAAATTGATCCATAAAAATAAAAAAGTACTTTTTTTTCCCAAAAAAAATTATTTTTTCATTTTTACAGATCAATTTGTGAAGCACCTGGAGGTTCAAAGTGCACACTATGCATCTAGATACATTCCTTGGGGGGTCTAGTTTACAAAATGGGGTCACTTGTGGGGGAGCTCTAATGTTTAGTCACACAGACGCTCTCCATACGCAATATGGTGTCCGCTAACAATTCCAATTGTTAGCGGACACCATGTCGCATATGGAGAGCCCCTGTGTGCCTAAACATTAGAGCTCCCACACAAGTGACCCCATTTTGGAAACTAGACCCCCCAGGGAACTTATCTAGATGGATAGTGAGCATATTGCCCCCCCAGGTGCTTCACAAATTAATGGAAAAAAATTTTTTTGCGGAAAACAAGTACTTTTTCATTTTTACAGATAAATTTGTGAAGCACCTGGGGGTTCAAAGTGCTCACTATGCATCTAGATACGTTCCCTGGGGGTCTAGTTTCCAAAATGGGGTCACTTGTGGGGGAGCCCCAATGTTTAGGCACACAGGGGCTCACCAAACGTGACATGGTGTCCGCTAACAATTTGAGCTCATTTTGCATTCAAATTGTTAGCGGACACCATGTCGTGTTTGGAGAGCCCCTGTGCGTCTCCACATTGGAGCTCCTCCACAAGTGACCCCATTTTGGAAACTAGACCCCCCCAAGGAACATATCTAGCTGCATAGTGAGCACTTTGAACCCCCAGGTGCTTCACAAATTGGTCCGTAATAATGAAGAAAGAAAATTTTTGTGGAAAAGAAAGTGCTTTTTCATTTTTATGGATGAATTTGTGAAGCACCTGGGGGTTCAAAGTACTCACTATGCATCTAGATACGTTCCTTGGGGGGTCTAGTTTCCAAAATGGGGTCGCTTGTGGGGGAGCTCCAATGTTTAGGCACACAGGGGCTCACCAAACGCAACATGGTGTCCGCTAACAATTTGAGCTCATTTTGCATTCAAATTGTTAGCGGACACCATGTCGTGTTTGGAGAGCCCCTGTGCGTCTCCACATTGGAGCTCCCCCACAAGTGACCCCATTTTGGAAACTAGACCCCCAGGGAACATATGTAGCTGCATAGTGAGCACTTTGAACCCCCAGGTGCTTCACAAATTGGTCCGTAATAATGAAGAAAGAAAATTTTTGTGGAAAAGAAAGTGCTTTTTCATTTTTATGGATGAATTTGTGAAGCACCTGGGGGTTCAAAGTACTCACTATGCATCTAGATACGTTCCCTGGGGGGTCTAGTTTCCAAAATGGGGTCACTTGTGGGGGAGCTCCAATGTTTAGGCACACAGGGGCTCACCAAACGCAACATGGTGTCCGCTAACAATTTGAGCTCATTTTGCATTCAAATTGTTAGCGGACACCATGTCGTGTTTGGAGAGCCCCTGTGCGTCTCCACATTGGAGCTCCCCCACAAGTGACCCCATTTTGGAAACTAGACCCCCAGGGAACATATGTAGCTGCATAGTGAGCACTTTGAACCCCCAGGTGCTTCACAAATTGGTCCGTAATAATGAAAAAAGATATTTTTGTGGAAAAAAAAAGTGCTTTTTCATTTTTATGGATGAATTTGTGAAGCACCTGGGGGTTCAAAGTACTCACTATGCATCTAGATACGTTCCCTGGGGGGTCTAGTTTCCAAAATGGGGTCACCTGTGGGGGAGCTCCAATGTTTAGGCACACAGGGGCTCACCAAACGCAACATGGTGTCCGCTAACAATTTGAGCTCATTTTGCATTCAAATTGTTAGCGGACACCATGTCGTGTTTGGAGAGCCCCTGTGCGTCTCCACATTGGAGCTCCCCCACAAGTGACCCCATTTTGGAAACTAGACCCCCCAGGGAACATATGTAGCTGCATAGTGAGCACTTCGAACCCCCAGGTGCTTCACAAATTGGTCCGTAATAATGAAAAAAGAAATTTTTGTGGAAAAAAAAGTGCTTTTTCATTTTTATGGATGAATTTGTGAAGCACCTGGGGGTTCAAAGTACTCACTATGCATCTAGATACGTTCCCTGGGTGGTCTAGTTTCCAAAATGGGGTCACTTGTGGGGGAGCTCCAATGTTTAGGCACACAGGGGCTCACCAAACGCAACATGGTGTCCGCTAACAATTTGAGCTCATTTTGCATTCAAATTGTTAGCGGACACCATGTCGTGTTTGGAGAGCCCCTGTGCGTCTCCACATTGGAGCTCCCCCACAAGTGACCCCATTTTGGAAACTAGACCCCCCAGGGAACATATGTAGCTGCATAGTGAGCACTTTGAACCCCCAGGTGCTTCACAAATTGGTCCGTAATAATGAAAAAAGAAATATTTGTGGAAAAAAAAAGTGCTTTTTCATTTTTATGGATGAATTTGTGAAGCACCTGGGGGTTCAAAGTACTCACTATGCATCTAGATACGTTCCCTGGGGGGTCTAGTTTCCAAAATGGGGTCACTTGTGGGGGAGCTCCAATGTTTAGGCACACAGGGGCTCACCAAACGCAACATGGTGTCCGCTAACAATTTGAGCTGATTTTTATTCAAATTGTTAGCGGACACCATGTCGCTTTTGGAGAGCCCCTGTGTGCCTAAACATTGGAGCTCCCCCACAAGTGACCCCATTTTGGAAACTAGACCCCCCAGGGAACATATCTAGATGGGTAGTGAGCATATTGAACCCCCAGGTGCTTTACAAATTGATCTGTGAAAATGAAATAGTACTTTTTTTTTTCACAAAAATTTTTTTTTAGCCTAAATTTTTTCGTTTTCACATGGCAACAGCATAAAATTCATCCTAAAATTTGTTGGGCAATTTCTCCTGAGTACACCGATACCTTATATGTGGTCATAAACCACTGTTTGGGCACACAGCAGGGCTCAGAAGGGAAGGAGCGCCATTTCACTTTTTGGATGTAAAATTAGCTCCAAAATTCAAATTGCGCTCCTTCCCTTCTGAGCCCTGCCGTGCACCCAAACAGTGGTTTATGACCATATATGAGGTATCTGTGTACTCGGGAGAATTTGCACAACACATTTTAAGATCCATTTTATCCCGTTGCCCATGTGAAAATGAAAGAATTGAGGCTAAAAGAATATTTTTGAGAAAAAAATTAAAATATCCATTTTTTGTTTCCACTTTGCCTTAGGTCCTGTGAAGCACCGGAAGGGTTAATCATCTTTTTGGATATAGTTTTGAGTAGCTTGAGGGGTACAGTTTTTGGAATGGTGTCACTTTTGGGTGTTTTCTGTCATGTACACCCCTCAAAAGGACTTCAAATGTGATGTGGTCACTAAAAAAAATGGTTTTGTAAATTTTGGTTGAAAAATGAAAAATTGCTCATGAACTTTGAACCCTTATAACGTCCTACCAAAAAATTTTTTTTTTTCCAAAATTGTGCTGATGTGAAGTAGACATGTGGGAAATATTATTTAATAACTTTTTTCTGTCACATATCTCTCTGGTTTATCAGAAAAAAAAATAAAAAATGTGAAAATTGTGAAATTTTCAAAATTTTTGCCATATTTTTGATTTTTTCACAAATAAAACAAAAATTATCGACTTAAATTTAATACTAGCATGAAGCCCAATGTGTCACGAAAAAACAATCTCAGAATCGCTAGGATCGGTTGAAGCGTTCCCGAGTTATAACCTCATAAAGGGACACTGGTCAGAATTGCAAAAAATGCCAAGGTCTTTAGGGTCAAAATAGGCTTGGTCCTGAAGGGGTTAATATTCTGTTATTAAGGGTATGAGCCTAAGGAAGAGTCATGGCGAAAATAGCTTGCACTTGCTTTCCTTTAAAAGACACTGAAGAACTTTTCCCTATTGCACAGCCTCATAGACAAAAAGATTTGAAATATCTACGGTTGTGCTTGGGACTGAGTCAAAGTATTAATATTCTGTTACTAAGGGCATGAGCCTAAGACTCATGATGAAAATAACTTGCCCTTGCTTTCTTTTAAATGATACTCAAGAATTTTTTCCCTATTGCAGCCTCATAGACAAAAAGATTTGAAATATCTACGGTTGTGCTTGGGACTGAGTCAAAGAATTAATATTATATTAATAAGGGATGAGCGTAAGTAAGACTCATGGCGAAAATAGCTTGCCCTTGCTTTTTTTTAAAAGATACTCAAGAACTTTTTCCTTATTGCACAGCCTCATAGACAAATATTTGAAATATCTACGCTTGTGCTTGGGAATGAGTCAAAGTTTTAATATTCTGTTACTAAGGGCATGAGCCTAAGTAAGATTCATGGCGAAAATAGCTTGCCCTTGCTTTCCCTTTAAAGATACTCAAGAACTTTTTCCCTATTGCACAGCCTTATGGACAACAAGATTTGAAATATCTACGGTTGTGCTTTGGACTGAGTCAACGTTTTAATATTCTGTTACTAAGGGCATGAGCCTAAGTTAGACTCATGGCAAAAATAGATTGCCCTTGCTTTCCTTTAAAGATACTGAAAAACATTTTCCCTATTGCACATCCTTATGGACAAAAATATTTAAAATATCTACGGTTGTGCTTTGGACTCAGTCAAAGTTTTAAAATTCTGTTACTAAGGTCTTGAGGCTAAGTAAGATTCATGGCTAAAATAGCTTGTCCTTCCTTTCCTTTAAAATATACCCAAGAACTTTTTCCCTATTGCACAGCCTTATGGACAAAAAGATTTGAAATATCTACAGTTGTGCTTGTGACTGAGTCAACCTTTTAATATTCTGTTACTAAGGGCATAAGCCTAAGAAAGATTCATGGCAAAAGTAGCTTTCCCTTCCTTTCCATTTAAAGATACTCAGGAACTTTTTCCCTATTGCACAGCCCTATAGACAAAATGATTTGAAATATCTACGAATGTGCTTGGGACTGAGTCAAAGTTTTAATATTCTGTTACTAAGGGCATGAGCTTAAGTAAGACTCATGGCAAAAATAGCTTGCCCTTGCTTTCCTTTAAAGATACTAAAGAACATTTTCCCTATTGCACATCCTTATGGAAAAAAATATTTGAAATATCTACGGTTGTGCTTTGGAATTAGTCAAAGTTTTAATATTCTGCTACTAAGGTCTTGAGCTTAAGTAAGATTCATGGCTAAAATAGCTTGCCCTTACTTTCCTTTAAAAGATACTCAAGTACTTTTTCCCTATTGCACAGCCTTATGGACAAAAATATTTGAAATATCTACGGTTGTGCTTGGGACTGAGTAAAAGTTTTAATATTCTGTTACTAAGGGCATGAGCCTAAGTAAGACTCATGGCAAAAATAGCTTGACCTTGCTCTCTTTTAAAAGATACTCAAGAACGTTTTCTCTATTGCACAGCCTAATGGTCAAAAAGATCAGAAATATCTACGGTTGTGCTTGGGACTGGGTTAAAGCTTTAATATTCTGTTACTGATGGCATGAGCCTAAGTAAGACTATTGCTGAAAAAGCTTGCCCTTGCTTTCCTTTAAAAGATACTGAAGAACATTTTCCCTATTGCAGCCTCAAAGACAAAAATATTTGAAATATCTACAGTTGTGCTTGGGACCGAGTCAAAGATTTAATATTAATTTAATAAGGGATGAGCGAAAGTAAGACTCATGGCGAAAATAGCTTGCCCTTGCATTTTTTTAAAAGATAGTGAAGAACTTTTCCCTATTGCACAGCCTAATTGACAAAAAGATTTGACATATCTACGGTTGTGCTTGGGACTGAGTCAAAATATTAATATTTTGTTACTAAAGGCATGAGCCTAAGTAAGATTCATGGCGAAAATAGCTTGCCCTTGCTTTCCTTTAAAAGATACTGAAGAACATTTTCCCTATTGCAGCCTCAAAGACAAAAAGATTTGAAATATCTACAGTTGTGCTTGGGACCGAGTCAAAGATTTAATATTAATTTAATAAGGGCATGAGCGTAAGCAACATTCATGGCAAAAATAGCTTGCCCTTGCTTTCTTTTAAAAGGTAGTCATGAACCTTTTCTCAATTGCACAGCCTTATGGACAAAAAGATTTGAAATATCTACGGTTTTGCTTGGGACTGAGTAAAAGTTTTAACATTCTGTTACTAAGGTCTTGAGCCTAAGTAAGATTCATGGCTAAAGCAGCCTGCCCTTCCTTTCCTTTAAAAGATATTCAAGTACTTTTTCCCTATTGCACAGCCTTATAAACAAAAAGATTTGAAATATCTACGGTTGTGCTTGGGACTAAGTAAAAGTTTTAATATTCTGTTACTAAGGGCATGAGCCTAAGTAAGACTCATGGCAAAAATAGCTTGCCCTTGCTTTCCTTTAAAGATACTGAAGAACATTTTCCCTATTGCACATCCTTATGGATAAAAATATTTGAAATATCTACGGTTGTGCTTTGGAATTAGTCAAAGTTTTAATATTCTGTTACTAAGGTCTTGAGCTTAAGTAAGATTCATGGCTTAAATAGCTTGCCCTTACTTTCCTTTAAAAGATACTCAAGTACTTTTTCCCTATTGCACAGCCTTATGGACAAAAAGATTTGAAATATCTACGGTTGTGCTTGGGACTGAGTCAAAGATTTAATATTATGTTAATAAGGGATGAGCGTAAGTAAGACTCATGGCGAAAATAGCTTGCCCTTGCTTTTTTTTAAAAGATACTCAAGAACTTTTTCCTTATTGCACAGCCTCATAGGCAAAATATTTGAAATATCTACGGTTGTGCTTGGGAATGAGTCAAAGTTTTAATATTCTGTTACTAAGGGCATGAGCCTAAGTAAGAGTCATGGCGAAAATAGCTTGCCCTTGCTTTCTTTTAAAAGATACTTAATAACTTTTTTCCTATTGCACTGCCTCTTAGACAAAAAGTTTTGAAATATCTATGGTTGTGCTTGGGACTGAGTCAAAGTTTTAATATTCTGTTACTAAGGGCATGAGCCTAAGCAACATTCATGTCGAATATAGCTTGCCCTTGCTTTCTTTTAAAAGATACTCAAGAACTTTTTCTCAATTGCACAGCCTTATGGCCTAAAAGATTTAAAATATCTACAGTTGTGCTTGAGACTGAGTCAAAGTATTAATATTCTGTTACTAAGGGCATGAGCCTAAGTAAGACTCATGGCGAAAATAGCTTGCCCTTGCTTTCCCTTTAAAGATACTCAAGAACTTTTTCCCCATTGCACAGCCTTATGGACAACAAGATTTGAAATATCTACGGTTGTGCTTTGGACTGAGTCAACGTTTTAATATTCTGTTACTAAGGGCATGAGCCTAAGTAAGACTCATGGCAAAAATATCTTGCCCTTGCTTTCCTTTAAAGATACTGAAAAACATTTTCCCTATTGCACATCCTTATGGACAAAAATATTTAAAATATCTACGGTTGTGCTTGAGACTCAGTCAAAGTTTTAATATTCTGTTACTAAGGTCTTGAGGCTAAGTAAGATTCATGGCTAAAATAGCTTGTCCTTCCTTTCCTTTAAAATATACCCAAGAACTTTTTCCCTATTGCACAGCCTTATGGACAAAAAGATTTGAAATATCTACGGTTGTGCTTGTGACTGATTCAACCTTTTAATATTCTGCTACTAAGGGCATAAGCCTAAGTAAGATTCATGGCAAAAGTAGCTTTCCCTTCCTTTCCATTTATAGACACTCAGGAACTTTTTCCCTATTGCACAGCCCTATAGACAAAATGATTTGAAATATCTACGAATGTGCTTGGGACTGAGTCAAAGTTTTAATATTCTGTTACTAAGGGCATGAGCTTAAGTAAGACTCATGGCAAAAATAGCTTGCCCTTGCTTTCCTTTAAAGATACTAAAGAACATTTTCCCTATTGCACATCCTTATGGAAAAAAATATTTGAAATATCTACGGTTGTGCTTTGGAATTAGTCAAAGTTTTAATATTCTGCTACTAAGGTCTTGAGCTTAAGTAAGATTCATGGCTAAAATAGCTTGCCCTTACTTTCCTTTAAAAGATACTCAAGTACTTTTTCCCTATTGCACAGCCTTATGGACAAAAAGATTTGAAATATCTACGGTTGTGCTTGGGACCGAGTAAAAGATTTAATATTCTGTTACTAAGGGCATGAGCCTAAGTAAGACTCATGGCAAAAATAGCTTGACCTTGCTCTCTTTTAAAAGATACTCAAGAACGTTTTCTCTATTGCACAGCCTAATGGTCAAAAAGATCAGAAATATCTACGGTTGTGCTTGGGACTGGGTCAAAGCTTTAATATTCTGTTACTGATGGCATGAGCCTAAGTAAGACTATTGCTGAAAAAGCTTGCCCTTGCTTTCCTTTAAAAGATACTGAAGAACATTTTCCCTATTGCAGCCTCAAAGACAAAAAGATTTGAAATATCTACAGTTGTGCTTGGGACCGAGTCAAAGATTTAATATTAATTTAATAAGGGATGAGCGAAAGTAAGACTCATGGCGAAAATAGCTTGCCCTTGCATTTTTTTAAAAGATAGTGAAGAACTTTTCCCTATTGCACAGCCTAATTGACAAAAAGATTTGACATATCTACGGTTGTGCTTGGGACTGAGTCAAAGTATTAAAATTTTGTTACTAAAGGCATGAGCCTAAGTAAGATTCATGGCGAAAATAGCTTGCCCTTGCTTTCCTTTAAAAGATACTGAAGAACATTTTCCCTATTGCAGCCTCAAAGACAAAAAGATTTGAAATATCTACAGTTGTGCTTGGGACCGAGTCAAAGATTTATTATTAATTTAATAAGGGCATGAGCGTAAGCAACATTCATGGCAAAAATAGCTTGCCCTTACTTCCTTTTAAAAAGTAGTCATGAACCTTTTCTCAATTGCACAGCCTTATGGACAAAAAGATTTGAAATATCTACGGTTGTGCTTGGGACTGAGTCAAAGTATTAATATTTTGTTACTAAAGGCATGAGCCTAAGTAAGATTCATGGCAAAAATAGCTTGCCCTTGCTTTCTCTTTAAAGATACTCAAGAACTGTATCACTATTGCACAGCCTTATGGCCAAAAAGATTTGAAATATCTACGGTTGTGCTTGGGACTGAGTCAAAGTATTAATATTCTGTTACTAAGGTCTTGAGCCTAAGTAAGATTCATGGCTAAAATAGCTTGCACTTCCTTTCCTTTAAAAGATACTCAAGTACTTTTTCTCTATTGCACAGCCTTATGGACAAAAAGATTTGAAATATCAACGGTTTTGCTTGGGACTGAGTAAAAGTTTTAATATTCTGTTACTAAGGGCATGAGCCTAAGTCAGACTCATGGCAAAAATAGCTTGACCTTGCTTTCTTTTATAAGATACTCAAGAAAGTTTTCTCTATTGCACAGCCTAATGGACAAAAAGATTGTAAATATCTACGGTTGTGCTTGGGACTGAGTCAAAGTTTTAATATTCTGTTACTAAGAGTATGAGCCTAAGGAAGAGTCATGGCGAAAATAGCTTGCACTTGCTTTCCTTTAAAAGACACTGAAGAACTTTTCCCTATTGCACAGCCTCATAGACAAAAAGATTTGAAATATCTACGGTTGTGCTTGGGACTGAGTCAAAGTATTAATATTCTGTTACTAAGGGCATGAGCCTAAGACTCATGGTGAAAATAGCTTGCCCTTGCTTTCTTTTAAAAGATTACTTAATAACTTTTTCCCTATTGCACTGCCTCTTAGACAAAAAGTTTTGAAATATCTATGGTTGTGCTTGGGACTGAGTCAAAGTTTTAATATTCTGTTACTAAGGGCATGAGCCTAAGCAACATTCATGTCGAAAATAGCTTGCCCTTGCTTTCCCCTTAAAGATACTCAAGAACTTTTTCCCTATTGCACAGCCTTATGAACAACAAGATTTGAAATATCTACGGTTGTGCTTTGGATAAAGTCAAAGTTTTAATATTCTGTTACTAAGGTCTTGAGCATAAGCAAGACTCATGGCTAAAATAGCTTGCCCTTCCTTTCCCATAAAAGATACTCAAGAACTTTTTCCCTATTGCACAGCCCTATTAACAAAATGATTTGAAATATCTACGGTTTGTGCTTGGGACTGAGTCAAAGTTTTAATATTCCTTTACTAATCGCATGAGCCTAAGTTAGACTCATGGCAAATATAGCTTGACCTTGCTTTATTTTAAAAGATACTCAAGAACTTTTTCTCATTTGAACAGCCTTATGGCCAAAAAGATTTGAAATATCTACGGTTGTGCTTGGGACTGAGTCAAAGTATTAATATTCTGTTACTAAGGGCATGAGCCTAAGTAAGATTCATGGCGAAAATAGCTTTCCCTTGCTTTCCCTTTAAAGATACTCAAGAACTTTATCCCTATTGCACAGCCTTATGGACAAAAAGATTTGACACTGAAGAACTTTTCCCTATTGCACAGCCTCATAGACAAAAAGATTTGAAATATCTACGGTTGTGCTTGGGACTGAGTCAAAGTATTAATATTCTGTTACTAAGGGCATGAGCCTAAGACTCATGGTGAAAATAGCTTGCCCTTGCTTTCTTTTAAATGATACTCAAGAACTTTTTCCCTATTGCACAGCCTAATGGACAAAAAGATCAGAAATATCTACGGTTGTGCTTGGGACTGGGTCAAAGCTTTAATATTCTGTTACTGATGGCATGAGCCTAAGTAAGACTATTGGCGAAAAAGCTTGCCCTTGCTTTCCATTAAAAGATACTGAAGACCATTTTCCCTATTGCAGCCTCATAGACAAAAAGATTTGAAATATCTACGGTTGTGCTTGGGAATGAGTCAAAGTTTTAATATTCTGTTACTAAGGGCATGAGCCTAAGTAAGACTCATGGCGAAAATAGCTTGCCCTTGCTTTCCCTTTAAAGATACTCAAGAACTTTTTCCCCATTGCACAGCCTTATGGACAACAAGATTTGAAATATCTACGGTTGTGCTTTGGACTGAGTCAACGTTTTAATATTCTGTTACTAAGGGCATGAGCCTAAGTAAGACTCATGGCAAAAATATCTTGCCCTTGCTTTCCTTTAAAGATACTGAAAAACATTTTCCCTATTGCACATCCTTATGGACAAAAATATTTAAAATATCTACGGTTGTGCTTGAGACTGAGTCAAAGTATTAATATTCTGTTACTAAGGGCATGAGCCTAAGTAAGATTCATGGCTAAAATAGCTTGTCCTTCCTTTCCTTTAAAATATACCCAAGAACTTTTTCCTATTGCACAGCCTTATGGACAAAAAGATTTGAAATATCTACGGTTGTGCTTGTGACTGAGTCAACGTTTTAATATTCTGTTACTAAGGGCATTAGCCTAAGTAAGATTCATGGCAAAAGTAGCTTTCCCTTCCTTTCCATTTAAAGATACTCAGGAACTTTTTCCCTATTGCACAGCCCTATGGACAAAATGATTTGAAATATCTACGAATGTGCTTGGGACTGAGTCAAAGTTTTAATATTCTGTTACTAAGGGCATGAGCCTAAGTAAGACTCATGGCAAAAATAGCTTGCCCTTGCTTTCCTTTAAAGATACTGAAGAACATTTTCCCTATTGCACATCCTTATGGACAAAAATATTTGAAATATCTACGGTTGTGCTTTGGACGTAGTCAAAGTTTTAATATTCTGTTACGAAGGTCTTGAGCCTAAGTAAGATTCATGGCTAAAATAGCTTGCCCTTCCTTTCCTTTAAAAGATACTCAAGTACTTTTTCCCTATTGCACAGCCTTATGGACAAAAAGATTTGAAATATCTACGGTTTTGCTTGGGACTGAGTAAAAGTTTTAATATTCTTTTACTAAGGGCATGAGCCTAAGTAAGACTTATGGCAAAAATAGCTTGACCTTGCATTCTTTTAAAAGATACTCAAGAAAGTTTTCTCTATTGCACAGCTTAATGGACAAAAAGATTTTAAATATCTACGGTTGTGCTTGGGACTGAGCCAAAGTTTTAATATTCTGTTATTAAGGGTATGAGCCTAAGGAAGAGTCATGGCGAAAATAGCTTGCACTTGCTTTCCTTTAAAAGACACTGAAGAACTTTTCCCTATTGCACAGCCTCATAGACAAAAAGATTTGAAATATCTACGGTTGTGCTTGGGACTGTGTCAAAGTATTAATATTCTGTTACTAAGGGCATGAGCCTAGACTCATGGTGAAAATAACTTGCCCTTGCTTTCTTTAAATGATACTCAAGAACTTTTTCCCTATTGCAGCCTCATAGACAAAAAGATTTGAAATATCTACGGTTGTGCTTGGGACTGAGTCAAAGAATTAATATTATATTAATAAGGGATGACGTAAGTAAGACTCATGGCGAAAATAGCTTGCCCTTGCTTTTTTTTAAAAGATACTCAAGAACTTTTTCCTTATTGCACAGCCTCATAGACAAATATTTGAAATATCTACGGTTGTGCTTGGGAATGAGTCAAAGTTTTAATATTCTGTTACTAAGGGCATGAGCCTAAGTAAGATTCATGGCGAAAATAGCTTGCCCTTGCTTTCCTTTAAAGATACTAAAGAACATTTTCCCTATTGCACATCCTTATGGAAAAAAATATTTGAAATATCTACGGTTGTGCTTTGGAATTAGTCAAAGTTTTAATATTCTGCTACTGAGGTCTTGAGCTTAAGTAAGATTCATGGCTAAAATAGCTTGCCCTTACTTTCCTTTAAAAGATACTCAAGTACTTTTTCCCTATTGCACAGCCTTATGGACAAAAAGATTTGAAATATCTACGGTTGTGCTTGGGACTGAGTCAACGTTTTAATATTCTGTTACTAAGGGCATGAGCCTAAGTTAGACTCATGGCAAAAATAGCTTGCCCTTGCTTTCCTTTAAAGATACTGAAAAACATTTTCCCTATTGCACATCCTTATGGACAAAAATATTTAAAATATCTACGGTTGTGCTTTGGACTCAGTCAAAGTTTTAATATTCTGTTACTAAGGTCTTGAGGCTAAGTAAGATTCATGGCTAAAATAGCTTGTCCTTCCTTTCCTTTAAAATATACCCAAGAACTTTTTCCCTATTGCTCAGCCTTATGGACAAAAAGATTTGAAATATCTACGGTTGTGCTTGTGACTGAATCAACCTTTTAATATTCTGTTACTAAGGGCATAAGCCTAAGAAAGATTCATGGCAAAAGTAGCTTTCCCTTCCTTTCCATTTAAAGATACTCAGGAACTTTTTCCCTATTGCACAGCCCTATAGACAAAATGATTTGAAATATCTACGAATGTGCTTGGGACTGAGTCAAAGTTTTAATATTCTGTTACTAAGGGCATGAGCTTAAGTAAGACTCATGGCAAAAATAGCTTGCCCTTGCTTTCCTTTAAAGATACTAAAGAACATTTTCCCTATTGCACATCCTTATGGAAAAAAATATTTAAAATATCTACGGTTGTGCTTTGGAATTAGTCAAAGTTTTAATATTCTGCTACTGAGGTCTTGAGCTTAAGTAAGATTCATGGCTAAAAAATCTTGCCCTTACTTTCCTTTAAAAGATACTCAAGTACTTACTTTTTCCCTATTGCACAGCCTTATGGACAAAAAGATTTGAAATATCTACGGTTGTGCTTGGGACTGAGTCAACGTTTTAATATTCTGTTACTAAGGGCATGAGCCTTAGTTAGACTCATGGCAAAAATAGCTTGCCCTTGCTTTCCTTTAAAGATACTGAAAAACATTTTCCCTATTGCACATCCTTATGGACAAAAATATTTAAAATATCTACGGTTGTGCTTTGGACTCAGTCAAAGTTTTAATATTCTGTTACTAAGGTCTTGAGGCTAAGTAAGATTCATGGCTAAAATAGCTTGTCCTTCCTTTCCTTTAAAATATACCCAAGAACTTTTTCCCTATTGCACAGCCTTATGGACAAAAAGATTTGAAATATCTACGGTTGTGCTTGTGACTGATTCAACCTTTTAATATTCTGCTACTAAGGGCATAAGCCTAAGTAAGATTCATGGCAAAAGTAGCTTTCCCTTCCTTTCCATTTATAGACACTCAGGAACTTTTTCCCTATTGCACAGCCCTATAGACAAAATGATTTGAAATATCTACGAATGTGCTTGGGACTGAGTCAAAGTTTTAATATTCTGTTACTAAGGGCATGAGCTTAAGTAAGACTCATGGCAAAAATAGCTTGCCCTTGCTTTCCTTTAAAGATACTAAAGAACATTTTCCCTATTGCACATCCTTATGGAAAAAAATATTTGAAATATCTACGGTTGTGCTTTGGAATTAGTCAAAGTTTTAATATTCTGCTACTAAGGTCTTGAGCTTAAGTAAGATTCATGGCTAAAATAGCTTGCCCTTACTTTCCTTTAAAAGATACTCAAGTACTTTTTCCCTATTGCACAGCCTTATGGACAAAAAGATTTGAAATATCTACGGTTGTGCTTGGGACCGAGTAAAAGATTTAATATTCTGTTACTAAGGGCATGAGCCTAAGTAAGACTCATGGCAAAAATAGCTTGACCTTGCTCTCTTTTAAAAGATACTCAAGAACGTTTTCTCTATTGCACAGCCTAATGGTCAAAAAGATCAGAAATATCTACGGTTGTGCTTGGGACTGGGTCAAAGCTTTAATATTCTGTTACTGATGGCATGAGCCTAAGTAAGACTATTGCTGAAAAAGCTTGCCCTTGCTTTCCTTTAAAAGATACTGAAGAACATTTTCCCTATTGCAGCCTCAAAGACAAAAAGATTTGAAATATCTACAGTTGTGCTTGGGACCGAGTCAAAGATTTAATATTAATTTAATAAGGGATGAGCGAAAGTAAGACTCATGGCGAAAATAGCTTGCCCTTGCATTTTTTTAAAAGATAGTGAAGAACTTTTCCCTATTGCACAGCCTAATTGACAAAAAGATTTGACATATCTACGGTTGTGCTTGGGACTGAGTCAAAGTATTAAAATTTTGTTACTAAAGGCATGAGCCTAAGTAAGATTCATGGCGAAAATAGCTTGCCCTTGCTTTCCTTTAAAAGATACTGAAGAACATTTTCCCTATTGCAGCCTCAAAGACAAAAAGATTTGAAATATCTACAGTTGTGCTTGGGACCGAGTCAAAGATTTATTATTAATTTAATAAGGGCATGAGCGTAAGCAACATTCATGGCAAAAATAGCTTGCCCTTACTTCCTTTTAAAAAGTAGTCATGAACCTTTTCTCAATTGCACAGCCTTATGGACAAAAAGATTTGAAATATCTACGGTTGTGCTTGGGACTGAGTCAAAGTATTAATATTTTGTTACTAAAGGCATGAGCCTAAGTAAGATTCATGGCAAAAATAGCTTGCCCTTGCTTTCTCTTTAAAGATACTCAAGAACTTTTTCTCAATTGCACAGCCTTATGGCCAAAAAGATTTGAAATATCTACGGTTGTGCTTGGGACTGAGTCAAAGTTTTAATATTCTGTTACTAATGGCATGAGCCTAAGTAAGACTCATGGCAAAATAGCTTGCCTTGCTTTCTTTAAAAGATACTCAAGAACTTTTTCCTATTGCACAGCCTTATGGCAAAATGATTTGAAATATCTACGGTTGTGCTTGGGACTGAGTCAAAGTTTTAATATTCTGTTACTAAGGGCATGAGCCTAAGTAAGATTCATGGCAAAAATAGCTTGCCCTTGCTTTCCTTTAAAGATACTCAAGAACTTTTCCCTATTGCACAGCCTTATGGACAAAAAATATTTGAAATATCTACGGTTGTGCTTGGATGAGTCAAAGTTTTAATATTCTGTTACTAAGGCATGAGCCTAAGTAAGATTCATGGCTAAAATAGCTTGCCCTTCCTTTCCTTTAAAAGATACTCAAGTACTTTTTCCCTATTGCACAGCCTTATGGACAAAAAGATTTGAAATATCTACGGTTTTGCTTGGGACTGAGTAAAAGTTTTAATATTCTGTTACTAAGGGCATGAGCCTAAGTAAGACTAGCAACTGCTTCTTTAAAGATATAAGCTTCCTTCACACTATGCAAAAAGATTATATTACTGTGCTTGGACTAGAAGTTTTAATTTTACAAGAGAGCCTAGAGATGAAATAGTGCTTGCTTCTTAAGAACTAGATTCTTTTGAAAGATTTAATATCTAGTTGTGTGACTGAGTCAATTATATCTTTACAAGCTGAGCAGATCGAAAACTGCCCTCTTTCTTTAAGATAAATTTCCCTATGACCATGGACAAAATTAAATATCTACGTTTGTTGGACTGAGTAAAGTTTAATATTCTGTACTAAGCTGGCCTAATAAGTATGCAAAAAGCTTGCTTCTTTCCTTTAAAATAAAACTTTCCTATTGCAGCCTTTGACAAAAATTAAATATCTACGTGGCTTGGACTAGTCAAGTTTTATATTCTGTTATAAGCATGAGCTAAGAAGATATGCAAATATTCCTGCTTCTTAAAGAACTGAAATTTTCCTATTGCACACCTAGACAAAATTTAATATTACGGTTGTGCTTGAGTCAAAGTTATATTCTTTACTAAGCTGAGCTAAGTAAGATCGCAAAAAGCTTGCCCTTCTTTCCTTAAGATATCAGATTTTCCTATTCACAGCTATGGACAAAAGATTGAATCTACGGTTGTGCTTGGGACGATAAGTTTTAATATTCTTTACTAAGCATGAGCTAAGAAGATCATGCAAAACTTGCTTGCTTCTTAAAAGAACTCAGAATTTTCCATTGCAGCTATGGACAAAAGATTTAAAATCTACGTTGTGCTTGGACTGAGCAAAGTTTAATATTTACTAAGGCATGAGCTAAGTAAGATCATGGAAATAGCTTGCCTTGCTTCTTTAAAGAACTCAAGAACTTTTCCCTATTCACAGCCTATGACAAATTTGAATATCTACGGTTGTGCTTGGTGAGTCAAGTTTTAATATTTGTTACTAAGGCATGAGCCTAAGTAAGACATGGCAATAGCTTGCCTTGCTTTCCTTTAAATAAACTTTCCTATTGCACCCTTTGACAAAAATTTAAATATCTAGGTTTGCTTGGACTAGTAAAGTTTTATATTCTGTACTAAGTTGAGCCTAAGTAAGATCATGGAAAAGCTTGCCTCTTTCTTAAAAATACAAGAACTTTCTATTGCACACTTATGGCAAAAATTTAATATCTACGGTTGTGCTTGGACTGAGTCAAATTTAATATTCTGTTATAAGGGCTAGCCTAGTAAGATTCATGGCAAAATAGCTTCTTTTTTTTAAAGATACTAAGAATTTTCTATTGCACACCTATGACAAAAGATTTAAATATTACGTGTGCTTGACTGAGTCAAGTTTTAATATTCTTTATAAGGGCATGAGCCTAAAAGACATGGCAAAATAGCTTGCCTTGCTTCTTTAAAGATACTGAGAATTTCCCTATTGCACACTATGACAAAAATATTTAAAATATACGTGTGTTGGACTAGTCAAAGTTTAATATTCTGTTACAAGCTTGAGCCTAAGTAAGATCATGGCAAAATAGCTTGCTTCTTTCTTAAGATACCAAGACTTTTTCCTATTGCGCTAGCAAAAATTTGAAATATTCGTTGTCCCCCCCCCCCCCCCCCCCCCCCCCCCCCCCCCCATGGAAAATTACTGACTTTTTCCTTTAAAAGTATGAAATATTCTATTGCACAGCCTATGGCAAAGATTTGAAATTTACGTTGTCTGGGATGAGTCAAGTTTAATATTCTGTTATAAGGGATGAGCCTAAGATAAGATAGGCTATTAAATAGTGCACTTTGCTTTAAAGAATATAGATTTTTACTATTGCACAGCCTTAATAGGACAAAAAATTTGAATACTAGGTTGTGCTTGGACAGAGTCAAGTTTTAATATTCTTTACTAAGGCATGACCTATAAGACTCATGGCAAAAAGCTTGCTTGCTTTCCTTTAAGTACTGAAAAACTTTTCCCTATTGCAATCCTTTGATGGACAAAATATTTATAAAAATCGGTTGTCTTGGACTCAGTAAAGTTTAATATTCTGTTATCAAGCTTTGAGCCTAAGAAGATTCTATGGTAAATGCTTGCTTCTTTCTTTAAATATACTAAGAATTTTTCCTATTGACAGCTTATGGCAAAAAATTTAAATATCTACGGTTGTGCTTGGGACTGAGTCAAAGTTTTAATATTCTGTATAAGGGATGAGCCTAAAATAATCTGGCAAATAGCTTGCCATTAGCTTTCCTTAAAAGTACTGAAACTTTTCACTATTGCAAGCTCTTATGACAAAAATATTTAAAAATCTAGTTGTGCTATGGAGTAGTCAGTTTTAATATTCTTTTGTATAAGGGATGACCTAAGTAAGATAGGCAAAATAGCTTGCCTTGCTTTCTTTTAAAGAACTCAAGAACTTTTCCTATTGCACAGCTAATGGACAAAAAGATTGAAATATCTACGGTTGTGCTTGGGATGAGTCAAAGTTTTAATATTCTGTATAAGGCATGGCCTTAAAAGATAGGCAAAATAGCTTGCCTTGCTTCTTAAAAATAATCACGAACTTTTCTTCTGCAAGCCTATGCAAAAAGATTTGAAATATCTACGGTTGTGCTTGGGACTGAGTCAAAGTTTAATATTATGTTATAAGGATGAGCGTAAGTAAGACTCATGGCGAAAATAGCTTGCCCTTGCTTTCTTTTTAAAAGATACTCAAGAACTTTTTCCTATTGCACAGCCTCATAGACAAAAATTTTGAAATATCTACGGTTGTGCTTGGGATGAGTCAAAGTTTTAATATTCTGTTACTAAGGGCATGAGCCTAAGTAAGACTCATGGCGAAAATAGCTTGCCCTTGCTTTCTTTTAAAAGATACTTAATAACTTTTTCCCTATTGCACAGCCTCATGGACAAAAAGATTTGAAATATCTACGGTTGTGCTTGGGACTGAGTCAAAGTTTTAATATTCTGTTACTAGGGGCATGAGCCTAAGACTCATGGTGAAAATAGCTTGCCCTTGCTTTCTTTTAAATGATACTCAAGAACTTTTTCCCTATTGCACAGCCTCATAGACAAAATATTTGAAGTTTCTACGGTTGTGCTTGGGAGTGAGTCAAAGTTTTAAAATTATGTTAATAAGGGATGAGCGTAAGTAAGACTCATGGCGAAAATAGCTTGCCCTTGCTTTTTTTTAAAAGATACTCAAGAACTTTTTCCTTATTGCACAGCCTCATAGACAAAATATTTGAAGTATCTACGGTTGTGCTTGGGAGTGAGTCAAAGTTTTAATATTCTGTTACTAAGGGCATGAGCCTAAGTAAGACTCATGGCAAAAATAGCTTGACCTTGCTTTCTTTTAAAAGATACTGAAGAATGTTTTCTCTATTGCACAGCCTAATGGACAAAAGATTTTAAATATCTACGGTTGTGCTTGGGACTGAGTCAAAGTTTTAATATTCTGTTACTAAGGGTATGAGCCTAAGGAAGAGTCATGGCGAAAATAGCTTGCACTTGCTTTCCTTTAAAAGACACTGAAGAACTTTTCACTATTGCACATCCTTATGGACAAAAATATTTAAAATATCTACGGTTGTGCTTTGGACTCAGTCAAAGTTTTAATATTCTGTTACTAAGGTCTTGAGCCTAAGTAAGATTCATGGCTAAAATAGCTTGTCCTTCCTTTCCTTTAAAATAAACCCAAGAACTTTTTTCCTATTGCACAGCCTTATGGACAAAAAGATTTGAAATATCTACGGTTGTGCTTGGGACTGAGTCAACGTTTTAATATTCTGCTACTAAGGACATGAGCCTAAGTAAGACTCATGGCAAAAATAGCTTGCCATTGCTTTCCTTAAAAGATACTGAAGAACATTTTCCCTATTGCACATCCTTATTGACAAAAATATTTAAAATATCTACGGTTGTGCTTTGGACGTAGTCAAAGTTTTAATATTCTGTTGCTAAGGGCATGAGCCTAAGTAAGACTCTTGGCAAAAATAGCTTGACCTTGCTTTCTTTTAAAAGATACTCAAGAAAGTTTTCTCTATTGCACAGCCTAATGGACAAAAAGATTGTAAATATCTACGGTTGTGCTTGGGACTGAGTCAAAATTTTAATATTCTGTTACTAAGGGTAAGAGCCTAAGGAAGAGTCATGGCGAAAATAGCTTGCACTTGCTTTCCTTTAAAAGACACTGAATAACTTTTCCCTATTGCAGCCTCATGGACAAAAAGATTTGAAATATCTACGGTTGTGCTTGGGAATGAGTCAAAGATTTAATATTATGTTAATAAGGGATGAGCGTAAGTAAGACTCATGGCGAAAATAGCTTGCCCTTGCTTTTTTTTAAAAGATACTCACGAACTTTTTCCCTATTGCACAGCCTCATAGACAAAATATTTGAAGTATCTACGGTTGTGCTTGGGAATGAGTCAAAGTTTTAATATTCTGTTACTAAGGGCATGAGCCTAAGTAAGACTCATGGCGAAAATAGCTTGCCCTTGCTTTCTTTTAAAAGATACTTAATAACTTTTTCCCTATTGCACAGCCTCATGGACAAAAAGATTTGAAATATCTACGGTTGTGCTTGGGACTGAGTCAAAGTTTTAATATTCTGTTACTAGGGGCATGAGCCTAAGACTCATGGTGAAAATAGCTTGCCCTTGCTTTCTTTTAAATGATACTCAAGAACTTTTTCCCTATTGCACAGCCTCATAGACAAAATATTTGAAGTTTCTACGGTTGTGCTTGGGAGTGAGTCAAAGTTTTAAAATTATGTTAATAAGGGATGAGCATAAGTAAGACTCATGGCGAAAATAGCTTGCCCTTGCTTTTTTTTAAAAGATACTCAAGAACTTTTTCCTTATTGCACAGCCTCATAGACAAAATATTTGAAGTATCTACGGTTGTGCTTGGGAGTGAGTCAAAGTTTTAATATTCTGTTACTAAGGGCATGAGCCTAAGTAAGACTCATGGCGAAAATAGCTTGCCCTTGCTTTCTTTTAAAAGATACTTAAAATTTTTTTCCCTATTGCACTGCCTCTTAGACAAACAGTTTTGAAATATCTATGGTTGTGCTTGGGACTGAGTCAAAGTTTTAATATTCTGTTACTAAGGGCATGAGCCTAAGCAACATTCATGTCGAAAATAGCTTGTCCTTGCTTTCTTTTAAAAGATACTCAAGAACTTTTTCTCAATTGCACAGCCTTATGGCCAAAAAGATTTAAAATATCTACAGTTGTGCTTGAGACTGAGTCAAAGTATTAATATTCTGTTACTAAGGGCATGAGCCTAAGTAAGATTCATGGCGAAAATAGCTTGCACTTGCTTTCCCTTTAAAGATACTCAAGAACTTTTTCCCTATTGCACAGCCTTATGGACAACAAGATTTGAAATATCTACGGTTGTGCTTTGGACTGAGTCAACGTTTTAATATTCTGTTACTAAGGGCATGATCCTAAGTAAGACTCATAGCGAAAATAGCTTGCCCTTGCTTTCCTTTAAAGATACTGAAAGACATTTTCCCTATTGCACATCCGTATGGACAAAAATATTTAAAATATCTACGGTTGTGCTTTGGACTCCGTCAAAGTTTTAATATTTTGTTACTAAGGGCATGAGCCTAAGCAACATTCATGTCGAAAATAGCTTGCCCTTGCTTTCTTTTAAGAAATACTCAAGAACTTTTTCTCAATTGCACAGCCTTATGGCCAAAAAGATTTAAAATATCTACAGTTGTGCTTTAGACTAAGTCAAAGTATTAATATTCTGTTACTAAGGGCATGAGCCTAAGTAAGATTCATGGCGAAAATAGCTTGCCCTTGCTTTCCCTTTAAAGATATTTAAGAACTTTTTCCCTATTGCACAGCCCTATGGACAAAATGATTTGAAATATCTACGAATGTGCTTGGGATTGAGTCAAAGTTTTAATATTCTGTTACTAAGGGCATGAGTCTAAGTAAGACTCATGGCAAAAATAGCTTGACCTTGCTTTCTTTTAAAAGATACTCAAGAATGTTTTCTCTATTGCACAGCCTAATGGACAAAAAGATTTTAAATATCTATGGTTGTGCTTGGGACTGAGTCAAAGTTTTAATATTCTGTTACTAAGGGTATGAGCCTAAAGAAGAGTCATGGCGAAAATAGCTTGCACTTGCTTTCCTTTAAAAGACACTGAAGAACTTTTCCCTATTGCACAGCCTCATAGACAAAAAGATTTGAAATATCTACGGTTGTGCTTGGGACTGAGTCAAAGTTTTAATATTCTGTTACTAAGGGCATGAGCCTAAGTAAGACTCATGGCGAAAATAGCTTGCCCTTTCTTTCCTTTAAAGATACTGAAAAACATTTTCCCTATTGCACATCCTTATGGACAAAAATATTTAAAATATCTACGGTTGTGCTTGGGACTGAGTCAACATTTTAATATTCTGTTACTAAGGCCATTAGCCTAAGTAAGATTAATGGCAAAAAAAGCTTGCCCTTCCTTTCCATTTAAAGATACTCAGGAACTTTTTCCCTATTGCACAGCCCTATGGACAAAAATATTTAAAATATCTACGGTTTTGCTTTGGACGTAGTCAAAGTTTTAATATTCTGTTACTAAGGTCTTGAGCCTAAGTAAGATTCATGGCTAAAATAGCTTGCCCTTCCTTTCCTTTAAAAGATACTCAAGTACTTTTTCCCTATTGCACAGCCTTATGGACAAAAAGATTTGAAATATCTACGGTTTTGCTTGGGACTGAGTAAAAGTTTTAATATTCTGTTGCTAAGGGCATGAGCCTAAGTAAGACTCATGGCAAAAATAGCTTGACCTTGCCTTCTTTTAAAAGATACTCAAGAATGATTTCTCTATTGCACAGCTTAATGGATAAAAAGATTTTAAATATCTACGGTTGTGCTTGGGACTGGGTCAAAGTTTTAATATTCTGTTACTAAGGGTATGTGTCACGGGTGGCACGGATGACAGGGTGGAGGCCACGCGCAGACGATCCCAGCGTTTGGCCCACCAGCCATAATGGTGGAGGATGGTCCGTCTCTTTCAGGAGCATTTACCTTCTGTGTTGATGGAAAGAAGGTGTGATGAGATCTCTCTATTATGGGGAGACGGCTGTGGAGGTCTTGCGCTCGGTCTGGTTTTATCCACCAATGTTGTAGGTCACTAGGACCCAGCAGACTCCTTCCACCTTTATAAGGAGGTTCATTACCCTTCCTCGGTGCAGGTGATAGTTCCTTGTGCACACTTTATCCTTGCTCCAGCAGAAGCTGAGATTGTGGAGGTTGCTGTGTTCTGCTGTCAGATAAGTGTTTCCTTTTCCCAAATGTCTGTCTTCCCTGGTGTTTGTCTTTAGTTGATAGTGGAGGGGTCTAGTGAACCTCTCCATCTGATCCTTAGATAAGATAGATCTAGGATCAGAGAGGGACGAGGTTCGTGGTCGGCGACAGTTGAGGAGACTGTATAGGGACGTTAGGGCAGACAGGGTCAGCTCTAGGAAGTCTAGGGGTCACCGTCTCCTTCTTGTGCCCTTAGCATTAGGGACTCCTGATCCCCCCCCCCGTCGTTATCCTACGCTGGGTGTCTTCCCCACTCCCAGCGTGACATTATCACCTGCCATAACTGTAAGTGAAGGAAGGGGAGGATTTGATTTTCTTTCCTTTCCTTATGGATCCTGTGTCTGCTTTGGCCCAGCAGCTGCAGACCTTGTCTTTGGAGGTTGCGGACCTTCGGTCGGCTCTGCAGGGACCACAACCGCAAAATGGTGTCTTGGGGAATCAAGCAGTGGGTCCGGCCAGACCGGAACCTAAGGTTGCCCTCCCTGACAGGTTTTCAGGAGGGAGAGACAAATTTACTGTGTTCAAAGAGGCCTGTAAATTATACTTTAGGCTTAAGCCGTATTCCACTGGTGATGAGCAGCAGCGGGTAGGAATTATTATATCATTGCTGCAGGGGGATCCCCAATCCTGGGCTTTCTCTCTGCCACAGGACTCTACTTGTCTCCAGTCTGTGGATGGATTTTTTGACGCCTTAGGCCTCATATATGATGACCCTGACCGTGTCTCTTTGGCTGAATCCAAATTGCGCCATCTCCACCAGGGGACTCGGTCGGCGGAATCATATTGTTCTGAGTTCCGCAGGTGGGCTATGGACACAAAGTGGAACGATCCGGCTCTCAGGAGTCATTTTTGCCAGGGTCTTTCAGAAAGACTGAAGGATGCCCTGGCAGTGTATGAGACCCCCCGTCCCTGGAGGCAGCTATGTCGTTGGCTATTCGCAAGGATAGACGCCTCCAGGAGCGGAGGGGTAGACCTCCTGCAACTGGGGGCCCTTCTCATGGTGGTTCCTTGTTGCCGGGTGGTCACTCGGAGGGCGAGTCATTTCTCCCGAGGGGGGAGGAACCTATGCAGCTTGGAGGAGCGGCGGCCTCGAGGCTCTCCTCCGGTGCCTCCCGGGGCAGGGGGAAGGGGGTCTGTTTTTTCTGTGGGAAAGGAGACCATTTTATCGGGTCCTGTCCCTACGCTCCTAAACGGACTAGGGTGCCGGGACCTCATGTGACTATGGGGGGTGTGGAGGTGGTCGAGCGGGAGGTGTGTGTATCCTCCGTTTGTACTTCCCATTTTCTCCTGAGTGCAGAGGTGGCGCTAGAGAGCAAAACGGAAGGCATTTCTGTGTTTGTGGATAGTGGTGCGGGGATCTGCATGGTGGATGCTCGTTTTGTACACGCTCATGGGCTTAACCGCTGTTTATTGTCTCGCCCCATCCGTATCTATGCCATCGACTCAGCCCCTCTTGCTCAGGGTAGTCTCACACATATCGTACATAACATTAAGTTAACGGTTGGATCCCAACATCAGGAGACGTTATCTTGCTATGTCTTAGACGGTCTCCCCGCTCCCATTGTCCTGGGCTTGCCATGGTTGATTAAACATAATCCCGTAGTGGATTGGCAGTCCAGGGACATTGTGGAATGGAGTGATTTTTGTTCGGAGAATTGTTTGGCTACATCCCTTTCGGTGGTATCTGCTGAATCTCTGCCCCCATTCCTATCGGAGTATGAGGATGTATTCTCAGAGAAGGGGTGCCGAGACTTGCCCCCTCATCGGGCATATGATTGCCCTATCAACCTCGTTCCCGGAGCTAAACTGCCCAAAACTAGGATGTTTACTATATCTGGTCCCGAAAGACAAGCAATGAAGGATTTCATTTCTGAAAGTCTGGAGACGGGACACATTAGGCCCTCCACGTCGCCGGTTGCGGCTGGTTTCTTTTTTGTGAAAAAAAAAGATGGGGGCCTCCGTCCTTGTTTGGATTTTCGGGAATTGAATCGGATTACTGTCCGTGATCCATACCCCCTCCCTCTGATCCCTGATTTATTTAATCAGGTTGTGGGTGCCAAATGGTTCTCCAAGTTGGATTTGAGGGGGGCCTACAACCTGATTAGGGTCAGAGAGGGGGATGAATGGAAAACTGCGTTTAATACCCCGGACGGCCATTTTGAAAGTCTCGTAATGCCGTTCGGGCTCACTAACGCCCCGGCGGTTTTCCAACATTTTGTCAATGATATTTTCCATCATTTGGTGGGTAGATTTGTAGTTGTTTACTTGGACGATATCTTGATCTATTCTCCCGATATGGAGACGCATCAGTCCCATGTCAAACAGGTGTTGCAGGTCTTACGGGACAACAAACTGTATGCTAAACTCGAGAAATGTGTTTTCGCCGTTCAGGAGGTTCGTTTTTTGGGGTACCTCTTGTCGCCGTTGGGTTTCCGGATGGATCCGGAAAAGGTCCGGGCGGTGCTGGATTGGGAACAGCCGGACAATCTACGGGCATTGCAACGTTTTTTGGGGTTTACCAATTTTTACCGTAAATTTATTAAGAACTATTCGGTTCTGGTGACGCCTCTTACGGACATGACTAGGAAGGGGACGGATTTTTCTGAGTGGTCTGATTCTGCTCGCCAGGCTTTTTCCTCCCTGAAGCGTTGTTTTGCTTCCGCGCCTGTTCTTTGTCAGCCCGATCTTTCTCAGCCCTTCATTGTGGAAGTGGATGCGTCTGAGGTGGGGGTGGGGGCTGTGTTGTCGCAGGGCCCTTCGCCTGGGAGATGGGTGCCCTGTGCGTTCTTCTCCAAGAAGTTGTCTTCGGCCGAGAGGAATTATGATGTGGGTAATAGGGAGCTGTTGGCTATTAAGTTGGCTTTTGAGGAATGGCGGCACTGGCTGGAGGGGGCTGTCCATCCCGTCACGGTTATTACCGACCATAAGAACCTGTCTTACCTTGAGTCCGCCAGGCGTCTCAATCCCCGGCAGGCCAGGTGGTCTTTGTTTTTCACGAGATTTAATTTTACCGTCACCTACCGTCCGGGGGTTCAGAATGTGAAGGCGGATGCATTATCGCGTAGTTTTCCGGGTGGTAGTACTCATGAGAGTCCCGTCCCCATCTTGCAGGAGGGGGTGGTTGTTTCTGCTCTTTGCCCTGATCTAGAGGGGGAGGTGTTGAAGGTTCAGGGGGGCGCCCCTGCCTCCTGCCCTTCTGGGAGGCTTTTTGTGCCGTTCTCTTTGCGCCTCAGGGTGCTGTCAGAGCATCACGACTCTGTACTGGCGGGGCATCCGGGCGGTAGGGCCACTTTCGATCTCTTGTCTCGTCGCTTTTGGTGGCCGGGGTTGAGGAAGGACGTAGCGGAATTCGTATCCGCCTGTGGTGTGTGTGCACGTGCTAAGGTTCCGCATACCCGTCCGTCTGGGTCTCTCGTGCCATTGTCTATTCCTGAGAGGCCATGGACACATTTGTCAATGGATTTTATCACCGATCTTCCAGCGTCTGCGGGCAAGACGGTGGTACTGGTAGTAGTAGATAGATTCAGTAAGATGGTTCGCTTTGTGGCACTGCCCGCACTTCCTAATGCTCGGACTCTGGCACAGGTGTTCGTAAGTGAGATTGTGAAGCTTCATGGGGTTCCCTCCGATGTGGTTTCTGATCGCGGTACTCAGTTCGTCTCCAAATTTTGGAAGGCTTTTTGTACACGTTTGGGGATAACGTTGTCCTTTTCTTCTGCTTTTCATCCTCAGTCTAATGGTCAAACCGAACGTGTGAATCAGAATTTGGAGACTTACCTGAGGTGTTTTGTCTCTGACCATCAGGAGACTTGGGCAAATTATTTGCCCTTGGCCGAATTCGCCCTTAATAATCGTCTTCAGGAGTCCACTGGCAAGTCACCGTTCTTCGGTGCATATGGGTTTCATCCTCAGTTTGGTACTTTTAGCGGTACGAGTCCTTCCGGAGTTCCGGAGGAGGACCGTTTTACCTCGTCCCTCTCCTCGGTTTGGCGGGGTGTACAGCGTAGCTTGAAGCTCTTAGGTGACAGGTACAAACGTATGGCTGACAGGAAGCGTGCGCCAGGTCCGGACCTATGTGTGAATGACTACGTGTGGTTGTCTACCAAGAATGTGAAGTTGAAGGTGCCCTCTTGGAAGTTGGGGCCCAGGTTTATTGGCCCCTATAGGATAACCGCCGTTATCAATCCCGTGGCGTTTCGTCTTGCGTTGCCTCCTGCTCTTAAGATTCACGATGTGTTTCACAGGTCGCTCCTCAAGCCGTATGTGCCGTCGTCTAACCCATCTCCTTTGCCTCCTGAGCCCATCTGTGTGGCGGGGAATCTGGAATTCGAGATCTCGAGGGTGGTTGATTCTCGCATGTTGCGCCGTTCTCTTCAGTATTTGGTGCACTGGAGGGGGTACGGTCCTGAGGAGCGGATGTGGGTGCCGGCGTCGGAGGTGTCCGCCGCAAGGCTGGTCCGCGCTTTTCACCGTTCCCATCCGGATAAGCCTGGTCCTGAGTGTCCGGGGGCCACTCGTAGGAGGGGGGGTACTGTCACGGGTGGCACGGATGACAGGGTGGAGGCCACGCGCAGACGATCCCAGCGTTTGGCCCACCAGCCATAATGGTGGAGGAAGGTCCGTCTCTTTCAGGAGCATTTACCTTCTGTGTTGATGGAAAGAAGGTGTGATGAGATCTCTCTATTATGGGGAGACGGCTGTGGAGGTCTTGCGCTCGGTCTGGTTTTATCCACCAATGTTGTAGGTCACTAGGACCCAGCAGACTCCTTCCACCTTTATAAGGAGGTTCATTACCCTTCCTCGGTGCAGGTGATAGTTCCTTGTGCACACTTTATCCTTGCTCCAGCAGAAGCTGAGATTGTGGAGGTTGCTGTGTTCTGCTGTCAGATAAGTGTTTCCTTTTCCCAAATGTCTGTCTTCCCTGGTGTTTGTCTTTAGTTGATAGTGGAGGGGTCTAGTGAACCTCTCCATCTGATCCTTAGATAAGATAGATCTAGGATCAGAGAGGGACGAGGTTCATGGTCGGCGACAGTTGAGGAGACTGTATAGGGACGTTAGGGCAGACAGGGTCAGCTCTAGGAAGTCTAGGGGTCACCGTCTCCTTCTTGTGCCCTTAGCATTAGGGACTCCTGATCCCCCCCCGTCGTTATCCTACGCTGGGTGTCTTCCCCACTCCCAGCGTGACAGTATGAGCCTAAGGAAGAGTCATGGCGAAAATAGCTTGCACTTGCTTTCCTTTAAAAGACACTGAAGAACTTTTCCCTATTGCACAGCCTCATAGACAAAAAGATTTGAAATATCTACGGTTGTGCTTGGGACTGAGTCAAAGTATTAATATTCTGTTACTAAGGGCATGAGCCTAAGACTCATGGTGAAAATAGCTTGCCCTTGCTTTCTTTTAAATGATACTCAAGAACTTTTTCCCTATTGCACAGCCTCATGGACAAAAAGATCAGAAATATCTACGGTTGTGCTTGGGCCTGGGTCAAAGCTTTAATATTCTGTTACTGATTGCATGAGCCTAAGTAAGACTATTGGCGAAAAAGCTTGCCCTTGCTTTCCTTTAAAAGATACTGAAGAACATTTTCCCTATTGCAGCCTCATAGACAAAAAGATTTGAAATATCTACGGTTGTGCTTTGGACTGAGTCATTGTTTTAATATTCTGTTACTAAGGGCATGAGCCTAAGTAAGATTCATGGCGAATATAGCTTGCCCTTGCTTTCTTTTAAAAGATACTTAATAACTTTTTTCCTATTGCACTGCCTCTTAGACAAAAAGTTTTGAAATATCTATGGTTGTGCTTGGGACTGAGTCAAAGTTTTAATATTCTGTTACTAATGGCATGAGCCTAAGCAACATTCATGTCGAAAATAGCTTGCCCTTGCTTTCTTTTAAAAGATACTCAAGAACTTTTTCTCAATTGCACAGCCTTGTGGCCAAAAAGATTTAAAATATCTACAGTTGTGCTTGAGACTGAGTCAAAGTATTAATATTCTGTTACTAAGGGCATGAGCCTAAGTAGGATTCATGGCGAAAATAGCTTGCCCTTGCTTTCCCTTTAAAGATACTCAAGAACTTTTTCCCTATTGCACAGCCTTATGGATAAAAATATTTGAAATATCTACGGTTGTGCTTTGGAAGTAGTCAAAGTTTTTATATTCTGTTACTAAGGTCTTGAGCTTAAGTAAGATTCATGGCAAAAATAGCTTGACCTTGCTCTCTTTTAAAAGATACTCAAGAACGTTTTCTCTATTGCACAGCCTAATGGACAAAAAGATTTTAAATATCTACTGTTGTGCTTGGGACTGAGTCAAAACTTTAATATTCTGTTACTCATGGCATGAGCCTAAGTAAGATTCATGGCGAAAATAGATTGCCCTTGCTTTCTTTTAAAAGATACTCAAGAACTTTTGCCCTATTGCAAAGCCTTATGGACAAAAAGATTTGAAATATCTACGGTTGTGCTTGGGACAAAGTCAAAGTTTTATTACTCTATTACTAAGGGCATGAGCGTAAGCAATATTCATGGCGAAAATAGCTTGCCCTTGCTTTCTTTTAAAAGGTAGTCATGAACTTTTTCTCAATTGTACAGCCTTATGGACAAAAAGATTTGAAATATCTACGGTTGTGCTTGGGACTGAGTCAAAGTTTTAATATTCTGTTACAAAGGGCATGAGCCTAAGTAAGACTCATGGCAAAAAAAGCTTGCCCTTGCTTTCCTTTAAAGATACTGAAGAACATTTTCCTTATTGCACAGCCTCATAGACAAAAATATTTTAAATATTTACGGTTGTGCTTGGGACTGAGTCAAAGTTTTAATATTCTGTTACTAAGGACATGAGCCTAAGTAAGACTCATGGCGAAAACAGCTTGCACTTCCTTTCTTTTAAAAGATAGTGAAGAACCTTTCACTATTGCACAGCCTCATTGACAAAAAGATATGAAATATCTACGGTTGTGCTTGGGACTAAGTCAAAGATTTAATATTCTGTTACTAAGGGCATGAGCCTAAGACTCATTGTGAAAATAGCTTGCCCTTGCTTTCTTTTAAAAGATACTCAAGAACTTTTTCCCTATTGCACAGCCTTATGGACAAAAAGATTTGAAATATCTACGGTTTTGCTTGGGACTGATTAAAAGTTTTAACATTCTGTTACTAAGGTCTTGAGCCTAAGTAAGATTCATGGCTAAAGCAGCTTGCCCTTCCTTTCCTTTAAAAGATACTCAAGTACTTTTCCCCTATTGCACAGCCTTATGGACAAAAAGATTTGAAATATCTACGGTTGTGCTTGGGACTAAGTAAAAGTTTTAATATTCTGTTACTAAGGGCATGAGCCTAAGTAAGACTCATGGCAAAAATAGCTTGACCTTGCTTTCTTTTAAAAGATACTCAAGAAAGTTTTCTCTATTGCACAGCCTAATGGACAAAAAGATATTAAATATCTACGGTTGTGCTCTGGACTGAGTCAAAGTTTTAATATTCTGTTACTAAGGGCATGAGCCTAAGACTCATGGTGAAAATAGCTTGCCCTTGCTTTATTTTAAAAGATACTCAAGAACTTTTTCCCTATTGCACAGCCTCATGGACAAACAGATCTGAAATATCTACGGATGTTTTTGGGACTGAGTCAAAGCTTTAATATTCTGTTACTGATGGCATGAGCCTAACTAAGACTATTGGCGAAAAAGCTTGCAATTGCTTTTCATTAAAAGATACTGAAGAACTTTTTCCCTACTGCAGCCTCTTAGACAAAAAGATTTGAAATATCTACAGTTGTGCTTGGGACTGAGTCAAAGTTTTAATATTCTGTTACTAAGGGCATGAGCCTAAGTAAGACTCATGGCGAAAATAGCTTGCCCTTGCTTTCCTTTAAAGATACTGAAAAACATTTTCCCTCTTGCACAGCCTTATGGACAAAAATATTTAAAATATCTACGGTTGTGCTTTGGATAAAGTCAAAGTTTTAATATTCTGTTACTAAGGTCTTGAGCATAAGTAAGATTCATGGCTAAAATAGCTTGCCCTTCCTTTCCTTTAAAAGATACTCAAGAACGTTTTCCCTATTGCACAGCCCTATGGACAAAATGACTTGAAATATCTACGGTTGTGCTTGGGACTGAGTCAACGTTTTAATATTCTGTTACTAAGGACATGAGCCTAAGTAAGACTCATGACAAAAATAGCTTGCCCTTGCTTTTCTTTAAAGATACTGAAGAACATTTTCCCTATTGCACATCCTTATTGACAAAAATATTTAAAATATCTACGGTTGTGCTTTGGACGTAGTCAAAGTTTTAATATTCTGTTACGAAGGTCTTGAGCCTAAGTAAGATTCATGGCTAAAATAGCTTGCACTTCCTTTCCTTTAAAAGATACTCAAGTACTTTTTCCCTATTGCACAGCCTTATGGACAAAAAGATTTGAAATATCTACGGTTTTGCTTGGGGCTAAGTAAAAGTTTAATATTCTTTTACTAAGGGCATGAGCCTAAGTAAGACTCATGGCAAAAATAGCTTGACCTTGCTTTCTTTTAAAAGATACTCAAGAAAGTTTTCTCTATTGCACAGCCTAATGGACAAAAAGATTTTAAATATCTACGGTTGTGCTTGGGACTGAGTCAAAGTTTTAATATTCTGTTACTAAGGGTAAGAGCCTAAGGAAGAGTCATGGCGAAAATAGCTTGCACTTGCTTTTCTTTAAAAGACACTGAAGAACTTTTCCCTATTGCACAGCCTCATAGACAAAAAGATTTGAAATATCTACGGTTGTGCTTGGGACTGAGTCAAAGTATTAATATTCTGTTACTAAGGGCATGAGCCTAAGACTCATGGTGAAAATAGCTTGCCCTTGCTTTCTTTTAAATGATACTCAAGAACTTTTTCCCTATTGCACAGCCTCATAGACAAAAAGATCAGAAATATCTACGGTTGTGCTTGGGACTGGGTCAAAGCTTTAATATTTTGTTACTGATGGCATGAGCCTAAGTAAGACTATTGGCGAAAAAGCTTGCCCTTGCTTTCCTTTAAAAGATACTGAAGAACATTTTCCCTATTGCAGCCTCATAGACAAAAAGATTTGAAATATCTACGGTTGTGCTTGGGACTGAGTCAAAGATTTAATATTATGTTAATAAGGGATGAGCGTAAGTAAGAATCATGGCGAAAATAGCTTGCCCTTGCTTTTTTTTAAAAGATACTCAAGAACTTTTTCCTTGTTGCACAGCCTCATAGACAAAATATTTGAAATATCTACGGTTGTGCTTGGGAATGAATCAAAGTTTTAATATTCTGTTACTAAGGGCATGAGCCTAAGTAAGACTCATGGCGAAAATAGCTTGCCCTTGCTTTCTTTAAAAGATACTTAATAACTTTTTTCCTATTGCACTGCCTCTTAGACAAAAAGTTTTGAAATATCTATGGTTATGCTTGGGACTGAGTCAAAGTTTTAATATTCTGTTACTAAGGGCATGAGCCTAAGTAAGATTCATGGCGAAAATAGCTTGCCCTTGCTTTCCCTTTAAAGATACTCAAGAACTTTTTCCCTATTGCACAGCCTTATGGACAACAAGATTTGAAATATCTACGGTTGTGCTTGGGACTGAGTCAAAGATTTAATATTATGTTAATAAGGGATGAGCGTAAGTAAGACTCATGGCGAAAATAGCTTGCCCTTGCTTTTTTTTTAAAGATACTCAAGAACTTTTTCCTTATTGCACAGCCTCATAGGCAAAATATTTGAAATATCTACGGTTGTGCTTGGGAATGAGTCAAAGTTTTAATATTCTGTTACTAAGGGCATGAGCCTAAGTAAGAGTCATGGCGAAAATAGCTTGCCCTTGCTTTCTTTTAAAAGATACTTAATAACTTTTGTCCTATTGCACAGCCCTATTTACAAAATAATTTGAAATATCTACGAATGTGCTTGGGACTGAGTCAAAGTTTTAATATTCTGTTACTAAGGGCATGAGCCTAAGTAAGACTCATGGCAAAAATAGCTTGCCCTTGCTTTCCTTTAAAGATACTGAAGAACATTTTCCCTATTGCACATCCTTATGGAAAAAAATATTTGAAATATCTACGGTTGTGTTTTGGAATTAGTCACAGTTTTAATATTCTGTTACTAATGTCTTGAGCTTAAGTAAGATTCATGGCTAAAATAGCTTGCCCTTACTTTCCTTTAAAAGATACTCAAGTACTTTTTCCCTATTGCACAGCCTTCAGGACAAAAAGATTTGAAATATCTACAGTTGTGCTTGGGAATGAGTAAAAGTTTTAATATTCTGTTACTAAGGGCATGAGCCTAAGTAAGACTCATGGCAAAAATAGCTTGACCTTGCTTTCTTTTAAAAGATACTCAAGAACTTTTTCCCTTTTGCACAGCCTTATGGACAAAAAGATTTGAAATATCTACGGTTTTGCTTGGGACTGAGTAAAAGTTTTAACATTCTGTTACTAAGGTCTTGAGCCTAAGTAAGATTCATGGCTAAAGCAGCTTGCCCTTCCTTTCCTTTAAAAGATATTCAAGTACTTTTTTCCTATTGCACAGCCTTATGGACAAAAAGATTTGAAATATCTACGGTTTTGCTTGGGGCTAAGTAAAAGTTTAATATTCTTTTACTAAGGGCATGAGCCTAAGTAAGACTCATGGCAAAAATAGCTTGACCTTGCTTTTTTTAAAAGATACTCAAGAAAGTTTTCTCTATTGCACAGCCTTCAGGACAAAAAGATTTTAAATATCTACGGTTGTGCTTGGGACTGAGTCAAAGTTTTAATATTCTGTTACTAAGGGTATGAGCCTAAGGAAGAGTCATGGCGAAAATAGCATGCACTTGCTTTCCTTTAAAAGACACTGAAGAACTTTTCCCTATTGCACAGCCTCATAGACAAAAAGATTTGAAATATCTACGGTTGTGCTTGGGACTGAGTCAAAGTATTAATATTCTGTTACTAAGGGCATGAGCCTAAGACTCATGTTGAAAATAGCTTGCCCTTGCTTTCTTTTAAATGATACTCAAGAACTTTTTCCCTATTGCACAGCCTCATAGACAAAAAGATCAGAAATATCTACGGTTGTGCTTGGGACTGGGTCAAAGCTTTAATATTTTGTTACTGATGGCATGAGCCTAAGTAAGACTATTGGCGAAAAAGCTTGCCCTTGCTTTCCTTTAAAAGATACTGAAGAACATTTTCCTTATTGCCGCCTCATAGACAAAAAGATTTGAAATATCTACGGTTTTGCTTGGGGCTAAGTAAAAGTTTAATATTCTTTTACTAAGGGCATGAGCCTAAGTAAGACTCATGGCAAAAATAGCTTGACCTTGCTTTCTTTTAAAAGATACTCAAGAAAGTTTTCTCTATTGCACAGCCTAATGGACAAAAAGATTTTAAATATCTACGGTTGTGCTTGGGACTGAGTCAAAGATTTAATATTATGTTAATAAGGGATGAGCGTAAGTAAGAATCATGGCGAAAATAGCTTGCCCTTGCTTTTTTTTAAAAGATACTCAAGAACTTTTTCCTTGTTGCACAGCCTCATAGACAAAATATTTGAAATATCTACGGTTGTGCTTGGGAATGAGTCAAAGTTTTAATATTCTGTTACTAAGGGCATGAGCCTAAGTAAGACTCATGGCGAAAATAGCTTGCCCTTGCTTTCTTTAAAAGATACTTAATAACTTTTTTCCTATTGCACTGCCTCTTAGACAAAAAGTTTTGAAATATCTATGGTTGTGCTTGGGACTGAGTCAAAGTTTTAATATTCTGTTACTAAGGGCATGAGCCTAAGTAAGATTCATGGCGAAAATAGCTTGCCCTTGCTTTCCCTTTAAAGATACTCAAGAACTTTTTCCCTATTGCACAGCCTTATGGACAACAAGATTTGAAATATCTACGGTTGTGCTTGGGACTGAGTCAAAGATTTAATATTATGTTAATAAGGGATGAGCGTAAGTAAGACTCATGGCGAAAATAGCTTGCCCTTGCTTTTTTTTAAAAGATACTCAAGAACTTTTTCCTTATTGCACAGCCTCATAGGCAAAATTTTTGAAATATCTACGGTTGTGCTTGGGAATGAGTCAAAGTTTTAATATTCTGTTACTAAGGGCATGAGCCTAAGTAAGAGTCATGGCGAAAATAGCTTGCCCTTGCTTTCTTTTAAAAGATACTTAATAACTTTTGTCCTATTGCACAGCCCTATTTACAAAATGATTTGAAATATCTACGAATGTGCTTGGGACTGAGTCAAAGTTTTAATATTCTGTTACTAAGGGCATGAGCCTAAGTAAGACTCATGGCAAAAATAGCTTGCCCTTGCTTTCCTTTAAAGATACTGAAGAACATTTTCCCTATTGCACATCCTTATGGAAAAAAATATTTGAAATATCTACGGTTGTGCTTTGGAATTAGTCACAGTTTTAATATTCTGTTACCAATGTCTTGAGCTTAAGTAAGATTCATGGCTAAAATAGCTTGCCCTTACTTTCCTTTAAAAGATACTCAAGTACTTTTTCCCTATTGCACAGACTTATGGACAAAAAGATTTGAAATATCTACAGTTGTGCTTGGGACTGAGTAAAAGATTTAATATTCTGTTACTAAGGGCATGAGCCTAAGTAAGACTCATGGCAAAAATAGCTTGACCTTGCTTTCTTTTAAAAGATACTCAAGAACTTTTTCCCTATTGCACAGCCTTATGGACAAAAAGATTTGAAATATCTACGGTTTTGCTTGGGACTGAGTAAAAGTTTTAACATTCTGTTACTAAGGTCTTGAGCCTAAGTAAGATTCATGGCTAAAGCAGCTTGCCCTTCCTTTCCTTTAAAAGATATTCAAGTACTTTTTCCCTATTGCACAGCCTAATGGACAAAAAGATATTAAATATCTACAGTTGTGCTCTGGACTGAGTCAAAGTTTTAATATTCTGTTACTAAGGGCATGAGCCTAAGACTCATGGTGAAAATAGCTTTCCCTTGCTTTCTTTTAAAAGATAGTCTACATCTTTTTCCCTATTGCACAGCCTCATGGACAAACAGATCTGAAATATCTACGGTTCTGTTTGGGACTGAGTCAAAGCTTTAATATTCTGTTACTGATGGCATGAGCCTAACTAAGACTATTGGCGAAAAAGCTTGCAATTTCTTTCCTTTAAAAGATACTGAAGAACTTTTTCCCTACTGCAGCCTCTTAGACAAAAAGATTTGAAATATCTACAGTTGGAAGTGCACTGAGATACAGGCTGATTTGCTGCTAAGGGAAAAAAAGAAAGAAAAAAAAAAAAAAACCTCTTTATATCTGATTCTCTAGCGAGTGTGACCGCGAGCTTTGTGTGACAGAGAGCAAGTGCGACAGAAGTAAGTGTGTGACTTGTGATTCAGTGAGGAGGTGTTTGGGAATCCTGCAACAAATACCTGTGTGAATTGCTGACTGTTTTTTTTTTTTTTTTTTTTACCTTTATAATTTTATTGGGCTTTCTTAACTTTCTTTTCTCTCTACAAGTTTATAGACTCCTATTTTACTACCTGTAAGTTAAAGGGTTAACTACTTGCACTTAAAACCTGTGGTGTAGCTATACTTACAAGGGGTTAATTAAGGGTGGGGGTGCATAATTAAGGGTTTATAAGAAGCAGCTGGTTGGGGCTTCCAGTCCTTTGGAAGTGCACTGAGATACAGGCTGATTTGCTGCTAAGGGAAAAAAAGAAAGAAAAAAAAAAAAATACCTCTTTATATCTGATTCTCTAGCGAGTGTGACCGCGAGCTTTGTGTGACAGAGAGCAAGTGCGACAGAAGTAAGTGTGTGACTTGTGATTCAGTGACTTTGGATTCAGGGAGTTTGGAAGGGAGGACTTACTGAATTGCTGGTTGTATTTTATTAATACTTTGCATTTCTTTTTACTTATCATTTCTGTCTGGTGCAATCCCCATTAGGAAATGAGCTCCATGATTGGCAATGCCATCCAGTGTACATCTTGCCACATGTATGCATTCCTTGACCAGCCAGCCGAGGGTGCATACTGCTGTGTGAGATGTGAGTACGTTGTGCATTTGGAAGCCCAGATACTGGATCTAAATGAACGACTGACAACGCTGAGATCCATAGACAATATGGAAAGGAGTCTGCTGCTCACTGAACAGCTGCTCAATGGGATAGATATGGGGGAGGATGGTACTATGGAGCCTCAGGACCATGAGGTAGCTAGCTGGGTGACAGTTAGAAGGCGGGGTAGAGGGAAGGGTGCCAGGGAGGCTAGCCCTGATCTGGCACACCCCAATAAATTTGCTATGTTGGCAGATGAGGGGGGTGTGAGTTCAGGGATAGCACTGCTGCAGCAGGGCATGACCTCTGAAAGCCAGAGGAGTGTCTGCTCCAGTAAGGGGGAAAACAGGAGAGTAGGGCAGGCCAGACAGGTGCTGGTAGTGGGGGACTCAATTATTAGGGGAATAGATAGGGCAATCTGTCACAAAGACAGGGATCGTCGAACAGTGTGCTGCCTACCTGGCGCTCGAGTCCGGCACATCGCTGATCGGGTTGACAGATTACTGGGAGGGGCTGGTGAGGACCCAGCGGTCATGGTGCACATTGGCACAAATGACAAAGTTAGAGGTAAGTGGAAGGTCCTTAAAGATGATTTCAGGGAATTAGGCTGCAAGCTTAAGGCAAGGACCTCCAAGGTAGTATTCTCTGAAATACTGCCTGTACCACGTGCCACACCAGAGAGGCAACGAGAGATTAGGGAGATAAATAAGTGGCTCAGGAATTGGTGTAGGAAGGAGGGGTTTGGGTTCCTGGAGAACTGGGCCGACTTCTCTGTTGGCTACAGGTTCTATGCTAGGGACGGGCTGCACCTCAATGGGGAGGGTGCAGCTGTGCTGGGGGAGAAAATGGCTAGAAGGTTGGAGGAGTGTTTAAACTAGGGATTGGGGGGGAGGGTATTCATTGTATAGGAGGGGAAGATAGTGTAAACAGTAACCTGGGCACAAGTAATAAAATTGGGGGTGGCATGGGTGGTGGGGTTAGAACAGTCAATCTAGTAGGAAGGAATAGAGGTAAAGAGAGATGCATAAAGTGCATGTTCACTAATGCCAGAAGCCTCACCAACAAAATGGAGGAATTAGAATTGATTTTGTTGGAAAATAATTATGACATGGTGGGAATTTCGGAGACTTGGCTGGACGAGAGCCATGACTGGGCTGTTAATTTACAGGGCTATTGTCTGTTCAGAAATGACCGTACAAATAGGCGAGGAGGAGGTGTATGTTTATACGTAAAATCATCCTTAAAACCCATCCTGCGTGATAATATAGGTGAATCTAATGGAAATGTAGAGTCTCTGTGGGTGGAGATAAGGGGAGGGGGAAAAAATAATAAATTACTGATAGGGGTTTGTTATAAGTCCCCAACAATAATGGAAGTGGAGGAGAATATCCTCATAAAGCAAATAGATGAAGCAGCGACTCAGGGAGAAGTCATTATTATGGGGGACTTCAACTACCCTGAAATACATTGGGGATCAGAAACCTGCAGTTCCAGCAAAGGTAATAAGTTTTTGAAAACTATAAGAGACAATTACCTTTCACAACTGGTTCAGGACCCAACAAGAAGGGGGGCACTGCTGGACCTAATATTAACCAACAGGCCAGACCGCATATCAAATATACGGGTTGGAGGTCACTTGGGTAATAGTGATCATAACTTAATAAGCTTTCAAGTATCCTTTACTAAGACGTGTAGTAGAGGGGCCACAAGGACACTAAACTTCAGGAAGGCAAATTTCCAACGGTTGAGAGATGATCTTAGTGCAATAAACTGGGACGATGTCCTGAGACATAAAAGTACACAACACAAATGGGAGATGTTTATTAGCATCCTGAATAGGACCTGTGCACAATATATACCCTATGGGAATAAGCATGCTAGAAATAGGAGGAAACCACTATGGCTAAATAAAGCGGTAAGAAGTGCAATATGTGACAAAAAGAAAGCATTTAGGGAATTAAAGCAAGTAGGTAGTGATGAAGCATTAAATAAATACAGAAAATTAAATAACATTTGTAAAAAGCAAATCAAGGCAGCAAAGATTGAGACAGAGAGACTCATTGCCAGAGAAAGTAAAAAGAATCCCAAAATATTTTTTAACTACATAAATAGTAAGAAACTAAAAAATGATGGTGTTGGCCCCTTTAAAAATAGTCTGGGTGAAATGGTGGATGAGGATGAGGAAAAAGCAAATATGCTAAATGACTTTTTTTCAACGGTATTTACACAAGAAAATCCCATGACAGACAATATGATCAGTGATAACAAAAATTCTCAATTAAACGTCACCTGCTTAACCCAAGAGGAAGTACGGCATCGTCTAAAAATCACTAAAATTGACAAATCCCCGGGCCCAGATGGGATACACCCCAGAGTGCTGCAGGAATTAAGTACTGTCATAGATAGACCATTATTTTTAATATTTAAAGATTCCATAATAACAGGGTCTGTACCACAGGACTGGCGTATAGCAAATGTGGTGCCAATATTCAAAAAGGGGACAAAAACTGAACTTGGAAATTATAGGCCAGTAAGCTTAACCTCTACTGTGGGTAAAATCCTAGAGGGTTTTCTAAGAGATGCTATACTGGAGTATCTGAAGAAAAATAACCTCATGACCCATTATCAACATGGTTTTACGAGGGACCGTTCCTGTCAAACTAATCTAATAAGCTTCTATGAAGAAGTAAGTTCTGGACTGGACCAAGGAAATGCAGTGGATGTGGTGTATATGGACTTTTCAAAAGCTTTTGATACGGTGCCACATAAAAGGTTGATACATAAAATGAGGGCAATGGGGATAGGGAAAATATGTGTAAGTGGGTTAAGAACTGGCTTAGTGATAGGAAACAAAGGGTGGTTATTAATGGAACACACTCAGAATGGGTCACAGTTAACAGTGGGGTACCACAGGGGTCAGTGTTGGGCCCGCTTCTATTTAATATATTTATTAATGACCTTGTAGGGGGCATACAGAGTAGAATCTCAATATTTGCAGATGACACTAAACTCTGCAGGGTAATCAATACAGAGGAGGACAATTTTATATTACAGGAGGATTTATGTAAACTAGAAGCTTGGGCTACTAAATGGCAAATGCGCTTTAATGGGGATAAATGTAAAGTCATGCACTTGGGCAGAGGAAACAAAAGGTATAATTATGTGCTTAATTGTAAAACACTGGGCAAAACTGTCACTGAAAAAGACCTGGGTGTATGGGTAGATGACAAACTCACATTTAGTGGCCAGTGTCAGGCAGCTGCTGCAAAGGCAAATAAAATAATGGGATGTATTAAAAGAGGCATAGATGCTCATGAGGAGAACATAATTTTACCTCTATACAAGTCACTAGTGCGACCACACTTAGAATACTGTGTACAATTCTGGTCTCCGGTGTATAAGAAAGACATAGCTGAACTAGAGCGGGTCCAGAGAAGAGCGACAAAAGTTATTAGAGGACTAAGGGGTCTGCAATACCAAGACAGGTTATTAAACTTGGGGTTATTTAGCTTGGAAAAACGAAGGCTTAGGGGTGATCTTATAATAATGTATAAATATATGAGGGGGCAGTACAGAGACCTTTCTAATGATCTCTTTACTCTTAGGCCTGAGACTGGGACAAGGGGGCATCCTCTACGTCTGGAGGGAAGAAGGTTTAATCATAATCACAGACGCGGATTCTTTACTGTAAGAGCAGTGAGACTATGGAACTCTCTGCCACATGATGTTGTAATGAGTGAGTCACTACTAACATTTAAGAAGGGCCTGGATGCCTTTCTTGAAAACTATAATATTACCAGTTATATATACTAGATTCTTTGATAAGGCGTTGATCCAGGGAATTAGTCTGATTGCCGTATCTGGAGTCAGGAAGGAATTTTTTCCCCCAATGTGGAGATTAGTGTTGCCACATGGGGTTTTTTTTGCCTTCCTCTGGATCAACATGTTAGGCTATGGGTTGAACTAGATGGACTTAAAGTCTTCCTTCAACCTTATAAACTATGTTACTATGTTACTATGTTACAGTTGTGCTTGGGACTGAGTCAAAGTTTTAATATTCTGTTACTAAGGGCATGAGCCTAAGTAAGACTCATGGCGAAAATAGCTTGCCCTTGCTTTCCTTTAAAGATACTGAAAAACATTTTCCCTATTGCACAGCCTTATGGACAAAAATATTTAAAATATCTACGGTTGTGCTTTGGATAAAGTCAAAGTTTTAATATTCTGTTACTAAGGTCTTGAGCATAAGTAAGATTCATGGCTAAAATAGCTTGCCCTTCCTTTCCTTTAAAAGATACTCAAGAACTTTTTCCCTATTGCACAGCCCTATGGACAAAATGACTTGAAATATCTACGGTTGTGCTTGGGACTGAGTCAAAGTTTTAATATTCCTTTACTAATGGCATGAGCCATAAGTAAGACTCATGGCAAATATAGCTTGACCTTGCTTTCTTTTAAAAGATACTCAAGAACTTTTTCTCAATTGCACAGCCTTATGGCCAAAAAGATTTGAAATATCTACGGTTGTGCTTGGGACTGAGTCAAAGTATTAATATTCTGTTACTAAGGGCATGAGCCTAAGTAAGATTCATGGCGAAAATAGCTTGCCCTTGCTTTCCCTTTAAAGATACTCAAGAACTTTATCCTTATTGCACAGCCTTATGGACAAAAAGATTTGAAATATCTATGGTTGTGCTTGGGACTGAGTCAACGTTTTAATATTCTGTTACTAAGGACATGAGCCTTAGTAAGACTCATGACAAAAATAGCTTGCCCTTGCTTTTCTTTAAAGATACTGAAGAACATTTTCCCTATTGCACATCCTTATGGACAAAAAGATTTGAAATATCTACGGTTTTGCTTGGGACTGAGTAAAAGTTTTAATATTCTTTTACTAAGGGTATGAGCCTAAGGAAGAGTCATGGCGAAAATAGCTTGCACTTGCTTTCCTTTAAAAGACACTGAAGAACTTTTCCCTATTGCACATCCTTATTGACAAAAATATTTAAAATATCTACGGTTGTGCTTTGGACGTAGTCAAAGTTTTAATATTCTGTTACGAAGGTCTTGAGCCTAAGTAAGACTCATGGCAAAAATAGCTTGACCTTGCATTCTTTTAAAAGATACTCAAGAAAGTTTTCTCTATTGCACAGCCTAATGGACAAAAAGATTTTAAATATCTACGGTTGTGCTTGGGACTAAGTCAAAGATTTAATATTCTGTTACTAAGGGCATGAGCCTAAGACTCATTGTGAAAATAGCTTGCCCTTGCTTTCTTTTAAAAGATGCTCAAGAACTTTTTCCCTATTGCACAGCCTTATGGACAAAAAGATTTGAAATATCTACGGTTTTGCTTGGGACTGAGTAAAAGTTTTAACATTCTGTTACTAAGGTCTTGAGCCTAAGTAAGATTCATGGCTAAAGCAGCTTGCCCTTCCTTTCCTTTAAAAGATACTCAAGTACTTTTTCCCTATTGCACAGCCTTATGGACAAAAAGATTTGAAATATCTACGGTTGTGCTTGGGACTAAGTAAAAGTTTTAATATTCTGTTACTAAGGGCATGAGCCTAAGTAAGACTCATGGCAAAAATAGCTTGACCTTGCTTTCTTTTAAAAGATACTCAAGAAAGTTTTCTCTATTGCACAGCCTAATGGACAAAAAGATATTAAATATCTACGGTTGTGCTCTGGACTGAGTCAAAGTTTTAATATTCTGTTACTAAGGGCATGAGCCTAAGACTCATGGTGAAAATAGCTTGCCCTTGCTTTCTTTTAAAAGATACTCAAGAACTTTTTCCCTATTGCACAGCCTCATGGACAAACAGATCAGAAATATCTACGGTTGTGTTTGGGACTGAGTCAAAGCTTTATTATTCTGTTACTGATGGCATGAGCCTAACTAAGACTATTGGCGAAAAAGCTTGCAATTGCTTTTCATTAAAAGATACTGAAGAACGTTTTCCCTACTGCAGCCTCTTAGACAAAAAATATTTGAAATATCTACAGTTGTGCTTGGGACTGAGTCAAAGTTTTAATATTCTGTTACTAAGGGCATGAGCCTAAGTAAGACTCATGGCGAAAATAGCTTGCCCTTGCTTTCCTTTAAAGATACTGAAAAACATTTTCCCTATTGCACAGCCTTATGGACAAAAATATTTAAAATATCTACGGTTGTGCTTTGGATAAAGTCAAAGTTTTAATATTCTGTTACTAAGGTCTTGAGCATAAGTAAGATTCATGGCTAAAATAGCTTTCCCTTCCTTTCCTTTAAAAGATACTCAAGAACTTTTTCCCTATTGCACAGCCCTATGGACATAATGACTTGAAATATCTACGGTTGTGCTTGGGACTGAGTCAACGTTTTAATATTCTGTTACTAAGGACATGAGCCTAAGTAAGACTCATGACAAAAATAGCTTGCCCTTGCTTTTCTTTAAAGATACTGAAGAACATTTTCCCTATTGCACATCCTTATTGACAAAAATATTTAAAATATCTACGGTTGTGCTTTGGACGTAGTCAAAGTTTTAATATTCTGTTACGAAGGTCTTGAGCCTAAGTAAGATTCATGGCTAAAATAGCTTGCCCTTCCTTTCCTTTAAAAGATAGTCAAGTACTTTTTCCCTATTGCACAGCCTTATGGACAAAAAGATTTGAAATATCTACGGTTTTGCTTGGGGCTAAGTAAAAGTTTAATATTCTTTTACTAAGGGCATGAGCCTAAGTAAGACTCATGGCAAAAATAGCTTGACCTTGCTTTCTTTTAAAAGATACTCAAGAAAGTTTTCTCTATTGCACAGCCTAATGGACAAAAAGATTTTAGATATCTACGGTTGTGCTTGGGACTGAGTCAAAGTTTTAATATTCTGTTACTAAGGGTATGAGCCTAAGGAAGAGTCATGGCGAAAATAGCTTGCACTTGCTTTCTTTTAAATGATACTCAAGAACTTTTTCCCTATTGCACAGCCTCATAGACAAAAAGATCAGAAATATCTACGGTTGTGCTTGGGACTGGGTCAAAGCTTTAATATTTTGTTACTGATGGCATGAGCCTAAGTAAGACTATTGGCGAAAAAGCTTGCCCTTGCTTTCCTTTAAAAGATACTGAAGAACATTTTCCCTATTGCAGCCTCATAGACAAAAAGATTTGAAATATCTACGGTTGTGCTTGGGACTGAGTCAAAGATTTAATATTATGTTAATAAGGGATGAGCGTAAGTAAGACTCATGGCGAAAATAGCTTGCCCTTGCTTTTTTTTAAAAGATACTCAAGAACTTTTTCCTTATTGCACAGCCTCATAGGCAAAATATTTGAAATATCTACGGTTGTGCTTGGGAATGAGTCAAAGTTTTAATATTCTGTTACTAAGGGCATGAGCCTAAGTAAGAGTCATGGCGAAAATAGCTTGCCCTTGCTTTCTTTTAAAAGATACTTAATAACTTTTGTCCTATTGCACAGCCCTATTTACAAAATGATTTGAAATATCTACGAATGTGCTTGGGACTGAGTCAAAGTTTTAATATTCTGTTACTAAGGGCATGAGCCTAAGTAAGACTCATGGCAAAAATAGCTTGACCTTGCTTTCTTTTAAAAGATACTCAAGAAGTTTTTCCCTATTGCACAGCCTTATGGACAAAAAGATTTGAAATATCTACGGTTTTGCTTGGGACTGAGTAAAAGTTTTAACATTCTGTTACTAAGGTCTTGAGCCTAAGTAAGATTCATGGCTAAAGCAGCTTGCCCTTCCTTTCCTTTAAAAGATATTCAAGTACTTTTTCCCTATTGCACAGCCTTATAAACAAAAAGATTTGAAAATATCTACGGTTGTGCTTGGGACTAAGTAAAAGTTTTAATATTCTGTTACTAAGGGCATGAGCCTAAGTAAGACTCATGGCAAAAATAGCTTGACCTTGCTTTCTTTTAAAGATACTCAAAAACGTTTTCTCTATTGCACAGCCTAATGGACAAAAAGATATTAAATATCTACGGTTGTGCTCTGGACTGAGTCAAAGTTTTAATATTCTGTTACTAAGGGCATGAGCCTAAGACTCATGGTGAAAATAGCTTGCCCTTGCTTTCTTTTAAAAGATACTTTAGATCTTTTTCCCTATTGCACAGCCTCATGGACAAACAGATCTGAAATATCTACGGTTCTGTTTGGGACTGAGTCAAAGCTTTAATATTCTGTTACTGATGGCATGAGCCTAACTAAGACTATTGGCGAAAAAGCTTGCAATTGCTTTCCTTTAAAAGATACTGAAGAACTTTTTCCCTACTGCAGCCTCTTAGACAAAAAGATTTGAAATATCTACAGTTGTGCTTGGGACTGAGTCAAAGTTTTAATATTCTGTTACTAAGGGCATGAGCCTAAGTAAGACTCATGGCGAAAATAGCTTGCCCTTGCTTTCCTTTAAAGATACTGAAAAACATTTTCCCTATTGCACAGCCTTATGGACAAAAATATTTAAAATATCTACGGTTGTGCTTTGGATAAAGTCAAAGTTTTAATATTCTGTTACTAAGGTCTTGAGCATAAGTAAGATTCATGGCTAAAATAGCTTGCCCTTCCTTTCCTTTAAAAGATATAAAGAACTTTTTCCCTATTGCACAGCCCTATGGACAAAATGACTTGAAATATCTACGGTTGTGCTTGGGACTGAGTCAAAGTTTTAATATTCCTTTACTAATGGCATGAGCCATAAGTAAGACTCATGGCAAATATAGCTTGACCTTGCTTTCTTTTAAAAGATACTCAAGAACTTTTTCTCAATTGCACAGCCTTATGGCCAAAAAGATTTGAAATATCTACGGTTGTGCTTGGGACTGAGTCAAAGTATTAATATTCTGTTACTAAGAGCATGAGCCTAAGTAAGATTCATGGCGAAAATAGCTTTCCCTTCCTTTCCATTTAAAGATACTCAGGAACTTTTTCCCTATTGCACAGCCCTATGGACAAAATGATTTGAAATATCTACGAATGTGCTTGGGACTGAGTCAAAGTTTTAATATTCTGTTACTAAGGGCATGAGCCTAAGTAAGACTCATGGCAAAAATAGCTTGCCCTTGCTTTCCTTTAAAGATACTGAAGAACATTTTCCCTATTGCACATCCTTATGGACAAAATTATTTGAAATATCTACGGTTGTGCTTTGGAATTAGTCAAAGTTTTAATATTCTGTTACTAAGGTCTTGAGCTTAAGTAAGATTTATGGCTAAAATAGCTTGCCCTTACTTTCCTTTAAAAGATACTCAAGTACATTTTCCCTATTGCACAGCCTTATGGACAAAAAGATTTGAAATATCTACGGTTGTGCTTGGGACTGAGTAAAAGTTTTAATATTCTGTTACTAAGGGCGTGAGCCTAAGTAAGACTCATGGCAAAAATAGCTTGACCTTGCTTTCTTTTAAAAGATACTCAAGAACGTTTTCCCTATTGCACAGCCTTATGGACAAAAAGATTTGAAATATCTACGGTTTTGCTTGGGACTGAGTAAAAGTTTTAACATTCTGTTACTAAGGTCTTGAGCCTAAGTAAGATTCATGGCTAAAGCAGCTTGCCCTTCCTTTCCTTTAAAAGATATTCAAGTACTTTTTCTCTATTGCACAGCCTTATAAACAAAAAGATTTGAAATATCTACGGTTTAGCTTGGGACTAAGTAAAAGTTTTAATATTCTGTTACTAAGGGCATGAGCCTAAGTAAGACTCATGGCAAAAATAGCTTGACCTTGCTTTCTTTTAAAAGATACTCAAGAAAGTTTTCTCTATTGCACAGCCTAATGGACAAAAAGTTATTAAATATCTATGGTTGTCCTCTGGACTGAGTCAAAGTTTTAATATTCTTTTACTAAGGGCATGAGCCTAAGTCTCATGGTGAAAATAGCTTGCCCTTGCTTTCTTTTAAAAGATACTCAAGAACTTTTTCCCTATTGCACAGCCTCATGGACAAACAGATCTGAAACATCTACGGTTCTGTTTGGGACTGAGTCAAAGCTTTAATATTCTGTTACTGATGGCATGAGCCTAACTAAGACTATTGACAAAAAAGCTTGCAATTGCTTTCCTTTAAAAGATACTGAAGAACTTTTTCCCTACTGCAGCCTCTTAGACAAAAAGATTTGAAATATCTACAGTTGTGCTTGGGACTGAGTCAAAGTTTTAATATTCTGTTACTAAGGGCATGAGCCTAAGTAAGACTCATGGCGAAAATAGCTTGCCCTTGCTTTCCTTTAAAGATACTGAAAAACATTTTCCCTATTGCACAGCCTTATGGACAAAAATATTTAAAATATCTACGGTTGTGCTTTGGATAAAGTCAAAGTTTTAATATTCTGTTACTAAGGTCTTGAGCATAAGTAAGATTCATGGCTAAAATAGCTTGCCCTTCCTTTCCTTTAAAAGATACTCAAGAACTTTTTCCCTATTGCACAGCTCTATGGACAAAATGACTTGAAATATCTACGGTTGTGCTTGGGACTGAGTCAAAGTTTTAATATTCCTTTACTAAAGGCATGAGCCATAAGTAAGACTCATGGCAAATATAGCTTGACCTTGCTTTCTTTTAAAAGATACTCAAGAACTTTTTCTCAATTGCACAGCCTTATGGCCAAAAAGATTTGAAATATCTACGGTTGTGCTTGGGACTGAGTCAAAGTATTAATATTCTGTTACTAAGGGCATGAGCCTAAGTAAGATTCATGGCGAAAATAGCTTGCCCTTGCTTTCCCTTTAAAGATACTCAAGAACTTTATCCTTATTGCACAGCCTTATGGACAAAAAGATTTGAAATATCTACGGTTGTGTTTGGGACTGAGTCAACGTTTTCATATTCTGTTACTAAGGACATGAGCCTAAGTAAGACTCATGACAAAAATAGATTGCCCTTGCTTTTCTTTAAAGATACTGAAAAACATTTTCCCTATTGCAAATCCTTATTGACAAAAATATTTAAAATATCTACGGTTGTGCTTTGGACGTAGTCAAAGTTTTAATATTCTGTTACGAAGGTCTTGAGCCTAAGTAAGATTCATGGCTAAAATAGCTTGCCCTTCCTTTCCTTTAAAAGATACTCAAGTACTTTTTCCCTATTGCACAGCCTTATGGACAAAAAGATTTGAAATATCTACGGTTTTGCTTGGGACTGAGTAAAAGTTTTAATATTCTTTTACTAAGTGCATGAGCCTAAGTAAGACTCATGGCAAAAATAGCTTGACCTTGCATTCTTTTAAAAGATACTCAAGAAAGTTTTCTCTATTGCACAGCCTAATGGACAAAAAGATTTTAAATATCTACGGTTGTGCTTGGGACTGAGCCAAAGTTTTAATATTCTGTTATTAAGGGTATGAGCCTAAGGAAGAGTCATGGCGAAAATAGCTTGCACTTGCTTTCCTTTAAAAGACACTGAAGAACTTTTCCCTATTGCACAGCCTCATAGACAAAAAGATTTGAAATATCTACGGTTGTGCTTGGGACTGAGTCAAAGTATTAATATTCTGTTACTAAGGGCATGAGCCTAAGACTCATGGTGAAAATAACTTGCCCTTGCTTTCTTTTAAATGATACTCAAGAACTTTTTCCCTATTGCACAGCCTCATGGACAAAAAGATCAGAAATATCTATGGTTGTGCTTGGGACTGGGTCAAAGCTTTAATATTCTGTTACTGATGGCATGAGCCTAAGTAAGACTATTGGCGAAAAAGCTTGCCCTTGCTTTCATTTAAAAGATACTGAAGACCATTTTCCCTATTGCAGCCTCATAGACAAAAAGATTTGAAATATCTACGGTTGTGCTTGGGACTGAGTCAAAGATTTAATATTATGTTAATAAGGGATGAGCGTAAGTAAGACTCATGGCGAAAATAGTTTGCCCTTGCTTTTTTTTAAAAGATACTCAAGAACTTTTTCCTTATTGCACAGCCTCATAGACAAAATATTTGAAATATCTACGGTTGTGCTTGAGAATGAGTCAAAGGTTTAATATTCTGTTACTAAGGGCATGAGCCTAAGTAAGACTCATGGCGAAAATAGCTTGCCCTTGCTTTCTGTTAAAAGATACTTAATAACTTTTTCCCTATTGCACTGCCTCCTAGACAAAAAGTTTTGAAATATCTATGGTTGTGCTTGGGACTGAGTCAAAGATTTAATATTCTGTTACTAAGGACATGAGCCTAAGCAACATTCATGTCGAAAATAGCTTGCCCTTGCTTTCTTTTAAAAGATACTCAAGAACTTTTTCCCTATTGCACAGCCCTATGGACAAAATGATTTGAAATATCTACGGTTGTGCTTGGGACTGAGTCAAAGTTTTAATATTCCTTTACTTATCGCATGACCTTAAGTAAGACTCATGGCAATTATAGCTTGGCCTTGCTTTCTTTTAAAAGATACTCAAGAACTTTTTCTCATTTGCACAGCCTTATGGCCAAAAAGATTGAAATATCTATGGTTGTGCTTGGGACTGAGTCAAAGTATTAATATTCGGTTACTAAGGGCATGAGCATAAGTAAGATTCATGGCGAAAATAGCTTGCCCTTGCTTTCCCTTTAAAGATACTCAAGAACTTTATCCTATTGCACAGCCTTATGGACAAAAAGATTTGAAATATCTACGAATGTGCTTGGGACTGAGTCAACGTTTTATAATTCTGGTACTAAGGACATGAGCCTAAGTAAGACTCATGGCAAAAATAGCTTGCCCTTGCTTTCCTTTAAAAATACTGAAGAACCTTTTTCCTATTGCACATCCTTATTGACAAAAATATTTAAAATATCTACGTTGTGCTTTGGACGTTGTCAAAGTTTTAATATTCTGTTACTAAGGTCTTGAGAATAAGTAAGATTCATGGCTAAAATAGCTTGCCCTTCCTTTCCTTTAAAAGATACTCAAGTACTTTTTCCCTATTGTCAGCCTTATGGACAAAAAGATTTGAAATATCTACGGTTTTGCTTGGGACTGAGTAAAAGTTTTAATATTCTGTTACTAAGGGCATGAGCCTAAGTAAGACTCATGGCAAAAATAGCTTGACCTTGCTTTCTTTTAAAGATACTTAATAATGTTTTTTCTATTGCACAGCCTAATGGACAAAAATATTTTAAATATCTACGGTTGTGCTTGGGACTGAGTCAAAATTTTAATATTCTGTTACTAAGGGTATGAGCCTAAGGAAGAGTCATGGCGAAAATAGATGGCACTTGCTTTCCTTTAAAAGACACTGAAGAACTTTTCCCTATTGCACAGCCTCATAGACAAAAAGATTTGAAATATCTACGGTTGTGCTTGGGACTGAGTCAACGTTTTAATATTCTGTTACTAAGGGCATTAGCCTAAGTAAGATTCATGGCAAAAGTAGCTTTCCCTTCCTTTCCATTTAAAGATACTCAGGAACTTTTTCCCTATTGCACAGCCCTATGGACAAAATGATTTGAAATATCTACGAATGTGCTTGGGACTGAGTCAAAGTTTTAATATTCTGTTACTAAGGGCATGAGCCTAAGTAAGACTCATGGCAAAAATAGCTTGCCCTTGCTTTCCTTTAAAGATACTGAAGAACATTTTCCCTATTGCACATCCTTATGGACAAAATTATTTGAAATATCTACGGTTGTGCTTTGGAATTAGTCAAAGTTTTAATATTCTGTTACTAAGGTTTAGAGCTTAAGTAAGATTTATGGCTAAAATAGCTTGCCCTTACTTTCCTTTAAAAGATACTCAAGTACATTTTCCCTATTGCACAGCCTTATGGACAAAAAGATTTGAAATATCTACGTTGTGCTTGGGACTGAGTAAAAGTTTTAATATTCTGTTACTAAGGGCGTGAGCCTAAGTAAGACTCATGGCAAAAATAGCTTGACCTTGCTTTCTTTTAAAAGATACTCAAGAACGTTTTCCCTATTGCACAGCCTTATGGACAAAAAGATTTGAAATATCTACGGTTTTGCTTGGGACTGAGTAAAAGTTTTAACATTCTGTTACTAAGGTCTTGAGCCTAAGTAAGATTCATGGCTAAAGCAGCTTGCCCTTCCTTTCCTTTAAAAGATATTCAAGTACTTTTTCTCTATTGCACAGCCTTATAAACAAAAAGATTTGAAATATCTACGGTTTAGCTTGGGACTAAGTAAAAGTTTTAATATTCTGTTACTAAGGGCATGAGCCTAAGTAAGACTCATGGCAAAAATAGCTTGACCTTGCTTTCTTTTAAAAGATACTCAGAAAGTTTTCTCTATTGCACAGCCTAATGGACAAAAAGTTATTAAATATCTATGGTTGTCCTCTGGACTGAGTCAAAGTTTTAATATTCTTTTACTAAGGGCATGAGCCTAAGTCTCATGGTGAAAATAGCTTGCCCTTGCTTTCTTTTAAAAGATACTCAAGAACTTTTTCCCTATTGCACAGCCTCATGGACAAACAGATCTGAAACATCTACGGTTCTGTTTGGGACTGAGTCAAAGCTTTAATATTCTGTTACTGATGGCATGAGCCTAACTAAGACTATTGACAAAAAAGCTTGCAATTGCTTTCCTTTAAAAGATACTGAAGAACTTTTTCCCTACTGCAGCCTCTTAGACAAAAAGATTTGAAATATCTACAGTTGTGCTTGGGACTGAGTCAAAGTTTTAATATTCTGTTACTAAGGGCATGAGCCTAAGTAAGACTCATGGCGAAAATAGCTTGCCCTTGCTTTCCTTTAAAGATACTGAAAAACATTTTCCCTATTGCACAGCCTTATGGACAAAAATATTTAAAATATCTACGGTTGTGCTTTGGATAAAGTCAAAGTTTTAATATTCTGTTACTAAGGTCTTGAGCATAAGTAAGATTCATGGCTAAAATAGCTTGCCCTTCCTTTCCTTTAAAAGATACTCAAGAACTTTTTCCCTATTGCACAGCTCTATGGACAAAATGACTTGAAATATCTACGGTTGTGCTTGGGACTGAGTCAAAGTTTTTAATATTCCTTTACTAAAGGCATGAGCCATAAGTAAGACTCATGGCAAATATAGCTTGACCTTGCTTTCTTTTAAAAGATACTCAAGAACTTTTTCTCAATTGCACAGCCTTATGGCCAAAAAGATTTGAAATATCTACGGTTGTGCTTGGGACTGAGTCAAAGTATTAATATTCTGTTACTAAGGGCATGAGCCTAAGTAAGATTCATGGCGAAAATAGCTTGCCCTTGCTTTCCCTTTAAAGATACTCAAGAACTTTATCCTTATTGCACAGCCTTATGGACAAAAAGATTTGAAATATCTACGGTTGTGCTTGGGACTGAGTCAACGTTTTCATATTCTGTTACTAAGGACATGAGCCTAAGTAAGACTCATGACAAAAATAGATTGCCCTTGCTTTTCTTTAAAGATACTGAAAAACATTTTCCCTATTGCAAATCCTTATTGACAAAAATATTTAAAATATCTACGGTTGTGCTTTGGACGTAGTCAAAGTTTTAATATTCTGTTACGAAGGTCTTGAGCCTAAGTAAGATTCATGGCTAAAATAGCTTGCCCTTCCTTTCCTTTAAAAGATACTCAAGTACTTTTTCCCTATTGCACAGCCTTATGGACAAAAAGATTTGAAATATCTACGGTTTTGCTTGGGACTGAGTAAAAGTTTTAATATTCTTTTACTAAGTGCATGAGCCTAAGTAAGACTCATGGCAAAAATAGCTTGACCTTGCATTCTTTAAAAGATACTCAAGAAAGTTTTCTCTATTGCACAGCCTAATGGACAAAAAGATTTTAAATATCTACGGTTGTGCTTGGGACTGAGCCAAAGTTTTAATATTCTGTTATTAAGGTATGAGCCTAAGGAAGAGTCATGGCGAAAATAGCTTGCACTTGCTTTCCTTTAAAAGACACTGAAGAACTTTTCCCTATTGCACAGCCTCATAGACAAAAAGATTTGAAATATCTACGGTTGTGCTTGGGACTGAGTCAAAGTATTAATATTCTGTTACTAAGGGCATGAGCCTAAGACTCATGGTGAAAATAACTTGCCCTTGCTTTCTTTTAAATGATACTCAAGAACTTTTTCCCTATTGCACAGCCTCATGGACAAAAAGATCAGAAATATCTATGGTTGTGCTTGGGACTGGGTCAAAGCTTTAATATTCTGTTACTGATGGCATGAGCCTAAGTAAGACTATTGGCGAAAAAGCTTGCCCTTGCTTTCATTTAAAAGATACTGAAGACCATTTTCCCTATTGCAGCCTCATAGACAAAAAGATTTGAAATATCTACGGTTGTGCTTGGGACTGAGTCAAAGATTTAATATTATGTTAATAAGGGATGAGCGTAAGTAAGACTCATGGCGAAAATAGTTTGCCCTTGCTTTTTTTTAAAAGATACTCAAGAACTTTTTCCTTATTGCACAGCCTCATAGACAAAATATTTGAAATATCTACGGTTGTGCTTGAGAATGAGTCAAAGGTTTAATATTCTGTTACTAAGGGCATGAGCCTAAGTAAGACTCATGGCGAAAATAGCTTGCCCTTGCTTTCTGTTAAAAGATACTTAATAACTTTTTCCCTATTGCACTGCCTCCTAGACAAAAAGTTTTGAAATATCTATGGTTGTGCTTGGGACTGAGTCAAAGATTTAATATTCTGTTACTAAGGACATGAGCCTAAGCAACATTCATGTCGAAAATAGCTTGCCCTTGCTTTCTTTTAAAAGATACTCAAGAACTTTTTCCCTATTGCACAGCCCTATGGACAAAATGATTTGAAATATCTACGGTTGTGCTTGGGACTGAGTCAAAGTTTTAATATTCCTTTACTTATCGCATGACCTTAAGTAAGACTCATGGCAATTATAGCTTGGCCTTGCTTTCTTTTAAAAGATACTCAAGAACTTTTTCTCATTTGCACAGCCTTATGGCCAAAAAGATTTGAAATATCTATGGTTGTGCTTGGGACTGAGTCAAAGTATTAATATTCGGTTACTAAGGGCATGAGCATAAGTAAGATTCATGGCGAAAATAGCTTGCCCTTGCTTTCCCTTTAAAGATACTCAAGAACTTTATCCCTATTGCACAGCCTTATGGACAAAAAGATTTGAAATATCTACGGTTGTGCTTGGGACTGAGTCAACGTTTTATAATTCTGGTACTAAGGACATGAGCCTAAGTAAGACTCATGGCAAAAATAGCTTGCCCTTGCTTTCTTTAAAAATACTGAAGAACCTTTTTCCTATTGCACATCCTTATTGACAAAAATATTTAAAATATCTACGGTTGTGCTTTGGACGTTGTCAAAGTTTTAATATTCTGTTACTAAGGTCTTGAGAATAAGTAAGATTCATGGCTAAAATAGCTTGCCCTTCCTTTCCTTTAAAAGATACTCAAGTACTTTTTCCCTATTGTCAGCCTTATGGACAAAAAGATTTGAAATATCTACGGTTTTGCTTGGGACTGAGTAAAAGTTTTAATATTCTGTTACTAAGGGCATGAGCCTAAGTAAGACTCATGGCAAAAATAGCTTGACCTTGCTTTCTTTTAAAAGATACTTAATAATGTTTTTTCTATTGCACAGCCTAATGGACAAAAATATTTTAAATATCTACGGTTGTGCTTGGGACTGAGTCAAAATTTTAATATTCTGTTACTAAGGGTATGAGCCTAAGGAAGAGTCATGGCGAAAATAGATGGCACTTGCTTTCCTTTAAAAGACACTGAAGAACTTTTCCCTATTGCACAGCCTCATAGACAAAAAGATTTGAAATATCTACGGTTGTGCTTGGGACTGAGTCAAAGTTCTAATATTCTGTTACTAAGGGCATGAGCCTAAGTAAGACTCATGGCGAAAAAAGCTTGCCCTTGCTTTCCTTTAAAGATACTGAAAAACATTTTCCCTAATGCACATCCTTATGGACAAAAATATTTAAAATATCTACGGTTGTGCTATGGACTCAGTCAAAGTTTTAATATTCTGTTACTAAGGTCTTGAGCCTAAGTGAGATTCAAGGCTAAAATAGCTTGTCCTTCCTTTCCGTTAAAATATACCCAAGAACTTTTTTCCTATTGCACAGCCTTATGGACAAAAAGATTTGAAATATCTACGGTTGTGCTTGGGTCTGAGTCAAAGTATTAATATTCTGTTACTAAGGGCATAAGCCTATTTAAGATTCATGGCGAAAATAGCTTGCTCTTGCTTTCCCTTTAAAGATACTCAAGAACTTTATCCCTATTGCACAGCCTTATGGCCAAAAAGATTTGAAATATCTATGGTTGTGCTTGGGACTGAGTCAAAGTATTAATATTCTGTTACTAAGGTCTTGAGCCTAAGTAAGATTCATGGCTAAAATAGCTTGCCCTTCCTTTCCTTTAAAAGATACTCAAGTACTTTTTCCCTATTGCACAGCCTTATGGACAAAAAGATTTGAAATATCAACGGTTTTGCTTGGGGCTTGAGACTGAGTAAAAGTTTTAATATTCTGTTACTAAGGGCATGAGCCTAAGTCAGACTCATGGCAAAAATAGCTTGACCCTGCTTTCTTTTATAAGATACTCAAGAAAGTTTTCTCTATTGCACAGCCTAATGGACAAAAAGATTGTAAATATCTACGGTTGTGCTTGGGACTGAGTCAAAGTTTTAATATTCTGTTACTAAGGGTATGAGCCTAAGGAAGAGTCATGGCGAAAATAGCTTGCACTTGATTTCCTTTAAAAGACACTGAAGAACTTTTCCCTATTGCACAGCCTCATAGACAAAAAGATTTGAAATATCTACGGTTGTGCTTGGGACTGAGTAAAAGTTTTAATATTCTGTTACTAAGGGCATGAGCCTAAGTAAGACTCATCGCAAAAATAGCTTGACCTTGGTTTCCTTTAAAAGATACTCAAGAATGTTTTCTCTATTGCACAGCCTAATGGACAAAAATATTTGAAATATCTACGGTTGTGCTTGGGACTGAGTCAAAGTTTTAATATTCTGTTACTAAGGTTATGAGCCTAAGGAAGAGTCATGGCGAAAATAGCTTGCTCTTGCTTTCCTTTAAAAGACACTGAAGAACTTCTTCCCTTTTGCACAGCCTCATAGACAAATAGATTTGTAATATCTACGGTTGTGCTTGGGACTGAGTCAAAGTATTAATATTCTGTTACTAAGGGCATGAGCCCAAGACTCATGGTGAAAATAGCTTGCCCTTGCTTTCTTTTAAGTGATACTCAAGAACTTTTTCCCTATTGCACAGCCTCATGGACAAAAAGATATTTCTGATCTTTTTGTCCATGAGGCTGTGCAATAGGGAAAAAGTTCTTGAGTATCTTATAAAAAAAAGCAAGGGCAAGAAATTTTCGCCATGAGTCTTACTTAGGCTCATGCCCTTAGTAACAGAATATTAAAACTTTGACTCAGGCCGAAGCACAACCCTAGATATTTAAAATATTTTTGTCTATGAGGCTGTGCAATAAGGAAAATGTTCTTCAGTATCTTTAAAGGAAAGCAAGGGCAAGCTTTTTTTGCCATGAGTCTTATGTAGGCTCATGCCCTTAATAAAATAATATTTAAACTTTGACTCCGTCCCAAGCACAACCGTAGATATTTCAAATCTTTTTGTCCATAAGGCTGTGCAATAGGGCAAAAGTTCTTGAGTATCTTTTAAAAAAAGCAAGGGCAAGCTATTTTCGCCATGAATCTTACTTAGGCTCATGCCATCAGTAACAGAATATTAAAGCTTTGACTCAGTCCCAAGCACAACCGTAGATATTTAAACTCTTTTTGTCCATTAGGCTGTGCAATAGAGAAAACGTTCTTGAGTATCTTTTAAAAGAGAGCAAGGTCAAGCTATTTTTGCCATGAGTCTTACTTAGGCTCATGCCCTTAGTAACTATATATCTGGCTAGAAAGAAGATAAATTCAAACTTTTTGTCCCATTCTGCTCTCTTCATGAACCTAAGCAGGAATCCCAAAGAACAGCATCACAGCTCCAGTAGTTTAGGAGAAAAATTCATTGCTTTGACATGAAAGTGTGTTTTTGCGTCTAAACAGTGAAAAAAGACATTTAAACATACGTTTGACTATATCTCTGGCTAGAAAGAAGATAAATTCAAACTTTTTGTCCCATTCTGCTCTCTTCATGAACCTAAGCAGGAATCCCAAAGAACAGCATCTTATCTCCAGTAGTTTAGGAGAAAAATCCATTGATTTGACATGAAAGTGTGTTTTCGCGTCTAAACAGTGAAAATAGACATTTAAACATACGTTTGACTATATCTCTGGCTAGAAAGAAGATAAATTCAAACTTTTTGTCCCATTCTGCTCTCTTCATGAAACTAAGCAGGAATCCCAAAGAACAGCATCTTATCTCCAGTAGTTTAGGAGAAAAATTCATTGCTTTGACATGAAAGTGTGTTTTCGCGTCTAAACAGTGAAAAAAGACATTTAAACATACGTTTGACTATATCTCTGGCTAGAAAGAAGATAAATTCAAACTTTTTGTCCCATTCTGCTCTCTTCATGAACCTAAGCAGGAATCCCAAAGAACAGCATCACATCTCCAGTAGTTTAGGAGAAAAATTCATTGCTTTGACATGAAAGTGTTTTTTCGCGTCTAAACAGTGAAAATAGACATTTAAACATACGTTTGACTATATCTCTGGCTAGAAAGAAGATAAATTCACACTTTTTGTCCCATTCTGCTCTCTTCATGAACCTAAGCAGGAATCCTAAAGAACAGCATCACATCTCCAGTAGTTTAGGAGAAAAATTCATTGCTTTGACATGAAAGTGTGTTTTCGCGTCTAAACAGTGAAAATAGACATTTAAACATACGTTTGACTATATCTCTGGCTAGAAAGAAGATAAATTGAAACTTTTTGTCCCATTCTGCTCTCTTCATGAAACTAAGCAGGAATCCCAAAGAACAGCATCACAGCTCCAGTAGTTTAGGAGAAAAATTCATTGCTTTGACATGAAAGTGTGTTTTCGCGTCTAAACAGTGAAAATAGACATTTAAACATACGTTTGACTATATCTCTGGCTAGAAAGAAGATAAATTCACACTTTTTGTCCCATTCTGCTCTCTTCATGAACCTAAGCAGGAATCCTAAAGAACAGCATCACATCTCCAGTAGTTTAGGAGAAAAATTTATTGCTTTGACATGAAAGTGTGTTTTCGCGTCTAAACAGTGAAAATAGACATTTAAACATACGTTTGACTATATCTCTGGCTAGAAAGAAGATAAATTGAAACTTTTTGTCCCATTCTGCTCTCTTCATGAAACTAAGCAGGAATCCCAAAGAACAGCATCTTATCTCCAGTAGTTTAGGAGAAAAATTCATTGCTTTGACATGAAAGTGTGTTTTTGCGTCTAAACAGTGAAAATAGACATTTAAACATATGTTTGACTATATCTCTGGCTAGAAAGAAGATAAATTCAAACTTTTGTCCCATTCTGCTCTCTTCATGAACCTAAGCAGGAATCCCAAAGAACAGCACCACAGCTCTAGTACTTTAGGAGAAAAATTCATTGCTTTGACATGAAAGTGTGTTTTCGCGTCTAAACAGTGAAAATATACATTTAAACATATGTTTGACTATATCTCTGGCTAGAAAGAAGATACATTCAAAATTTTTGTCCCATTCTGCTCTCTTCATGAACCTAAGCTGGAATCCCAAAGAACAGCATCACATCTCCAGTAGTTTAGGAGAAAAATTCATTGCTTTGACATGAAAGTGTGTTTTCGCGTCTAAACAGTGAAAATATACATTTAAACATATGTTTGACTATATCTCTGGCTAGAAAGAAGATAAATTCAAACTTTTTGTCCCATTCTGCTCTCTTCATGAACCTAAGCAGGAATCCCAAAGAACAGCATCACAGCTCCAGTAGTTTAGGAGAAAAATTCATTGCTTTGACATGAAAGTGTGTTTTCGCGTCTAAACAGTGAAAATAGACATTTAAACATACGTTTGACTATATCTCTGGCTAGAAAGAAGATAAATTCACACTTTTTGTCTCATTATGCTCTTTTCATGAACCTAAGCAGGAATCCCAAAGAACAGCATCACAGCTCCAGTAGTTTAGGAGAAAAATTCATTGCTTTGACATGAAAGTGTGTTTTCGCGTCTAAACAGTGAAAATAGACATTTAAACATTCGTTCGACTATATCTCTGGCTAGAAAGATGATAAATTCAAACTTTTTGTCCCATTCTGCTCTGTTCATGAAACTAAGCAGGAATCCCAAAGAACAGCATCACAGCTCCAGTAGTTTAGGAGAAAAATTCAGGGGCGTGGCTTTGGAGCTCATGGCGAGCAGACGTGTGTAGCTCGAGCTCCTGCATCTCAGCCTGAAGAAACCAACTGGTCTTCTCCCTAAGGGGAGATTTCCTTCCACACCAACCAGGATCTATTTGGACCAGCACTAGGAACTGTTTGGACCATCTGGACACCTTTTTTTCTGGTCCTCTCTGCCTCTCTGGACTCCCATACTAGAAGACCTTCTTGGAACTTTACTGCTTCCTTATCTCCTGGATTGTATCTACTTCTGGATGTCTTCCTGGACTTCTTAACCAACTTCCTGGATTTCCCTCCGGTTCCGTGAACCCGCAGAGCCCTGGGACCCGCTCCAAGACTTTTCCCGCCTTTTTCCGGGACCCCTCCGTGTTTCCCGCCTTTGCCGCGGCTGAGCGGTAGTCCCGGGAGCTCCCTCTACAACAGCTACCATCGCCCGTCTTCAGGACTCAGCCGACGCTTCTTCTGGTGAAAACCCCTGAAGTGCCTGAACAGCAAGCGGTGATAATCTCCTCAAGCGGGATTCCTTCATTGTGCACTATCGGTGGCTGGATTTATTCTTTATATGTTTCCCTCTTCAATGATAAACTCTATTCAGCTCTGAAGCTCCTTTTTGTGGGCACTGCAGATCAGGTGAGAGCCTTCACGGTCTTTTCTTGGTTTTCCGGTGCCTTCTGACCGCTTTGATCCCTTTGGGTGACTCAGCAATCTTTTCCCGCCATTTTTCCCCGCCATCTTCCCTTCATTACATTATATAACTAAGAGCGGTTACACTAACCGCTGGCGGTAGAGGGCGCTAGTCTTTCTCTTTTTTCCCGCCATCACTGTAAACAACTTATATAACCAAGAGCGGTTATACCAACCGCCGGCGGCAGAGGGCGCTAGACTCCCTCTTCTTTTTCCCGCCTTTTTTGTCACTACATTAGTAGCGGTCACAGTAACTGCTGGCGGTAGCCGGCTATATTTTTTCTTCATCTTTTTTCCTGCCATCACTGTAAACAACTTACATAACCAAGAGCGGTTATATCAATCGCCGGCGGCAGAGGGCGCTAGACTCCCTTTTCTTTTTCCCGCCTTTTTTGTCACTACATTAGTAGCGGTCACAGTAACTGCTGGCGGTAGCCGGCTATATTTTTTTTCTTCACTTTGATCTGAAAGCTAATGCTGGAGAATCTCTGAGTCGCCACGTTTCCACCTGGGGATCCATCGGCTGGACTCAACGCTACAACTTGTATTGCATTCCCTCGTTGAATTGGTGCTCTCTCTGCTCGTCGCGGTGGCTCCTCTGACGAGTCGCCATAGCAACAGTGACTCGCTGCATTGGCGGCTTCTACTACTCGTGCTACCGCCTCTATCTTGTAAGCGATCCTCCTTGTGACTCGCTGGTTTCCCCAGCAACCAATTCGCGACTCTCTAACTACTCTATGATTCTCCAGAAGACTCGTGCAATATTACAATTACAGTTCTCACTCGCCAGACATTTCCTGTATCCACGGCGAGTAGTCTGGAGACCCGCTACAATTCTGCTGCCGACTCGCTAATACAGCAACTTCTTCTACTCGCACGGAATCTCTGACACCACAGCGACTAAGTTAGAGATATTTGACTACCACAACATCCATCTTCTACATTGTGATTCTGCTACTGGACTCTGTGCACAGATACAATAACAGCTTTAACCTGCATCTTATGGTACTGTTAACCCTTTGTCTTTAGATCCACTAAGTTTACAACAAGATCATCATATCTATTACTGATCCTCTCTCCTACTTTTTTCCATACGGAGATTTGCATTATTCTTACATAAGTCTAGGTTACATATCCTCATTGAAGACTAGCTTTCCTCCTATTGGATCGACGATCTTGTTGGCTTCTGGGATTGTTCATTTTAACTTCAAGCTTTCGCCTCAACTACTCTTGGACTCTTGCTTTTTTTGGATTCCGCTACAACAATTACTTCCTCTTTTTCATCAGACTTATATCTGATGGTCATAGCAACTTTGTCTTCACGGAAGTTTGGACCAGCTTTCCACAGGATCGACGTCATCATCATCATCATAGAAACTTTGACTCAGCTACGAAGTAATCCTAATGGTATAGGAATCTCTGATGAACTTTGTTAACTAAAGCGACTCTACAGGATTGATATATCCCCTACTGCCGAACCACTTCCCTCTTCTGGACTTCCGGACCTGGGACTGCGTTACAGCAATATATCTTGCCTTTCTCCCTGATGCTGACTGGATTTTGTAGGTATACCTCTCTGTCTGGTGTTTCCATACCTCTTGTTCTTTGTCTTCTGCTTTGACTCTTTTTCTTATTTCTCTATCTCTTGCTTTTCTACAAAACTACTACCTATACCTTCCCACTATCTACTCCCCTTTCCTCTTGTTCTTTCCGCTTTATAACTCACCTCTTTTATTTTGAAGACCTATATTCTATATATTTATTCTGTTTTTCTATAACTGATATAGTCAAATTTAGATCTAAACTTCCTTAAATATTTCCACTTCAAAGCGAGCTAGACTCCTTATCTAACTAACTTACTAATTAACACAGTGTCCCTACTATTAAACACCAACTATTAATCTTACTACAGAGGCTTATCTACGCAGACCATCTGCATTTAAACATTATCAGAATACTTCTGAACCCTAGACCCTCACTCTAGTATTACTATCTCCTACTAGACATTTTCTCACACTTTAAAGGACTTCATATCCTTTCCCAATTCTGATAAGATACTTGATATAGCCTACCCGGAGGATCTTCTCCGTGCCTATCTGTGTTTACGGATACCATTAACTCCCGCTGTGACTGCTGGGTTTGCTTCGCTTGCAGGGTCTTGGCAGTAAACACTCTACTAGTATATTTATCCAACTTAGTTCTTTTTGATTTCCCTATATACTTACTCACTGGACTGCATCAAGAATCAATCCTCATAAATAATCACCTTCTTACTACACTCCGCACTAGTTTTTGTTACAACGTATTATAAATGCATTAAACTTAGAAATGTCCTCCCCCAAGCCACCTAGACCCTCCACCAAGTCCGCTCACGCACAGGCTAAACACAGATCCAGATCTCCTCGACATTCCAACAGTGACCAGGACATTTCCTCTCAAATATCCATGGATGAGACCAACTTCGTCAAACCGCAGGCCCCTTCTCAAAAGAGAAAGGACCTAGACACTAAAAAGAAGTCACAGACCCACTATACTCGGAACTCTCCTGATTCTTCTGAATCGGATGACACCCCGAATACCAGTCCTCTCAAACAGAAACCAAGGATAGAACTTCCCTCCCCCCAGCCACAAGACACGTTTTAAGGGATTGACTGGACTGGCCCAATCAACAAGGACTTCTTTAAGGACAACTTTTATGCCCTAGACAGGAAAAATAACTCCTTTGAACAGAAGCTGGACACTAAATTTGACCTTATGCAAATAAATGTAGATAGGATCGCACAAAAAGTAGAAATAAACAAAACTGACCTATCCGCTCTAATTACCAAACATGAGACCTTAACCAAAGAACATACCATTCTTGAGGGAAAATGTAAACACATGCAAAACAAACTCAATGAACTAGAAGATAAAGACAGACGTCAAAATTTAAAATTAAGGGGCATTGAAGAATCAGTACCACCTAATCAACTCAACCAATTCACAAAGCGCTTATTGAAAAAAGCAATTCCCACTCTGACAGACCTTGATCTTACAATTGACTCAATATATCGCCTTAGTAAACCCAAATCATTACCCACAGAGACCCCCAGGGATGTATTGGTTAAATTCCACTTTCTCCATGCCAAAGACCAAATAATGGACCATATGAAGGAAAAAAAATCATTGCCCGCACCATTCCAAAATATAAGAATCTTTGCTGACATATCCAAACCGACCATGTTACAAAGGAAAAATTATCCCCAATCACCAAAATCTTGCAGCAAACCTCAATCCCCTACAAATGGGGTTTCAATCCGACTAAAATTATGTTTCACTATAAAGGACGCCTTCATCCCTTTCCAGAGCTTAAGAGAGGTCTGGACACACTTAGGGACCTAGGTATTGCTGTTTCTTAAATAAATCTTTAACCCATTATTCAGGCTGTGATGTATGCCAATAACACAAGCCACAAGAAGGAGGAAATATAACGTGATATTTAATCCCCTCCATTGACTATTGAGTGACGCTTCACTCTCCTAAATTGACCCACAGAACATTATTCACTTCTTATTTAACTTACTATATCTGAACAAATCTGATACAAACCAACTTAATAACCACAACTGAGTCTATTTTACAACTCCCCAACTACTAAACATGTCTCTACGTTTCCTCTCACTGAATACCAACGGTTTAAACTCCCCCCAACGTAGATATTATCTATGGAAAACAATTAGAGACTCCAAAGCTGATATTGTAGGCCTTCAGGAAACGAAATTCTCATCCCTCCAACCTCATGGAATCAGCAACAAACAATTCCAAACTATCTATTACGCTAATAATCAGAAGAAAAAAGCTGGTGTTGCTATCATGATTAGAGATAGTGTTGCTTTCGAGCACATTGATAGAATTGAGGACTCTGAGGGATGGTACCTAATGCTCATTTGCAAGATCAACAATCACCTGTTTACCCTCATTTGCATCTATGCCCCTAATAAAGCCCAAAAAACATTTTTAAACAAAATAATGAGGATAATCAGAGATAAGATACAGGGGGATCTTATTCTCTTCGGGGATTTCAACACCGTCCCCAATAGCTTAACCGACTCTTCCAACAAAGGAAGAAATAAAAACAACGAATCACTCGACCCCTGGCTTTACAGGAATGATCTCTATGATGCATTTCGATGCCTTAACTCCTCCTCAATTGAATACTCTTTTTTTTCCAAAGCCCACAATTCCTATTCAAGAATTGACTTAATACTAGCCGGAATATTTACTCTTCCTAAAATCACCAAGGTTGAGATAGGGATAAGATCTTGGTCTGACCATGCCCCCATCACATTTGACTTCAAAATTGGTCCAAAAACTACATCACCCAGACAATGGAGGAATAATAGTTTTCTATATTCCCATCCATCCTACAAACAAGAAATCGAAGATACAATACTCCATTATTTCCAAGATAATGATACCCCTGACATTTCACCACAAACTCTATGGTCAGCCTTTAAAGTGGTTATGAGAGGCAAGCTAATCCAACTGAACGCCCAACTTCTTAAAAACAACCAGCAGAAGCTCAAATCCACACTGGCCAAAATTCAGGAACTAGAAACACTCCATCAATCCTCCATGAACCCCCAAATCTTGGAAGAGATCTTTAAGCTTCGTTTGGAACTAAAATCCATACTCACCTTGGAATATGACAACTTTAACCAGAAGCTAAAATCTCTGCACTACCACTCGGATGACAGACCGTCCAAATTACTGGCGCAAAAAATTAAATACCAAAGGTCAAAAGCCAGAATAAAGGTAATTAAGGACCACCATGGTAAACTCCATCACCACCCTGGAGACATCACGGGGGAATTTGCCTCCTTTTACTCATCTCTCTACAACCTACAAGACCTCCATTCTACCTACACCCCGAATGGGGATGACATACGTGATTACTTGGACAAACTGGACTTACCTTCTTTAACACCTTCTGAACTCTCTGACTTAAATTCACCTTATTCCCTCATGGAGATCCTGGATGCCATTGATAAATCAAAAGTGGAGAAAGCCCCTGGCCCAGACGGTTTTCAATTTGAACTTTACAAAATATTCAAACAAACTCTCGCCCCATATCTAACTAGATTAGCCAACTATGTCGCATCTCAGGGATTTCTATCAGAGGATAAGCTAGAAGCCACCATCACGGTTATATACAAGGACAAGGGGGACCCATCTGATGTAAAAAACTATCGTCCAATATCGCTTCTGAACACCGACACAAAACTACTTGCCAAACTAGCCGCCAATAGACTGAGTAAGTACGTTCAGAAATTAATCCATCCGGATCAAGCTGGCTTCATTCCAACCCGCACCACCACTGATGCCACACGTCGTGCCCTGAACTTAATTTCTGCCACTGAAACATCTGCCCAACCATCTGCCTTCTTGGCTCTTGACGCCGAGAAGGCATTTGATAGGGTCAACTGGCAGTTCTTATTCAGCACTCTCAAAAAATTTGGTATCAAAGGTAACATTCTAAGACTTATTGGATCTATGTATAATTCACCTGCAGCTAGGGTTCTCTCCAACACCACCTTGTCTCCAAAATTCTACCTCTCCAATGGTACGAGACAAGGTTGTCCCCTTTCTCCACTACTATTTGCGCTTTTTATTGAACCTCTGGCTGCAAGTATTAGAAAAAACAATGACATCAAGGGAATCCCAATTGCCAAACATCATCACAAGATATCTCTATTTGCTGATGATATTCTTCTATCAATAACCAACCCTCTGAAATCCCTGAGACACGTACTTATGGAGCTCAACAACTACTCTCGAGTCTCCTATTACAAAATCAACGCAGCTAAGTCCCAGATCTTAGATTTCAACATAGACGAAACTCTCCTTTTATACCTCAAGGAGCAATTTAACTTTTCTTGGAAAGATAAGGAGATTTCCTACTTGGGTGTCATCTTAACAAAACCTCTGAAAGATATGGTCCACTCCAACTTCACATCACTGTATAACTCTTTCTCTTCGGAATACCAGCGTCTCTCTAAACTTGACCTATCATGGATAAGTAGGATTGAATCATTTAAGATGCTTCTCTTCCCAAGATTCCTTTACATGATTCGTTCAATCCCTCTATTCATCCTGAGAACCTGGTTTACTAAATTGCAAGCTCAACTTCGTACATTCATCTGGCAAGGGAAGAGTTCAAGAGTGGCATCCTCTTCTCTCCAGCGCCACAAACTGTCTGCTGGCCTGGGGATACCCAACCTTTTCAATTATTATTATGCCTCACTAATTAAGCTCTCCCAAAAATGGCTTCTTGACCCTCCTGATCTCCCCTGGACCTCTATCGAAGAATCATACACTCACAAATCTTTGAAAACCCTTCTAATAGCATACTTACTTAATCCACGTATGAAACTCCCCTCACACCCGATTATCAAAGCGACAGTGCAGGCCTGGAAATCACTGACGAATAAGGCCCACAAATATTCTACAAGTATTATCCTCAAGAATATCCCCCTGGAAACACTGGAAATTTTAATTCCCACACTGGACCTCTCCCGCTGGAAAATACGAGAAAATACCTATATCCAAGACTTACTTCAAGACGGCCATCTGAAACCTTTCCAAGATATGCAGAACGATTTTCCACTCACAAGAGATGATAGGACACATTGGAGATCCTTGAACTCCTATTTTTTATCTCATAGTCCTGATTTCAAACATTATTACCGAGCTTATCAGACTTTCCCAAAAGGAATCGTTATGGACGACAAACAGACTCTACCGAATCTTAAATGAGGATCTGGATCTCACTTATTTATCGTTTCTCACATCTTGGGAAGCCGAATTGAACATTAAAATCGATCTGGATAAATTCCCTAAAACTCTCAAATCTGCTTACTCTAGCTCTAAGTGCGCCACCATGCATGAGAGTCATTACAAACTTGTTTCCCGTTGGTACTATACCCAGTACTAATTAATCGGAGTTACCCGGATCAATCCCCATTGTGCTGGAGAGCATGTGGTGAGAAAGGCACCCTCTCTCACATTTTCTGGTCATGCCCGAAAATACAACAATTTTGGACGGATGTTGCCTCTTTGATAAGATCTGTTACGAAACTCCACCTTAGTTTCACCCCCCAATTGGCTCTCCTGTTAATTGGCATAGAAGACCTTCACCCACATTTAAACCTCTGATCTCCCATATTATCCTTACTGCCAAGATCCTCCTGGCTGCCAGGTGGAGACAACCAGGTCCTCCATCTCTTACGAACTTGATAGACAGAGTCACTACCCACTGTATCCACGAATATTCTTTTGCCACAAGAGCCAATAAATGGCCAAAATATCTACTCCAGTGGGAACCTTGGCTCATCACTTATTGCCCATCCCTCCTACCTTAAATCTTTCTCGACCTAAACAATGCCTCAGTAATTATTCCAGACCTCTTACTCTTTTGACATAAACCCATGTGTTCGAAAATTAAAATCACCACGAACTACTCTATTCTTGTTCTGATTCTGCTTAATACCATTATCTCACTTTCATATCTAACTTTATTGTTGCTCAATTTTTCAATTGTATTGTATATACTCTGTCGGTCGATCTATACTCCATTGTATAACTGATTGTTAATTCCGACCATGTTACTTGTTATATACTGTTATATTTGTATTTGCTATATGATTTATACTCTACTCATATATCTACATACTGTTTGTTTCCCCCCTTAACCTCCCCCCCACTTCCCTTTTTTCATTTATGTATCCTTTCCTTTCCCAACCCGTCCCCCCTTCCATTTTATATATAATCTAATAAAAACAATTTGATAAGGAGAAAAATTCATTGCTTTGACATTGAAAGTGTGTTTTCGCGTCTAAACAGTGAAAATATACATTTAAACATATGTTTGACTATATCTCTGGCTAGAAAGAAGATAAATTCAAACTTTTTGTCCCATTCTGCTCTCTTCATGAACCTAAGCAGGAATCCCAGAGAACAGCATCTTATCTCCAGTAGTTTAGGAGAAAAATTCATTGCTGTAACTTGAAAGTGTGTTTTCGCGTCTAAACAGTGAAAATAGACATTTTAACATACGTTTGACTATATCTCTGGCTAGAAAGAAGATAAATTCAAACTTTTTGTCCCATTCTGCTCTCTTCATGAACCTAAGCAGGAATCCCAAAGAACAGCATCACATCTCCATTAGTTTAGGAGAAAAATTTATTGCTTTGACATGAAAGTGTGTTTTTGCGTCTAAACAGTGAAAATAGACATTTAAACATACGTTTGACTATATCTCTGGCTAGAAAGAAGATAAATTCAAACTTTTTGTCCCATTCTGCTCTCTTCATGAACCTAAGCAGGAATCCCAAAGAACAGCATCACATCTCCATTAGTTTAGGAGAAAAATTTATTGCTTTGACATGAAAGTGTGTTTTTGCGTCTAAACAGTGAAAATAGACATTTAAACATACGTTTGACTATATCTCTGGCTAGAAAGAAGATAAATTCAAACTTTTTGTCCCATTCTGCTCTCTTCATGAACCTAAGCAGGAATCCCAAAGAACAGCACCACAGCTCTAGTACTTTAGGAGAAAAATTCATTGCTTTGACATGAAAGTGTGTTTTCGCGTCTAAACAGTGAAAATAGACATTTAAACATATGTTTGACTATATCTCTGGCTAGAAAGAAGATAAATTCAAACTTTTTGTCCCATTCTGCTCTCTTCATGAACCTAAGCAGGAATCCCAAAGAACAGCATCACATCTCCATTAGTTTAGGAGAAAAATTTATTGCTTTGACATGAAAGTGTGTTTTCGCGTCTAAACAGTGAAAATGTACATTTAAACATATGTTTGACTATATCTCTGGCTAGAAAGAAGATAAATTCTAACTTTTTGTCCCATTCTGCTCTCTTCATGAACCTAAGCAGGAATCCCAGAGAACAGCATCACATCTCCAGTAGTTTAGGAGAAAAATTCATTGCTTTGACATGAAAGTGTGTTTTCGCGTCTAAACAGTGAAAATATACATTTAAACATATGTTTGACTATATCTCTGGCTAGAAAGAAGATAAATTCAAACTTTTTGTCCCATTCTGCTCTTTTCATGAACCTAAGCTGGAATCCCAAAGAACAGCATCACATCTCCAGTAGTTTAGGATAAAAATTCATTGCTTTGACATGAAAGTGTGTTCGCGTCTAAACAGTGAAAATAGAACATTTAAACATTCGTTTCGACTATATCTCTGGCTAGAAAGATGATAAATTCAAACTTTTTGTCCCATTCTGCTCTGTTCATGAAACTAAGCAGGAATCCCAAAGAACAGCATCACAGCTCCAGTAGTTTAGGAGAAAAATTCATTGCTTTGACATTGAAAGTGTGTTTTCGCGTCTAAACAGTGAAAATATACATTTAAACATATGTTTGACTATATCTCTGGCTAGAAAGAAGATAAATTCAAACTTTTTGTCCCATTCTGCTCTCTTCATGAAACTAAGCAGGAATCCCAAAGAACAGCATCTTATCTCCAGTAGTTTAGGAGAAAAATTCATTGCTTTGACATGAAAGTGTGTTTTCGCGTCTAAACAGTGAAACTAGACATTTAAACATACGTTTGACTATATCTCTGGCTAGAAAGAAGATAAATTCAAACTTTTTGTCCCATTCTGCTCTCTTCATGAACCTAAGCAGGAATCCCAAAGAACAGCACCACAGCTCTAGTACTTTAGGAGAAAAATTCATTGCTTTGACATGAAAGTGTGTTTTCGCGTCTAAACAGTGAAAATAGACATTTAAACATATGTTTGACTATATCTCTGGCTAGAAAGAAGATAAATTCAAACTTTTTGTCCCATTCTGCTCTCTTCATGAACCTAAGCTGAATCCCAAAGAACAGCATCACATCTCCAGTAGTTTAGGAGAAAAATTCATTGCTTTGACATGAAAGTGTGTTTTCGCGTCTAAACAGTGAAAATATACATTTAAACATATGTTTGACTATATCTCTGGCTAGAAAGAAGATAAATTCAAACTTTTTGTCCCATTCTGCTCTTTTCATGAACCTAAGCTGGAATCCCAAAGAACAGCATCACATCTCCAGTAGTTTAGGATAAAAATTCATTGCTTTGACATGAAAGTGTGTTCGCGTCTAAACAGTGAAAATAGACATTTAAACATTCGTTCGACTATATCTCTGGCTAGAAAGATGATAAATTCAAACTTTTTGTCCCATTCTGCTCTGTTCATGAAACTAAGCAGGAATCCCAAAGAACAGCATCACAGCTCCAGTAGTTTAGGAGAAAAATTCATTGCTTTGACATTGAAAGTGTGTGTTTTCGCGTCTAAACAGTGAAAATATACATTTAAACATATGTTTGACTATATCTCTGGCTAGAAAGAAGATAAATTCAAACTTTTTGTCCCATTCTGCTCTCTTCATGAAACTAAGCAGGAATCCCAAAGAACAGCATCTTATCTCCAGTAGTTTAGGAGAAAAATTCATTGCTTTGACATGAAAGTGTGTTTTCGCGTCTAAACAGTGAAACTAGACATTTAAACATACGTTTGACTATATCTCTGGCTAGAAGAAGATAAATTCAAACTTTTTGTCCCATTCTGCTCTCTTCATGAACCTAAGCAGGAATCCCAAAGAACAGCATCACATCTCCAGTAGTTTAGGAGAAAAATTCATTGCTTTGACATGAAAGTGTGTTTTCGCGTCTAAACAGTGAAAATAGACATTTAAACATACGTTTGACTATATCTCTGGCTAGAAAGAAGATAAATTAAACACTTTTTGTCCCATTCTGCTTTTCTTCATGAACCTAAGCAGGAATCCAAAGAACAGCATCACATCTCCAGTAGTTAGGCAGAAAAATTCATTGCTTTGACATGAAATGTGTTTTCGCGTCTAAACAGTGAAAATAGACATTTAAACATACGTTTGACTATATCTCTGGCTAGAAAGAGATAAATTAAACTTTTGTCCATTCTGCTCTCTTCATGAAACTAAGCAGGAATCCCAAAGAACAGCATCATATCCAGTAGTTTAGGAGAAAAATTCATTGCTTTGACATGAAAGTGTGTTTTCGCGTCTAAACAGTGAAAATAGACATTTAAACATACGTTTGACTATATCTCTGGCTAGAAAGAAGATAAATTCAAACTTTTTGTCCCATTCTGCTCTCTTCATGGACCTAAGCAGGAATCCAAAGAACAGCATCACAACTCCAGTAGTTTAGGAGAAAAATTATTGCTTTGACATGAAAGTGTGTTTTCGCGTCTAAACAGTGAAAATAGACATTTAAACATACTTTGACTATATCTCTGGCTAGAAAGAAGATAAATTCACACTTTTTGTCCCATTCTGCTCTCTTCATGAACCTAAGCAGGAATCCTAAAGAACAGCATCACATCCCAGTATTAGGAGAAAAATTCATTGCTTTGACATGAAAGTGTGTTTTCGCGTCTAAACAGTGAAAATAGACATTTAAACATACGTTTGACTATATCTCTGGCTAGAAAGAAGATAAATTGAAACTTTTTGTCCCATTCTGCTCTCTCATGAAACTAAGCAGGAATCCCAAAGAACAGCATCCTTATATCCAGTAGTTTAGGAGAAAAATTCATTGCTTTGACATGAAAGTGTGTTTTCCGCGTCTAAACAGTGAAAATATACATTTAAACATATGTTTGACTATATCTCTGGCTAGAAAGAAGATAAATTCAAACTTTTGTCCCATTCTGCTCTCTTCATGAACCTAAGCAGGAATCCCAAAGAACAGCATCACATCTCCATTAGTTTAGAGAAAAATTTATTGCTTTGACATGAAAGTTGTTTTTGCGTCTAAAAAGTGAAAATAGACATTTAAACATACGTTTGACTATATCTCTGGCTAGAAAGAAGATAAATTAAACTTTTTGTCCCATTCTGCTCTCTTCATGAACCTAAGCAGGAATCCCAAAGAACAGCACCACAGCTCAGTACTTTAGGAGAAAAATTCATTGCTTTGACATGAAAGTGTTTTTTTCGCGTCTAAACAGTGAAAATAGACATTTAAACATATGTTTGACTATATCTCTGGCTAGAAAAAGATAAATTCAAACTTTTTGTCCCATTCTGCTCTCTTCATGAACCTAAGCTGGAATCCCAAAGAACAGCATCACATCTCCAGTAGTTTAGGAGAAAAATTCATTGCTTTGACATGAAAGTGTGTTTTCGCGTCTAAACAGTGAAAATATACATTTAAACATATGTTTGACTATATCTCTGGCTAGAAAGAAGATAAATTCAAACTTTTTGTCCCATTCTGCTCTTTCATGAACCTAAGCTGGAATCCAAAGAACAGCATCACATCTCCAGTAGTTTAGGATAAAAATTCATTGCTTTGACATGAAAGTGTGTTTCGCGTCTAAACAGTGAAAATAGACATTTAAACATCGTTCGACTATATCTCTGGCTAGAAAGATGATAAATTCAAACTTTTGTCCCATTCTGCTCTGTTCATGAAACTAAGCAGGAATCCAAAGAACAGCATCACAGCTCCAGTAGTTTAGGAGAAAAATTAATTGCTTTTGACATTGAAAGTGTGTTTTCGCGTCTAAACAGTGAAAATATACATTTAAACATATGTTTGACTATATCTCTGGCTAGAAAGAAGATAAATTCAAACTTTTTGTCCCATTCTGCTCTCTTCATGAACCTAAGCAGGAATCCCAAAGAACAGCATCACATCTCCATTAGTTTAGGAGAAAAAATTTATTGCTTTGACATGAAAGTGTGTTTTTTGCGTCTAAAAAGTAAAATAGACATTTAAACATACGTTTGACTATATCTCTGGCTAGAAAGAAGATAAATTCAACTTTTTGTCCCATTCTGCTCTCTTCATGAACCTAAGCAGGAATCCCAAAGAACAGCACCACACTCAGTATTAGGAAAAAATTCATTGCTTTGACATGAAAGTGTGTTTTCGCGTCTAAACAGTGAAAATAGACATTTAAACATTCGTTGACTATATCTCTGGCTAGAAAGAGATAAATTCAAACTTTTTGTCCCATTCTGCTCTTTCATGAAACTAAGCAGGAATCCCAAAGAACAGCATCACACTCCAGTAGTTTAGGAGAAAAATTAATTGCTTTGACATGAAAGTGTGTTTTCGCGTCTAAACAGTGAAAATAACATTTAAACATATGTTTGACTATATCTCTGGCTAGAAAGAAGATAAATTCAAATTTTTTTGTCCCATTCTGCTCTTTTCTTTGAAACCTAAGCAGGAACCCAAAAGAACAGCATCACTCTCCATTAGTTAGGAGAAAAATTTATTGCTTTGACATTGAAAGTGTGTTTTTCGCGTCTTAAAACAGTGAAAATAGACATTTAAACATAGTTTGACTATATCTCTGGCTAGAAAGAAGATAAATTCAAACTTTTTGTCCATTCTGCTCTCTTCATGAACCTAAGCAGGAATCCCAAAGAACAGCACACAGTCCAGTATTTAGGAGAAAAAATTCATTGCTTTGACATGAAAGTGTGTTTTCGCGTCTAAACAGTGAAAATAGACATTTAAACATTGTTTGACTATATCTCTGGCTAGAAAGAAGATAAATTCAAACTTTTTTGTCCCATTCTGCTCTCTTCATGAACCTAAGCGGAATCCCAAAGAACAGCATCACACTCCAGTAGTTTAGGAGAAAAATTCATTGCTTTGACATGAAAGTGTGTTTTCGCGCTAAACAGTGAAAATATACATTTAAACATATGTTTGACTATATCTCTGGCTAAAAGAAGATAAATTCAAACTTTTTGTCCCCATTCTGCTCTTTTCATGAACCTAAGCGGAACCCAAAGAACAGCATCACATCTCCAGTAGTTTAGGAAAAAAATTCATTGCTTTGACATGAAAGTGTGTTTCGCGTCTAAAACAGTGAAATAGACATTTAAACATTGTTGACTATATCTCTGGCTAGAAAGAAGATAAATTCAAACTTTTTGTCCCATTTCTGCTCTTTCATGCAACACTAAGCAGGAATCCCAAAGAACAGCAATCACAGCTCCAGTAGTTTAGGAGAAAAAATTATTGCTTTGACATTGAAAGTGTGTTTTCGCGTCTAAACAGTGAAAATAGACATTTAAACATATGTTTGACTATATCTCTGGCTAGAAAGAAGATAAATTCAAACTTTTTGTCCCATTCTGCTCTCTTCATGAAACTAAGCAGGAATCCCAAAGAACAGCATCTTATCTCCAGTAGTTTAGGAGAAAAATTCATTGCTTTGACATGAAAGTGTGTTTTCGCGTCTAAACAGTGAAAATAGACATTTAAACATACGTTTGACTATATCTCTGGCTAGAAAGGAAGATAAATTCAAACTTTTTGTCCCATTCTGCTCTCTTCATGAACCTAAGCAGGAATCCCAAAAGAACAGCATCACAGCTCCAGTAGTTTAGGAGAAAAAATTCATTGCTTTTGACTTGAAAGTGTGTTTTCGCGTCTAAACAGTGAAAAATAGACATTTTTAAAAATACGTTTGATATATCTCTGGTAGAAAGAAGATAAATTCAATTTTTGTCCCCTTCTCCCTTTTTATGAACCTAAGGGGGATCCAAAGAACAGCATCACATCCAGATTTGGAAAAAATTCATTGCTTTGACATAAAGTGTGTTTTCGCGTCTAAAGGGGGGGAAAATAAATTTAAAAATACGTTTGACATATCTCTGGCTAAAAAGAAGAAAATTTTAAATTTTTCCCCCATTCTGTTCTTCAAAAAACCCCAAGCGGGAACCCAAAAAGAACAAAAATCACCCCAGTAGTTTGGAAAAAATTTTTCATTGTTTAACAAAAAAGGTGTTTTGCTCTAAACAGTGAAAATAAATTTTTAAACTGTTTGACTATTCTTGGCAGAAGGAAAAAAAATTTTCAAATTTTTTTGCCCATTTGCTCTTTTCATGAACCAACCCCGGAATCCAAAAGAACAGCATCAAGTCCGTAGTTTAGGAGAAAAATTCATTCTTAATGAAAGTTGTTTTCGCGTCTAAACAGTGAAAATAGACTTTTAAACATCGTTTGCTATATCTCTGGCTAGAAAAAAAAATTTTCAATTTTTGCCTTTTTTTCCCCTTTTTCTGAACCTAAGCGGAAAACCCAAAGAACAGCATCACACCCCATATTTAGGAGAAAAATTAATTCTTTGACAAAAAAGTGTGTTTCGCGTCAAAACAAAAAAATAGACATTTTAAATACGTTTGTTTTAATTTTGGCAAAAGAAAAAAAATTAAATTTTTTCCCCCATTTGCTCTCTTCATGAACCTAACGGACCCCAAAGAACATCCCCCCTTATTTTGGGGAGAAAAATTTATTGCTTTGACAAAAAAGGTTTTTTTTTTCCGTTTTAAACAGTGAAAATGTACATTTTCATAGTTTGACTATATCTTGGGGCTAGAAAAAGTAATTAAATTTTTTTCCCCCATTCTGTCTTTCATAACCCCTAAGCAGGAACCAAAAAGAACGATCCTCTCCAGTTTTGGGGAAAAAATTCTTGCTTTGACATAATGTTTTTTGGGGCCCCCCTAAACAGTGAAAATAACATTTAAAAATACGTTTGACTATTTTTTGGCTGAAAGAAGTAAATTCAATTTTTGCCCATTTGTCTCTTCATAACCTAAGGGGGAATCCAAAAAGGGGAACAGCATCACACTCGTAGTTAAGAAAAAAAATTATTGTTTGACTAAAAGGGTTTTTTTCCTTAAAAAACAGTAAAAAATAACTTTAAAAAACATTTTTGATATATTGGGGAAAAAAGAAGATAAAATTAAATTTTTTTGTCCCATTTGCCCTTTTCATGAACTAAGCAGGAATCCAAAGAACAGCCCCCATTCCGTGTTTAAGAGAAAAAATTTTTTTCTTTGACATGAAAGTGTGTTTTCCTAAAAACGTGAAAATAGAATTTAAACATAGTTTGACTATATCTTGGCTAAAAGAAGTAATTCAAATTTTTTTTCCCCCATTCTGCTCTCTTCAGCCAACGAACCCAAGAACGCATAAAATCCGTTTTTTGGGAAAAAAAAATTCTTTTTTTGACATGAAAGTGTGTTTTCGCGTCTAAAAACCATGAAAATAGAATTTAAAACATACGTTTGACTATTCTCGGTAGAAAGAAAAATTCAAATTTTTTCCCATTCTGCTTCTTATGAACCAAAAGCAGGAATCCCAAAAGAACAGATCACATCTCAGTATTTAGGAGAAAAATTCATTGCTTTGACTGAAAGTGTGTTTTCGCGTCTAAACAGTGAAAATAGACTTTTTGCATACGTTTGACTATATCTCTGGGAAAAGAAGATACATTCAAATTTTTTGTCCCATTCTGCTCTCTTCATGAACTTAAGCAGGATCCCAAAGAAAGCATCAAGCTCCGTAGTTTAGGAGAAAAATTCATTGCTTTGACATGAAAGTGTGCTTTCGCGTTTTAAACAGTGAAAATAGACATTTAGACATACGTTTGACTATATCTCTGGCTAGAAAGAAGATACATTCAATTTTTTGTCCCATTCTGCTTCTTCTGAACCTAAGCAGGAATCCAAAGAACTGCATCACAGCTCCTGTAGTTTAGGAGAAAAATTCATTGCTTTGACATGAAAGTGTGTTTTCGCGTTCAAACAGTGAAAATAGACTTTAAGCATACGTTTGACTATATCTCTGGCTAAAAGAAGTAAATTCAATTTTTTGTCCATCTGCTTTTCATGACCTAAGCAGGAATCCCAAAGAAAGCATCACAGCTCCTGTAGTTTAGGAGAAAAATTCATTGCTTTGACATGAAAGTGTGTTTTCGCGTCTCTAAACAGTGAAAATAGACATTTTACATACGTTTGACTTATATCTCTGGCTAGAAAAGATACATTCAAATTTTTTGTCCCATTCTGCTCTCTTCATGAACCTAAGCAGGAATCCAAAGAACAGCATCACAGCTCCAGTAGTTTAGGAGAAAAATTCTTGCTTTGACATGAAAGTGGTTTTCGCGTCTAAACAGTGAAAATAGACATTTTAGCTACGTTTGACTATATCTCTGGCTAGAAAGAAGATACATTCAAATTTTTGTCCCATTTGCTCTCTTCATGAACTTAAGGCAGGAATCCCAAAGAACAGCATCACAGCTCCTGTAGTTTAGGAGAAAAATTCATGCTTTGACATGAAAGTGTGTTTTCGCGTCTAAACAGTGAAAATAGACATTTAAGCATAGTTTGACTATATCTCTGGCTAGAAAGAGATACATTCAAATTTTTTATCCCATTCTGCTCTCTTCATGAACCTAAGCAGGGAATCCCAAAGAACAGCATCACAGCTCCAGTAGTTTAGGAGAAAAACATTGCTTTGACATGAAAGTGTGTTTTCGCTCTAAACAGTGAAAATAGACATTTAAGCATACGTTGACTATATCTCTGGCTAGAAAGAAGATACATTCAAATTTTTTGTCCCATTCTGCTCTCTTCATGAACCTAAGCAGGAATCCCAAAGAAACAGCATCACAGCTCCAGTAGTTTAGGAGAAAAATTCATTGCTTTGACATGAAAGTGTGTTTTTCGCGTCTAAACAGTGAAAATAGACATTTAAGCATACGTTTGACTATATCTCTGGCTAGAAAGAAGATACATTCAAATTTTTTGTCCCATTCTGCTCTCTTCATGAACCTAAGCAGGAATCCCAAAGAACAGCATCACAGCTCCAGTAGTTTAGGAGAAAAATTCATTGCTTTGACATGAAAGTGTGTTTTCGCGTCTAAACAGTGAAAATAGACATTTTAGCATACGTTGACTATATCTCTGGCTAGAAAGAAGATACATTCAAATTTTTTTGTCCCATTCTGCTCTCTTCATGAACCTAAGCAGGAATCCCAAAGAACAGCATCACAGCTCCGTAGTTTAGGAGAAAAATTCATTGCTTTGACATGAAAGTGTGTTTTCGCGTCTAAACAGTGAAAATAGACATTTTAAGCATACGTTTGACTATATCTCTGGCTAGAAAGAAGATACATTCAAATTTTTTGTCCATTCTGCTCTCTTCATGAACCTAAGCAGGAATCCCAAAGAACAGCATCACAGCTCAGTAGTTTAGGAGAAAAATTCATTGCTTTGACATGAAAGTGTGTTTTCGCGTCTAAACAGTGAAAATAGACATTTAGCATACGTTTGACTATATCTTGGCTAGAAAGAAGATACATTCAAATTTTTTGTCCATTCTGCTCTCTTCATGAACCTAAGCAGGAATCCCAAAGAACAGCATCACAGCTCCAGTAGTTTAGGAGAAAATTCATTGCTTTGACATGAAAGTGTGTTTTCGCGTTAAACAGTGAAAATAGACTTTAAGCATACGTTTGACTATATCTCTGGCTAGAAAGAAGATACATTCAAATTTTTGTCCCATTCTGCTCTCTTTATGAACTAAGCAGGAACCCAAAGAACAGCATCACAGCTCCAGTAGTTTAGGAGAAAAATTCATTGCTTTGACATGAAAGTGTGTTTCGCGTCTAAACAGTGAAAATAGACATTTAGCATACGTTTGACTATATCTTGGCTAGAAAGAAGATACATTCAAATTTTTTGTCCCATTCTGCTCTCTTCATGAACCTAAGCAGGATTCCCAAAGAACAGCATCACAGCTCCAGTAGTTTAGGAGAAAAATTCATTGCTTTGACATGAAAGTGTGTTTTCGCGTCTAAACAGTGAAAATAGACATTTAAGCATACGTTTGACTATATCTCTGGCTAGAAAGAAGATACATTCAAATTTTTTGTCCCATTCTGCTCTCTTCATGAACCTAAGCAGGAATCCCAAAGAACAGCATCACAGCTCCTGTAGTTTAGGAGAAAAATTCATTGCTTTGACATGAAAGTTGTGTTTTCGCGTCTAAACAGTGAAAATAGACATTTTAGCATACGTTTGACTATATCTCTGGCTAGAAAAGAAGATACATTCAAATTTTTGTCCCATTCTGCTCCTCTTCATGAACCTAAGCAGGAATCCCAAAGAACAGCATCACAGCTCCAGTAGTTTAGGAGAAAAATTCATTGCTTTGACATGAAAGGTGTTTTTCGCGTCTAAACAGTGAAAATAGACATTTAGCATACGTTTGACTATATCTCTGGCTAGAAAGAAGATACATTCAAATTTTTTGTCCCATTCTGCTCTCTTCATGAACCTAAGCAGGAATCCCAAAGAACAGCATCACAGCTCCAGTAGTTTAGGAGAAAAATTCATTGCTTTGACATGAAAGTGTGTTTTCGCGTCTAAACAGTGAAAATAGACATTTAAGCATACGTTTTGACTATATCTCTGGCTAGAAAGAAGATACATTCAAATTTTTTGTCCCATTCTGCTCTCTTTATGAACCTAAGCAGGAATCCCAAAGAACAGCATCACAGCTCCAGTAGTTTAGGAGAAAAATTCATTGCTTTGACATGAAAGTGTGTTTTCGCGTCTAAACAGTGAAAATAGACATTTAAGCATACGTTTGACTATATCTCTGGCTAGAAAGAAGATACATTCAAATTTTTTGTTCCCATTCTGCTCTCTTCATGAACCTAAGCAGGAATCCCAAAGAACAGCATCACAGCTCCAGTAGTTTAGGAGAAAAATTCATTGCTTTGACATGAAAGTGTGTTTTCGCGTCTAAACAGTGAAAATAGACATTTAAGCATACGTTTGACTATATCTCTGGCTAGAAAGAAGATACATTCAAATTTTTTGTCCCATTCTGCTCTCTTCATGAACCTAAGCAGGAATCCCAAAGAACAGCATCACAGCTCCAGTAGTTTAGGAGAAAAATTCATTGCTTTGACATGAAAGTGTGTTTTCGCGTCTAAACAGTGAAAATAGACATTTTAGCATACGTTTGACTATATCTCTGGCTAGAAAGAAGATACATTCAAATTTTTTGTCCCATTCTGCTCTCTTCATGAACCTAAGCAGGAATCCCAAAGAACAGCATCACAGCTCCAGTAGTTTAGGAGAAAAATTCATTGCTTTGACATGAAAGTGTGTTTTCGCGTCTAAACAGTGAAAATAGACATTTAAGCATACGTTTGACTATATCTCTGGCTAGAAAGAAGATACATTCAAATTTTTTGTCCCATTCTGCTCTCTTTATGAACCTAAGCAGGAATCCCAAAGAACAGCATCACGCTCCAGTAGTTTTGGAGAAAAATTCATTGCTTTGACATGAAAGTGTGTTTTCGCGTCTAAACAGTGAAAATAGACATTTAAGCATACGTTTGACTATATCTCTGGCTAGAAAGAAGATACATTCAAATTTTTTGTCCCATTCTGCTCTCTTCATGAACCTAAGCAGGAATCCCAAAGAACAGCATCACAGCTCCTGTAGTTTAGGAGAAAAATTCATTGCTTTGACATGAAAGTGTGTTTTCGCGTCTAAACAGTGAAAATAGACATTTAAGCATACGTTTGACTATATCTCTGGCTAGAAAGAAATACATTCAAATTTTTTGTCCCATTCTGCTCTCTTCATGAACCTAAGCAGGAATCCCAAAGAAACAGCATCACAGCTCCAGTAGTTTAGGAGAAAAATTCATTGCTTTGACATGAAAGTGTGTTTTCGCGTCTAAACAGTGAAAATAGACATTTTAGCATACGTTTGACTATATCTCTGGCTAGAAAGAAGATACATTCAAATTTTTTGTCCCATTCTGCTCTCTTCATGAACTAAGCAGGAATCCCAAAGAACAGCATCACAGCTCCTGTAGTTTAGGAGAAAAATTCATTGCTTTGACATGAAAGTGTGTTTCGCGTCTAAACAGTGAAAATAGACATTTAAGCATACGTTTGACTATATCTCTGGCTAGAAAGAGATACATTCAAATTTTTTTGTCCCATTCTGCTCTCTTCATGAACCTAAGCAGGAATCCAAAGAACAGCATCACAGCTCCTGTAGTTTAGGAGAAAAATTCATTGCTTTGACATGAAAGTGTGTTTTCGCGTCTAAACAGTGAAAATAGACATTTAAGCATACGTTTGACTATATCTCTGGCTAGAAAGAAGATACATTCAAATTTTTTGTCCCATTCTGCCTCTTTCATGAACCTAAGCAGGAATCCCAAAGAACAGCATCACAGCTCCAGTAGTTTTGGAGAAAAATTCATTGCTTTGACATGAAAGTGTGTTTTCGCGTCTAAACAGTGAAAATAGACATTTAGCATACGTTTGACTATATCTCTGGCTAGAAAGAAGATACATTCAAATTTTTTGTCCCATTCTGCTCTCTTCTGAACCTAAGCAGGAATCCAAGAACAGCATCAAGCTCCTTTTAGTTTAGGAGAAAAAATTCATTGCTTTGACATGAAGTGTGTTTTGCGTCTAAACAGTGAAAATAGACATTTAAGCATAGTTTGACTATATCTCTGGCTAGAAAGAAGATACATTCAAATTTTTTGTCCCATTCTGCTCTCTTCATGAACTAAGCAGGAATCCAAGACAGCATCACAGCTCAGTAGTTTAGGAGAAAAATTCATTGCTTGACATGAAAGTGTGTTTTCGCGTCTAAAAGTGAAAATAGACATTTTAGCTACGTTTGACTATATCTCTGGCTAGAAAGAAGATACATTCAAATTTTTTGTCCCATTCTGCTCTTTCATGAACTAAGCAGGAATCCAAAGACAGCATCACAGCTCCAGTAGTTTAGGAGAAAAATTCATTGTTTGACATGAAAGTGTGTTTTCGCGTCTAAACAGTGAAAATAGACATTTAAGCATACGTTTGACTTATCTCTGGCTAGAAAGAAGATACATTCAAATTTTTTGTCCCATTCTGCTCTCTTCATGAACTAAGCAGGAATCCCAAAGAACAGCATCACAGCTCCAGTAGTTTAGGAGAAAAATTCATTGCTTTGACATGAAAGTGTGTTTTCGCGTCTAAACAGTGAAAATAGACATTTAGCATACGTTTGACTATATCTCTGGCTAGAAAGAAGATACATTCAAATTTTTTGTCCCATTCTGCTCTCTTCATGAACCTAAGCAGGAATCCCAAAGAACAGCATCACAGCTCCTGTAGTTTAGGAGAAAAATTCATTGCTTTGACATGAAAGATGTGTTTTCGCGTCTAAACAGTGAAATAGACATTTAAGCATACGTTTGACTATATCTCTGGCTAGAAAGAAGATACATTCAAATTTTTTGTCCCATTCTGCTCTCTTCATGAACCTAAGCAGGAATCCCAAAGAACAGCATCACAGCTCCAGTAGTTTAGGAGAAAAATTCATTGCTTTGACATGAAAGTGTGTTTTCGCGTCTAAACAGTGAAAATAGACATTTTAAGCATACGTTTGACTATATCTCTGGCTAGAAAGAAGATACATTCAAATTTTTTGTCCCATTCTGCTCTCTTCATGAACCTAAGCAGGAATCCCAAAGAACAGCATCACAGCTCCTGTAGTTAGGAGAAAAAATTCATTGCTTTGACATGAAAGTGTGTTTTCGCGTCTAAACAGTGAAAATAGACATTTAAGCATACGTTTGACTATATCTCTGGCTAGAAAGAAGATACATTCAAATTTTTTGTCCCATTCTGCTCTCTTTCATGAACCTAAGCAGGAATCCCAAAGAACAGCATCACAGCTCCAGTAGTTTTAGGAGAAAAATTCATTGCTTTGACATGAAAGTGTGTTTTCGCGTCTAAACAGTGAAAATAGACATTTAAGCATACGTTTGACTATATCTCTGGCTAGAAAGAAGATACATTCAAATTTTTTGTCCCATTCTGCTCTCTTCATGAACCTAAGCAGGAATCCCAAAGAACAGCATCACAGCTCCGTAGTTTAGGAGAAAAATTCATTGCTTTGACATGAAAGTGTGTTTTCGCGTCTAAACAGTGAAAATAGACATTTAAGCATACTTTTGACTATATCTCTGGCTAGAAAGAAGATACATTCAAATTTTTTGTCCCATTCTGCTCTCTTCATGAACCTAAGCAGGAACCCCAAAGAACAGCATCACAGCTCCAGTATTTTTAGGAGAAAAATTCATTGCTTTGACATGAAAGTTTTGTTTTCGCGTCTAAACAGTGAAAATAGACATTTTAGCATACTTTGACTATATCTTGGCTAGAAAGAAGATACATTCAAATTTTTTGTCCCTTCTGCTCTCTTCATGAACCTAAGCAGGAATCCCAAAGAACGCATCACACTCCATAGTTTAGGAGAAAAATTATTCTTTGAAGAAAGTGTGTTTGCGTCTAAAGGAAAATAGACATTTAACAAACGTTGACTATATCTCGGCTAAAAGAAATAATTCAAATTTTTTGTCCCATTCTGCTCTCTTCAGAACTAAGCAGAATCCAAAAAACAGCCACAGCTCTGTATTAGGAGAAAAATCATTGCTTTGACATGAAAGTGTGTTTTCGCGTCTAACATGAAAAAGACATTTAACATCTTACTAACTCGGCTAAAAGAATACATTCAAATTTTTTCCCATTCCCTCTTTCAGAACTAACGATCCCAAAGACACATCACAGCTCCATAGTTTAGAGAAAAATTATTGCTTTGACATGAAATTGTTTTGCGTCTAAACAGTGAAATAACATTTAGCATATTTGACTATATCTCTGGCTAGAAAGAAGATAATTAAAATTTTTTTTTTTTTTTTTTTTTTTTTTTTTTTTTTTTTTTTTTTTTTTTTTTTTTTTTTTTTTTTTTTTTTTTTTTTTTTTTTTTTTTTTTTTTTTTTTTTTTTTTTTTTTTTTTTTTTTTTTTTTTTTTTTTTTTTTTTTTTTTTTTTTTTTTTTTTTTTTTTTTTTTTTTTTTTTTTTTTTTTTTTTTTTTTTTTTTTTTTTTTTTTTTTTTTTTTTTTTTTTTTTTTTTTTTTTTTTTTTTTTTTTTTTTTTTTTTTTTTTTTTTTTTTTTTTTTTTTTTTTTTTTTTTTTTTTTTTTTTTTTTTTTTTTTTTTTTTTTTTTTTTTTTTTTTTTTTTTTTTTTTTTTTTTTTTTTTTTTTTTTTTTTTTTTTTTTTTTTTTTTTTTTTTTTTTTTTTTTTTTTTTTTTTTTTTTTTTTTTTTTTTTTTTTTTTTTTTTTTTTTTTTTTTTTTTTTTTTTTTTTTTTTTTTTTTTTTTTTTTTTTTTTTTTTTTTTTTTTTTTTTTTTTTTTTTTTTTTTTTTTTTTTTTTTTTTTTTTTTTTTTTTTTTTTTTTTTTTTTTTTTTTTTTTTTTTTTTTTTTTTTTTTTTTTTTTTTTTTTTTTTTTTTTTTTTTTTTTTTTTTTTTTTTTTTTTTTTTTTTTTTTTTTTTTTTTTTTTTTTTTTTTTTTTTTTTTTTTTTTTTTTTTTTTTTTTTTTTTTTTTTTTTTTTTTTTTTTTTTTTTTTTTTTTTTTTTTTTTTTTTTTTTTTTTTTTTTTTTTTTTTTTTTTTTTTTTTTTTTTTTTTTTTTTTTTTTTTTTTTTTTTTTTTTTTTTTTTTTTTTTTTTTTTTTTTTTTTTTTTTTTTTTTTTTTTTTTTTTTTTTTTTTTTTTTTTTTTTTTTTTTTTTTTTTTTTTTTTTTTTTTTTTTTTTTTTTTTTTTTTTTTTTTTTTTTTTTTTTTTTTTTTTTTTTTTTTTTTTTTTTTTTTTTTTTTTTTTTTTTTTTTTTTTTTTTTTTTTTTTTTTTTTTTTTTTTTTTTTTTTTTTTTTTTTTTTTTTTTTTTTTTTTTTTTTTTTTTTTTTTTTTTTTTTTTTTTTTTTTTTTTTTTTTTTTTTTTTTTTTTTTTTTTTTTTTTTTTTTTTTTTTTTTTTTTTTTTTTTTTTTTTTTTTTTTTTTTTTTTTTTTTTTTTTTTTTTTTTTTTTTTTTTTTTTTTTTTTTTTTTTTTTTTTTTTTTTTTTTTTTTTTTTTTTTTTTTTAAAAAAAAAAAAAAAAAAAAAAAAAAAAAAAAAAAAAAAAAAAAAAAAAAAAAAAAAAAAAAAAAAAAAAAAAAAAAAAAAAAAAAAAAAAAAAAAAAAAAAAAAAAAAAAAAAAAAAAAAAAAAAAAAAAAAAAAAAAAAAAAAAAAAAAAAAAAAAAAAAAAAAAAAAAAAAAAAAAAAAAAAAAAAAAAAAAAAAAAAAAAAAAAAAAAAAAAAAAAAAAAAAAAAAAAAAAAAAAAAAAAAAAAAAAAAAAAAAAAAAAAAAAAAAAAAAAAAAAAAAAAAAAAAAAAAAAAAAAAAAAAAAAAAAAAAAAAAAAAAAAAAAAAAAAAAAAAAAAAAAAAAAAAAAAAAAAAAAAAAAAAAAAAAAAAAAAAAAAAAAAAAAAAAAAAAAAAAAAAAAAAAAAAAAAAAAAAAAAAAAAAAAAAAAAAAAAAAAAAAAAAAAAAAAAAAAAAAAAAAAAAAAAAAAAAAAAAAAAAAAAAAAAAAAAAAAAAAAAAAAAAAAAAAAAAAAAAAAAAAAAAAAAAAAAAAAAAAAAAAAAAAAAAAAAAAAAAAAAAAAAAAAAAAAAAAAAAAAAAAAAAAAAAAAAAAAAAAAAAAAAAAAAAAAAAAAAAAAAAAAAAAAAAAAAAAAAAAAAAAAAAAAAAAAAAAAAAAAAAAAAAAAAAAAAAAAAAAAAAAAAAAAAAAAAAAAAAAAAAAAAAAAAAAAAAAAAAAAAAAAAAAAAAAAAAAAAAAAAAAAAAAAAAAAAAAAAAAAAAAAAAAAAAAAAAAAAAAAAAAAAAAAAAAAAAAAAAAAAAAAAAAAAAAAAAAAAAAAAAAAAAAAAAAAAAAAAAAAAAAAAAAAAAAAAAAAAAAAAAAAAAAAAAAAAAAAAAAAAAAAAAAAAAAAAAAAAAAAAAAAAAAAAAAAAAAAAAAAAAAAAAAAAAAAAAAAAAAAAAAAAAAAAAAAAAAAAAAAAAAAAAAAAAAAAAAAAAAAAAAAAAAAAAAAAAAAAAAAAAAAAAAAAAAAAAAAAAAAAAAAAAAAAAAAAAAAAAAAAAAAAAAAAAAAAAAAAAAAAAAAAAAAAAAAAAAAAAAAAAAAAAAAAAAAAAAAAAAAAAAAAAAAAAAAAAAAAAAAAAAAAAAAAAAAAAAAAAAAAAAAAAAAAAAAAAAAAAAAAAAAAAAAAAAAAAAAAAAAAAAAAAAAAAAAAAAAAAAAAAAAAAAAAAAAAAAAAAAAAAAAAAAAAAAAAAAAAAAAAAAAAAAAAAAAAAAAAAAAAAAAAAAAAAAAAAAAAAAAAAAAAAAAAAAAAAAAAAAAAAAAAAAAAAAAAAAAAAAAAAAAAAAAAAAAAAAAAAAAAAAAAAAAAAAAAAAAAAAAAAAAAAAAAAAAAAAAAAAAAAAAAAAAAAAAAAAAAAAAAAAAAAAAAAAAAAAAAAAAAAAAAAAAAAAAAAAAAAAAAAAAAAAAAAAAAAAAAAAAAAAAAAAAAAAAAAAAAAAAAAAAAAAAAAAAAAAAAAAAAAAAAAAAAAAAAAAAAAAAAAAAAAAAAAAAAAAAAAAAAAAAAAAAAAAAAAAAAAAAAAAAAAAAAAAAAAAAAAAAAAAAAAAAAAAAAAAAAAAAAAAAAAAAAAAAAAAAAAAAAAAAAAAAAAAAAAAAAAAAAAAAAAAAAAAAAAAAAAAAAAAAAAAAAAAAAAAAAAAAAAAAAAAAAAAAAAAAAAAAAAAAAAAAAAAAAAAAAAAAAAAAAAAAAAAAAAAAAAAAAAAAAAAAAAAAAAAAAAAAAAAAATACTTTTTTTTCCCCATTTTTTAAAGAATAACAAATGAAACTAAAAAACCAAAAGGGAAAAAATTCAGCGCCAAAAATGGTTTTTCGCTTCAAAAAAATTTTTAAACATTAAAACTTTGACTTTCTTCTGAAAGAAGAAATTTAAATTTTTTTTTTTTTGCTCTCTTCATGACTAAGCGGAACCCCCCCAAAGAAAAAGCATCACAGCCCCATTTGGAAAAAAAATTTTCATTTTTTTTAAAAAGTGTGTTTTCCCCCTTTAAAAAAAAAATAAACTTTTTAAATTTTGAAAATTCTCTGGCTAGAAAGAAGAAAAATTCAAATTTTTTGTCCCATTCGCTCTCTTCATGAACCTAAAGGAACCCAAAAAACGCATCACAGTCCGTGTTTGGGAAAAAATTCATTGTTTTGACAAAAGTTTTTTTGTTTTTTTGGGTCTAAACTTGAAAAAGACTTTTAAAATTTTTGCATTTCTCTCTGAAAAAAAAATTTTCCCAAAGGTCCATTTTCCCCTTATAAACCCCTAAAGGTAAAAAAAACTAATCCATTTAAAAAAAAATTTCATTCTTTGGGCTGAAAGTTTTTTGGTAAAACTTTTAAAAAAACAAAAAAGGAAACTAACTCGGTAGAAAGAAGAAATTAAAATTTTTCCCCATTTGTTTTCCCTAACCAACAGGAATAAAGAAAAACCAATTTTCCTAGTTTGGAGAAAAATTATTCAAAAAGTTTTTTTTTTCCCTCCATGAAAAAAATTTTAAAAACTTTAAACTTTTTGGGGGAAAAGAAAAATCATTTTTTTTTGCCCATTTCCTCCCAGAAAAAAAGGGAATAAGCCATACACCCCGTAGAGGAAAAAATTTTTGCTTTTTTTTTTCCCCGCTTAAACCCAAAAAATAACCTTTTAATATTTGAAATCTCTGAAAAAAGGGTAAAAAAATTTTTTCCCATTTCCTTTAAACCGCAGAAAAAAAACAAAATGCCCTTTTTGGGAAAAACTTGCTTTCCAGAAATTTTTTTTTTCCCGCTCAAAATGAAAAAAATTTTAATCTTTGTTTTTTGGGCTAGAAAGGTTTTTAAAATTTTTTTTTTCTTTTTTTTAGAATTTTGAAATCCCAAAGAAAGATACACCCCCTTATTTTAAAAAATTATTCTTTAAACAGAAATTTTTTGCTTTTTGGAAAAGGTTTTAAAAAAATTTTTTTCCTTGAAGGGGTTTTTTTTTTGGGTTTTTTTTTCCTTAAAACCTAACGTTTAAAAACAAAACCAACCTTTTTTTTTTGGAAAAAAATTTTAATAAATTTTTTTTCCCCCCCGCTTCAAAAAAATAACATTTAAAAAAATTTTCAACCCCTTTTAGAAAAGAAAAATAAAATTTTTTGCCCAAATTTGTTTTTTTTAAAAGGAAAAAAAGGCTTCCCCATTTTTTGGGAAAAAAAAAATTTTTCATTTTTCATTGTTTTTCCCCAAAACAGGGAAAAAAACAAAAATATTTTCAATATCCCCTGAAAAAAAAAATTAAATTTTTGTTTTTCGTTTTTCCATGAATGGAAAAAATCCCAAAAAAAACTCCCCTTTCCTTAAAAAAAATTAAATTTTTTTGTTTTTTAAAAACCCCCCAAAAGGGAAAATAAAAAAAAACTTTGATAATTTGGCTAAAAGAAAAATTTAAATTTTGTCCCTTTGTTTTCTTTGAAAAAGAAATAAAAAAGAAAAAAATCTTTTAAAAAAAATTTCAGTTTAAAAAAGGGGTTTTTCCCCGTTTAAAAGGAAAAAAAATTTTAAAAAAGGGGGAAAAAGGGAAGAAAAAGAAAATTTAAAATTTTTGCCCATTTGTTTTTTCGCCAAAAGGGCCCCCAAAAAAAGCATACCCCCATATTGGGGGAAAAAAATTTTTTTAATGGTTTTTTTTCTTTCCTTTAAACAAAAAATAAAAAAAATTTTGTTTTTTTCTAGAAAAAATAATTAAATTTTTGTTTCTCTTTTTCATAAAATTAGCAACCCCAAAGAAAAATTTCCCTCATTTTGGGAAAAAATTCATTCTTTTAAAAGGGGTTTTTCCCCGGAAAACTGAAAAAAAAAAACATCGTTTATAAATTTAGAAAGAAAAAAAAAATTTTTTATTTGTTTTCAAACAAAGGGGGAACCCCAAAAAAAGCAAAAAATTTTATTTGGTAAAAAATTCATTTCTTTGTTTAAAATTTTTTTTCCGCCAAAACAGAAAAAATTTTTTTAAACCCATTTCATATTTGGGAGAAAAAAGAAAAAAATTTTTTTTTTGTTTTGAAAAGAGGAAAAAAAACAGTAAATAAGGGGGAAAAAAAATTTTAGGAAAAAAAATTTTTCCCCGGCAAAAAGGGGTTTTTTTTTAAAAATATTTGACTATTTGGCAAAAAGGAAATTTAAATTTTTTTTGTCCCATTTTTTTGGTCCTTGCCTAACAGGAACCCAAGAACCAAAACCCTTTTTTAAAGAAAAAAAATTTTTCTAAATTGTTTTTTGGTCAAAACAGTGAAAAAGATTTTTTAAAATACTTTTGGGACTATATCTCGGGCAGAAAGAAAAATTAAATTTTTTTCCCTTTCCTCTTTTTAAACCAAGGGAACCCAAAGAACAGCATCACATCCGAGTTTAGGAAAAAAATTTAGGGGAAAAAAGGTTGCCCCCGCTTAAAAACATAAAAATGAATTTTTTTTTTGATATACCGGTAAAAAGATAATTAAATTTTTTTTTGTCCCAAAATTTCCTCCCCTCCCTTTCCGGTTTTAAAGAAAATAAACCTTTTTTGGGGGGGGGGGGGGGAAAAACATTTTTTTAAAAAGGTTGTTTCCCCCCTTTTTTAAAATAAACATTTAATACTTTCTATTTCTCTGAAAAAAGAAATTAAATTTTTTTTCCCTTTTTTTCCCTTTTTTTAAAACCCCAAAGAACACCCCCCTTTTAGTTTTGGGGAAAAAATTTTCTTTGAATAAATGTTTTTTCCCTTTAAAAAAAAAGAATTTTACTAGTTTGACTATTCCCGGCTGAAAAAAAAATTTCAAATTTTTTGCCCCATTTGTCCTAGTTTTGGAACCCAAGCGGGAACCCAACCCCAAGTTGGAAAAAATTAGGAAGAAAGGGGGGTTTTTCCCCAAAAAAAAAAAATTTTCCCGGGGGAAAGGGGGAAAAAATAATAAATTTTTTTCCCACTGTTTTTTAAAATTTTCAAAACCCAAAGAAAGAAAACCCCTTTTAAAAAAAAATTCATTCTTTAAAACTAAAGGGTTTTTCCCCCCCCCCCGGGGGAAAAATGGGAAAAAACATCTTTGACAAAATTTGGGTTTTGGGTAATTAAAATTTTTGTTTTTGCCCTTAAACCCTAGAATTTTAAAGAAACTACCCCATATTTAGGAGAAAAAATCTTTTTTTTAAATTTTTTTTCCCCCTCTAAACAAGTGAAAAAAATTTGCATACTTTCTTATTTGGAAAAAAATACATTAAATTTTTTTTTTCCCCCTTTTTTCCCCTTATGAATAAGCAAACCCCCAAAAAACAAATCCCCCCTTTTTTTAAAAAAATTTTTTTTTTGCTTTAAATTTTTTTTCCCAAAAAAAAAAGTTTTAAGCATAGTTTAAAAAGGGAAAAATTTTTTTAAATTTTTTCCCCCTTTCTTTCCTTTGAATAGAAAATAAAACCCCACTCCGGGTATTTAAGAAAAATTCATTTTTTCCCCTTTTGTTTTTTTGGCCAAAACGGGAAAAAGATTTTTTTAAAGCAAACTTTTTGATAAAAATTCTGGCTGGAAAAATTTTTTTCCCTCTTTTTTCCCATGAAAAAGGGGAATAAAGAACGTTTACCCCCGTTTTTAGGAAAAAATTTTAAATTTTTTACAAAAAATTTTTTCCCGGGTCAAAAAAGTAAAATAGCATTTAAGCATACTTTGACTATTCTCTGGTAGAAGAAGATACATTCAAATTTTTTGTCCCTTTGCTCCTTTCTGAACCTAAGCAGGAATCCCAAAGAACAGCATCACAGCTCCAGTGTTTAGGAGAAAAATTCATTGCTTTGACATGAAATTTGTTTTCGCGTCTTCCTAAACAGTGAAAATAGACATTTAGCATACGTTTGACTATAATCTCTGGCTAGAAAGAAGATACATTCAAATTTTTGCCCCATTTGCTTCTCTTCATGAACTTAAGCAGGAATCCAAAGAACAGCATCACAGCTCCGTAGTTTAGGAAAAAATTCTTTGCTTTGACATGAAAGTGTGTTTTTCGCGTCCTAAACAGTGAAAAATAGACATTTAAGCATACGTTTGACTATATCTTGGCTAAAAAGGGAGATACATTCAAATTTTTTTCCCATTTGCTCTCTTCATAAACCCTAAGCAGGAATCCCAAAGAACAGCATCACAGCCCCAGTAGTTTAGGAGAAAATTTCATTGCTTTGACATGAAAGTGGTTTTTTCCCGGCGTCTAAACAGTGAAATAGACATTTAAGCATACGTTTGACTATTCTTGGCTAGAAAGAAGATACATCAAATTTTTTGTCCCTTTTCTGCTCTCTTCATGAACCTAAGCAGGAATCCCAAAGAACAGCATCACAGCTCCAGTAGTTAGGAGAAAAATTCATTGCTTTGACATGAAAGTGTGTTTTCGCGTCTAACAAGTGAAAATAGACATTTTAGCATACGTTTGACTATATCTCTGGCTAGAAAAGAAGATACATTCAAATTTTTTGTCCCATTCTGCTCTCTTCATGAACTTAAGCAGGAATCCCAAAGAACAGCATCACAGCTCCGTAGTTTAGGAGAAAAATTCATTGCTTTGACATGAAAGTGTGTTTTCGCGTCTAAACAGTGAAAATAGACCATTTTAGCATACGTTTGACTATATCTCTGGCTAGAAAGAAGATACATTCAAATTTTTTGTCCCATTCTGCTCTCTTCATGAACCTAAGCAGGAATCCCAAAGAAACAGCATCACAGCTCCTGTAGTTTAGGAGAAAAATTCATTTGCTTTGACATGAAAGTGTGTTTTCGCGTCTAAACAGTGAAAATAGACATTTAAGCATACGTTTGACTATATCTCTGGCTAGAAGAAGATACATTCAAATTTTTTGTCCCATTCTGCTCTCTTCATGAACTAAGCAGGAATCCCAAAGAACAGCATCACAGCTCCTGTATTTTTAGGAGAAAAATTCTTTTTGGCTTTGACATGAAAGTGTGTTTTCGCGTCTAAACAGTGAAAATAGACATTTAAGCATACGTTTGACTATATCTCTGGCTAAAAGAAGATACATTCAAATTTTTTGTCCCATTCTGCTCTCTTCATGAACCTAAGCGGGAATCCCAAGAACAGCATCACAGCTCCTGTAGTTTAGGGAAAAATTCATTGCTTTGACATAAAAGTTTTGTTTTCGCGTCTAAACATTGAAAATAGACTTTTAAAGCATACGTTTGACTATATCTTGGCTAGAAAGAAGATACATTAAAT
>JARQOC010000063.1:0-194430 GCA_033576535.1 Allobates femoralis | reverse complement strand
TATACACGAGTATATATGGTAAATGCAATATAACGTGTGAACACATTTAACTGACCCATATTGCTTTGTGCATCCTGGCCACTGCGATGGAATGCAGGGAACATGACTTGAGTGACCTCCCTCCAGGCTGTAGTCCGCTGGATGTTATCCCCATAGGCAGGGTCAGTGGGCAGCCAAAGCAGGGGCCGAGCCTCCACCAGGTCAATTAACTGCAGCGTGTTGACACGCGCTATGTTTGCTCTGTGTGTGTCTGCGTCTGTCAGCTCGAGTAGGCTTATTTCCAGTTTGCTAAAAGCATGGTGTGTGCTGGAGCAAATCGCTTGCCTCGCCTCATCGGCGCCAAATAAGACAAACACATGCGAGTTTGCCCTCGGACACAGCAGCAAAATACTGTTGCGAGTGAGATTTCCAAAACGGCAATGCGAGCGCTTTCCGAGACACATCTGCGATTTTTAATTCGCACATTACTCGCTATTACTCGCTTCCCCATTCATTAACATTGGACTCGCTAGACTCGCAACGAGTAGCGAGTCCAGGGCTCGGACTCGCTAGAGTCAAGCGATTCCGAGTAATTTAGAACTCGCCCATCACTAATTGAGAAATATCGCTAGTAGTGTTGCCCATACCCCATTGCACTAACGTTTCTTTCACCATGGCACTTGCGCTGAAGATGATATGTCTGGGTATGACATGCCTTAGTGGCTTTTTTGGAAACAACAAAAACGTGGTGCCTGCCGTGAAGTTGCTGGCAACATCACATCAACGTTGCATTGGGCTCAAGTAGCTAGTATTCATGTTATTGAGTCATGTTACTAAGATGTTTATGTTTGGTTATCTTGTCATCTTTTGAACATGAACATTGTTTTGAAAAAATGAAGTTGTGTGTTTTTTCTTGGGAACAAAAGTGTACCTTGTAATGGTGTTTTTGGCCACACAACGATGGCGAACATGGGATGTGTGGGGAGTGCGTAATTTTGCTGAAAAAAGCCTTGCTAACTGGGGGTACTGGGTGGCCACATGGCGGACAGGGTGTAACAGGACTACAGCCGTTTGTTGCCCCAAGTGGTGATTCGGCATGTGCATTCCAGAGGATTGCACCTGACGAAGGGACACTTGCATGTTGAAACGGACGTAGTAATGTTACCACCATCCCCATCCCCCCACCCACGACCCACATTTCATAATGTGATGTTTTGGACATTAAATTGCTGGTCTCACATCCCATGTGTGGCTTAGCTCTTTGCAAACAACCTGAAGTTACATGGTGCAACACTGTAGGAAGTGTGCATTTAGAATTCTGGTAGTGTGGGTGCGGGGAGGTATCGGCACATACCCTACTTGGTTCTCAAGTTCAAAGCTGTCTTGACCCCCCGAGTGGCCTCCAGGAGCACTGTACCTTCCCTTGAAGTGGTGCTGACTGGTATCTTCCAACCATGACTGTACCTTTGGACTTGCCTTTTGATGAATACACCACACACTGTCCAACACGTGTGGAGGATTGCAAGGTCTGGTGCCTGTGTGTGGGCAAATGTTTAATACTGGTTGTCTAAATTTGTTGGACATTCCAGTGTGTATCAGTAAAGCACCATCTGCTATCTAAGTTGGTATGTTGGCTCATTATTTAGCCTACGGCCATGCCTTGGCTATGTGTCTTGTGTTAGGTGATGGCAATTTAGCTTTATGTGTTTTGGGCCAATGTGGGACGTCGCATACTCTGAAATGCGTAAGATGTTTGTTACAAATAACCTTAAAGAAACCGCAAGGAATGCATCGGCCAGAATCCTCAGAATCCACAATTGTGCAAAGCACACACAAGGCACATATCAATGCATGTGTGTGGCTGCTAATGATGGCCAAGTGCTGGCCTCACTCCACAGAAGTGTGTGATGTGGCAAATGTGATGGATGAAGCTATGTTGAATTTGGTCATCAATGTTCCAAGTGGTAGATGTTTGCCTGAAAGGCCTCCACCATGCAGTTTGTTGTGTGCATGTGAACCAAGAGCTCACAAACAATTGGACAACAGAATGGTTAAAAGGTGGCCTAACAAGAGCCGTCCTGTCTCCCCTTGTGTTTCTGAATTTACTAAAAATGGCCACACTCTGATGCACGATGGCCTTGGACTTATATTTTTGATAGTGAAATCGCATGTGTTTGTAGGAATACACTCGGATTGCACTCAGATTACTGTCGGAACCATACAATAGCGCGGCAAATTTGCACTGCTGTATTTGCTTCGGAAACACAGAGCAGGGCTTTGCCAGCATCAGTCACATCAGGAAACAGGAAGTAGCACCTGCACAATACAGATGCAAGAGAACCACAGACAGCCCTAAAATGTGTGTCAGCATCAACAGAAAGTGCCCAAAAGCGATGATTGAGGCTCGGCCACAGCTCTTGCAACCCAGGCACCAGGGCTATGATGATGGCAGGCAGCGCCAGGCCGCATAAAGGGACATTGCCTGCCACCTGTTCCCTGCGTTTGAGCGCGCTGACCGGGACGCCCAGCATAACCTCTGTAAGGGATTCTTCAACACTGTATTTTGGGTATTTTTGTCTGGAAGATGTTTTGCACCAAAATCCCCAATGCCGTGTGTGGTTCTCTGCAATATGAAGCCACGCGGAAACACATGGGCCATGGTAATTGTGAAGGTGAACATAAATCCACAAAACTAAGGCTAGGGTCACACTTGAGGGGTGGATGCGGGTTTCCCTGCATTTTTCACACTTGGAATGTGTGAAAAACACATGGCAAAAGGCATCCATAGACCCCAAGTCAAAAAATGCATGCCCTACTGCCAAAAACGCATGGTTAAAGTTACATGTATTTTTGGGATGTGTTTTTGGGATGCGTTTTTGGGTCAGCACTAAAAAATGCATCATGCTGCTTTTTTTGTTGCTTTTTCCAAAACGCATGCGTTTTGTAACATGGGGCCCTGTGGGAAATGCATGCGTTTTTGCATGGCACTAAATGGTAACATGAGTTTTTGCATGCGTTTTTTAAGGCTGCCGCTGACCTATGAGCAAAAACGCAGGGCAAAAACGCAGGCTGGCAAAAGCAACCTTAAAAAACACATGCAAGTGTGACCCTAGCCTAAGGCTAGTGTCACACACAGGCTGGTCGCAGGGAGAATGCAGCCCCTAGCAACCTGCATTGCTTGATGGTTAGTAGCTAGACAGTGGGCTGGCTGGAGTGTGACTTGGCAGTGTGCACTGTGGAATGCAGCATGTAACTTTTCCCTGTGCATGTTGCAAAATCACACACTAAGCAGGCCGCTGTGTAGGTGGTAACCAGTAGATACAGCGGCTTGATAGGGTCCGCTTTATTCCTGAGAGCAGCCTGCGTGCACGTTGCGTGACAGGGAGAACGATTCTAAGTTTTCAGGCGACAACACTGAAAAAATGGAAATGTACTAGTGTGACAGTAGCCTAAAGATGGCGTCACACGCGGCAATTTTGATATTAATTTCAGTGGCAATTTGTACACGGCAACAAAATAGAAAAATGTGTCGATGATTTCACTGCAACCAGCAAATTGCCAGTTAAATTGCTAGCGAAATTGCCACGTGTGATGGTACCTTAAGCCATTGTTTGCTGTTTATATGGGAGCAGGAGCAGGTTCCATTACAGGTATGTCAGCAAGACACCACATGGCTTGATAGCTATTGGGTGTGGTTGCTGCAATTGAGCTTTTGGCCTCCAAAAAAAATAGGAAAAACAACACAGGCTAAAAGGGCCAAACACAAGTGTGGCGGCACAACAAAATGGCAGCATTACATAAAACATGACATTGCAAAATCAGGGCACACGTTGCAGCTTTTACATCACATTTTGGCCCATACAATTGTAAGCAAACCAAAAAAAGCACAGGCAACAGAACATCCAAAACATACCAACCTGGGTGTCAAAAGCAGACGCTCCTTGGGAGTAATGGAGGTCCGCATCCAGGTGTTCTGGTACGTTAGGCCAGGGCGCAGCAACTCCAACAGGCGCCTAGATGTCCCGACACTCATCCTGGTGTAAGCATGGAATTTCACTAGATGGCTGCGTAGCTGCTCATAGAGACGCACAAAGTGGCCCCGAGTATGACAGCAGAGGAGAATGGGATGAACCCACATTCGTCTGCGCCTCCTTGGATTACTCACAATGGGGTATGGCGTGCCATATCGACATGAAATGACCCAATGGAACAACACCCGCTCAGTGGTGTTGAGGGTAAGGTTCCTCTCCATTCTATGCAAAGAAACACAACCACACCAAAAAGAGTCAAAAAGCAAGTGACAAAGGGTGAACAGAAGACACACAAGTGTCTATGGGATCAGGAGTATGAGGAGAGGCGTGATTGGCACAAATCACCTGCTTCAGATAAGACACCCCTTGACAGCAATTCGTACAGAAATTACTACAAGGAATCGGGTCATAGTATCGGCCCGATGATGGAACACACTTGGATTACACTCGGAAGACACTCAGATTGCTCGCGGATGTTTTTTCCAGAAATGACAGACAATCGCATCTCAGTGGATTGCCCCCCGGAGTCAAAATCGCAAATAACTGGTCCAATTCTTGGATCCGAGAAACACAACGTTTTTGCTCTCGGATGTGTGTCCATACCCTAAGTGTGTCTATCTATCTATCTAGACCATAAAAAATGACTGCAGAACTCCTCTCCAAGTATTCTTATGCCTTTATTGGGCCCTCATGGACAAAGGTGGCGATGTTTTGGTTCAAAGAACCTTTTTCCAGCATTCACTCAGTTCTTTGAACCGAAACGTCGCCACCTTTGTCCTGAGGGCCCAATAAAGGCATAAGAATTAAGAACACTTGTAGAGGAATGCTGCAGTAATTTTTTACGGTCTGTATACTTAGGCAAATGAGTTACTGCCAGGACTGATTGGCACCCGAGGAGTGGATATGCTGCTCACAATTTTTGAAATATCTATCTATCTATCTATCTATCTATCTATCTATCTATCTATCTATCTATCAAGAATGGATAAAAGGAACAGCACAAACTTATAAATAAATGTGGGTGCAAAATCCTGAAAATGCTGTGCCCAAACCAACTAACCGCAGAAAAAAGAAAACAGGCAGCACTCCTAAATAACCAAAAAAAGAAGTCTACTGTATTACCCCAAGTGGTGCAATGTTTCATCTTAAGCAAGCCTTTATCAAGCACAGTAACTGTGCTTGATAAAGGCTTGCTTAAGCTAAAATGTTGGGCTAATAAAGTCAATGTATTTGTTGCTTATTTTGGAGTGCTGCCTGTTTTCTTTTATCTATCTATCTATCTATCTATCTATCTATCTATCTATCTATCTATCTATCTATCTATCTATCTATTAAACAAATCGACTGCAGCACTCCTTTTCTTTTTCAATTCGCCTTTATTGGGCCATCAGGTGTATAGCAATGTTTCGGGAACACTCTCCATTCCTCTAGCTTACCGAAACATCCCGAGAGTGTTCCCGAAACGTTACTATACACCTGATGGCCCAATAAAGGCGGATTGAAAAAGAAAAGGAGTGCTGCAGTTGATTTGTTTGATATTGGATACAGTGGATGGGAGAGGAATAGGGATGAGCGAGTCTACTCGCTAGGACTCGTTACTCGGCGATTCTTAAGGGACTCGCTGGACTCGGGAATCGGCGAGTCTTTTAGCGAATACTCGCTCAGTAACGAGTCCAATGCAAGTGAATGGCAATCTTAGTTTTGTCATAGTTTACTTTCTCTCACTCGCTAGACTCGCTAGACTCGCTCTATCACATCGCTATATAGCTTGAATCTCCCCAAACAGCAGCGAGTCTGAGCGAGTCTACGAGTCCGAATCCTAGCGAGTCTGCGATTCCGAGTCCTGTATTCTCTATTCGGGACTCGCGAATCCAGAATCTTTTATGTTACTAGTCAGCATTGCGTGTTAGGTCAGAAAACTTGTGAAGATAGCCAATCATAGTCAGTAATGGCATAGCAGCTTTGGTTGTGTCAGGACTATGATTGGCTGCTGTCCATCGTGATGCCTATGTCATCTATGACAAGGCAAGGCAGTATATAAGGCTTGCCCCCGCCATTTTGGGCACATTGCTGAGAAGAGCTGACCTAGTGCAGGGAGACTTGGAGCAGATCTAGGGACAGTTAGGCAGTGTAGGAGTCACATATAACCCAAAAGTTCTTTTCAGAACTAACAGGACGCAGTGTAGGAGTCAAGATTCCTCACACATAACCCAAAAGTTCTTTTCAGAACTACCAGGACGGAGGATTGCTGTACAGGACTGTAAGGAAGGGGAGATAGGAGCAGCCTTACAGTGAATCCAGCACCATCCTCAGAGCTTAGTTCACCCAGCTTTCCGCAGAGCTGTAATCCTAAGCTTTTTCTTATTTTTGGCACTAGTCTACCAAATAATTTTGGTGCCATTTTTCCACAAAAAATTTCCTGTGCCAGTGCGTTGCTGTACGGTGTCCTGCCTGCAGCTCGCACGGTACTTGTAAACTTGCACGCAGCCAGCACCGCAGCCTAAGTGTGCCTGGTTCTGCGTACTAAACAATTTTTTCCTGTGCCAGTGCGTAGCTGTACGGTGTCCTGCCTGCAGCTCGCACGGTACTTGTAAACTTGCACGCAGCCAGCACCGCAGCCTAAGTGTGCCTGGTTGTGCGTACTAAACAATTTTTTCCTGTGCCAGTGCGTAGCTGTACGGTGTCCTGCCTGCAGCTCGCACGGTACTTGTAAACTTGCACGCAGCCAGCACCGCAGCCTAAGTGTGCCTGGTTCTGCGTACTAAACAATTTTTTCCTGTGCCAGTGCGTAGCTGTACGGTGTCCTGCCTGCAGCTCGCACGGTACTTGTAAACTTGCACGCAGCCAGCACCGCAGCCTAAGTGTGCCTGGTTGTGCGTACTAAACAATTTTTTCCTGTGCCAGTGCGTAGCTGTACGGTGTCCTGCCTGCAGCTCGCACGGTACTTGTAAACTTGCACGCAGCCAGCACCGCAGCCTAAGTGTGCCTGGTTGTGCGTACTAAACAATTTTTTCCTGTGCCAGTGCGTAGCTGTACGGTGTCCTGCCTGCAGCTCGCACGGTACTTGTAAACTTGCACGCAGCCAGCACCGCAGCCTAAGTGTGCCTGGTTGTGCGTACTAAACAATTTTTTCCTGTGCCAGTGCGTAGCTGTACGGTGTCCTGCCTGCAGCTCGCACGGTACTTGTAAACTTGCACGCAGCCAGCACCGCAGCCTAAGTGTGCCTGGTTCTGCGTACTAAACAATTTTTTCCTGTGCCAGTGCGTAGCTGTACGGTGTCCTGCCTGCAGCTCGCACGGTACTTGTAAACTTGCACGCAGCCAGCACCGCAGCCTAAGTGTGCCTGGTTGTGCGTACTAAACAATTTTTTCCTGTGCCAGTGCGTAGCTGTACGGTGTCCTGCCTGCAGCTCGCACGGTACTTGTAAACTTGCACGCAGCCAGCACCGCAGCCTAAGTGTGCCTGGTTCTGCGTACTAAACAATTTTTTCCTGTGCCAGTGCGTAGCTGTACGGTGTCCTGCCTGCAGCTCGCACGGTACTTGTAAACTTGCACGCAGCCAGCACCGCAGCCTAAGTGTGCCTGGTTGTGCGTACTAAACAATTTTTTCCTGTGCCAGTGCGTAGCTGTACGGTGTCCTGCCTGCAGCTCGCACGGTACTTGTAAACTTGCACGCAGCCAGCACCGCAGCCTAAGTGTGCCTGGTTCTGCGTACTAAACAATTTTTTCCTGTGCCAGTGCGTAGCTGTACGGTGTCCTGCCTGCAGCTCGCACGGTACTTGTAAACTTGCACGCAGCCAGCACCGCAGCCTAAGTGTGCCTGGTTCTGCGTACTAAACAATTTTTTCCTGTGCCAGTGCGTAGCTGTACGGTGTCCTGCCTGCAGCTCGCACGGTACTTGTAAACTTGCACGCAGCCAGCACCGCAGCCTAAGTGTGCCTGGTTGTGCGTACTAAACAATTTTTTCCTGTGCCAGTGCGTAGCTGTACGGTGTCCTGCCTGCAGCTCGCACGGTACTTGTAAACTTGCACGCAGCCAGCACCGCAGCCTAAGTGTGCCTGGTTCTGCGTACTAAACAATTTTTTCCTGTGCCAGTGCGTAGCTGTACGGTGTCCTGCCTGCAGCTCGCACGGTACTTGTAAACTTGCACGCAGCCAGCACCGCAGCCTAAGTGTGCCTGGTTGTGCGTACTAAACAATTTTTTCCTGTGCCAGTGCGTAGCTGTACGGTGTCCTGCCTGCAGCTCGCACGGTACTTGTAAACTTGCACGCAGCCAGCACCGCAGCCTAAGTGTGCCTGGTTCTGCGTACTAAACAATTTTTTCCTGTGCCAGTGCGTAGCTGTACGGTGTCCTGCCTGCAGCTCGCACGGTACTGTGTTAAACATTGCACGCAGCCTAGCACCGCCAGCCGAAGTGTGCCTGGTTGTGCGTACTAAACAATTTTTTCCTGTGCCAGTGCGTAGCTGTACGGTGTCCTGCCTGCAGCTCGCACGGTACCTTCCATCTCTCTAAAAATATCTTAGCCTCTAGTGTGTACCTTTCACGAAATAGTACCTGCTACTTGTTTTACAAGCCCCCAGAAAGCCACCAGAAATTACAAAATGTCACACAAAAAACCAAATCCCAAAAAAAGTCTTGCTAAGGGACAGGGACGAGGTACAGGCATTGGTAGTCGTGGCCAACTATCCACCAGTTCGGGCAGACAGACGAGGATTGATCGATCGTTCCTCCTGTCTAACTTTCCCCGTCAGGAAAGTAAACGAGTATTGAGGCCGGAAGACGAACAGCATCTAACGTCTTGGCTGGCAGACAAGACCTCAACAACAGGTTCTTGCAGCACTCAAGGTTCCTTGAGCACTGTATCTACTGTTGGTACATACCATGCTGGGTCATCTAATCCACAACCTCTTCACAGTTCCTCAGACCAACAGCAGCCCCATGAAAATGTTGACACAGACATGGGTCACTCAGATGACTTATTTGGTACATATAATCCTTTACATGAATCCGGTTTGCCAGACTCCGTAGTAGATGACATACTTGATGAAGAATTGTCCATTCATGGACAAGTTTTAGAGACACCCCGGCCACATGAACGTGTCTTTCAGCAAAGTCTTAGACCGTCTCAGGAGTTGGAGGATGATGATGAGACAGTGACACACTTGTCATCTGGGGAGCAAAATCTATCTTGTTATCGGGAAGATTTAGAAGAGGAAGGGGTTGATGATGAGACAACTGATCCCACGTGGAATGTTGCGATGCAGAGCCAGCAGAGCAGCACGGAGGAAGAAAGTGTGTATGTCCCACCAACAAAGGCAGCAAGGCCGACTCCTCCCACCAGAACTCAAAGAGTCACCACTGTTGCCCAAAATGTGTCCACTGTGGCTCAAAATTTGTCAACTGGTGGACAAAATGTCTCAAATGTGGGCCTCAGTAATCCCTCAGGGAGTACAGTCAAGCCTAGAGGTCGGTCAGCCACTGTGTGGAAATTTTTTAAAGATGGGCCTTCTCAAGAAAATGTGGTCATCTGTACCATCTGCCATGCAAGGCTCAGCAGAGGCCACGGGAAAGGAAACCAGAGCACCAGCAGTATGCGGAAGCACATGGCTGGTCAGCACCCTATTCAGTGGTCAAAAGTGCAGCCTTCCACAACAGTGTCATCTGACCCAAAGACTGCGACGGTAACTCAGATACGTCCGTCACAATCAAGTGTTGCTGAAGCTGGTCCAGCTCATATGTACTCATCACAAGCAGCGGTTGCAGAGAGACTGAACACGAGTGCAGACAGTTGTCGGTCAGCAACATCGTTACAGTTATCAGTGACACAGCTGTACGAAAGGAAGCAGAAATACCACTCTTCCCACCCATTAGCCAAAAAAATAAATGCCCAGATAGCTAAGTTGTTAGCAGTCGAGATGTTGCCGTTTAGGCTTGTGGGTACAGACTCTTTCCGTGAGCTTTTGGCTGTGGCAGTACCACGCTACTCGGTTCCAAGCCGCCACTACTTTTCACGTTGTGCCGTCCCCGCGTTACATGAGCATGTCATTAACAACCTCAAGCGTGCCCTCACCAACGCTGTAACCGGGAAAGTACACCTTACTACGGACACGTGGACAAGCAGTTCAGGACAGGGCCGGTACATCTCGCTCACCGCGCATTGGATCAACGTTGTGGAGAGTGTGCCAAACGATGTTAGTGTTACATCAAACATCCTACCCACGCCACGGATAGCTGGCACAACCTCATTCAGGGTCTCTGCATCATCCTATATGTCCACTACCCCATCTTCCGCTTCCTCGACCAATCCTCAATTGCCCTCAACATCACGGCCAAGTTGGGAGGTTTGCTGCAGTGCTTCAGCAAGACGCCAACAGGCTCTGCTGAAGCTGATCTGTTTAGGTCACACACCGCACACTGCAGTAGAGCTGTTGAAAGGTCTGAAGGAACAGACAGATGAGTGGCTATCCCCACTCCAACTCCAGACCGGTCTCGTGGTGAGCGACAATGGTCGTAACCTAGTGGCTGCACTTAAGCTCGGAAACCTTGTGCACGTCCCTTGCATGGCTCACGTGCTGAATCTGGTAGTGCAGAAATTCCTGCGTACATACCCAGAGCTATGTGACCTACTGGAGAAGGTGCGTCGAGTTTGTGCACATTTTCGTCATTCGTCAACAGCGGTTGGAAAACTTTCATTGCTTCAAAAGCAATTGAATTTGCCCAACCACAGACTCATTTGTGACATGCCGACACGATGGAACTCTACATTCCATATGTTATCGAGGATCAATGAGCAGCAGAGGGCAATATCCGAGTATCAGTTGCAACATGCCCGTCAGACCGGCAGTCAGCCACGACATATTAGTACAATGGAGTGGGTGTGGATCGCTGACACATCTGAGGTTCTTGATAATTTTGACTACTGCACAAAACTGGTGAGCGGTGATCAGTCCATCATCAGTGTCACTATACCCATGCTGTGTCTGCTGAAAGAGTCCCTCATTAATCAGAAAAATGAAGCATTGAGAGCCCAGCAGATGGCTATGGAGCCAGATTTAAACAGCGCAGTACCTAGCCAGCAAAGCCAGTATGACCAGGCAACAATGGCTCCTGAGGAGGAACAGGAGCAAGACGATGAAGAGGATTCATTTTTTGTTGGTGCCGATGTCAACCCAGATGGTACTCAGAACCCCAGCTTTGTGTCTGTCCACCATGGGTGGCCTGGAGAGGAGGAGGCGGAGACAGACTTTGCGGATACAATGGGTATTGAACATCGTTCTGAGGACACTGAAGACATGACTCTATGCAGCTTAGGACACATGTCTGACTTCATGTTGACTTGTCTGCTAGAAGACCCACGAGTGATTAACATATTGCACAACGACCTCTACTGGTTGGCCACCTTTCTGGACCCACGTTATAAAGATAAATTCACCTCACTGCTGTTTCAGTCACCACGTGGCTTGACAATTGACTATTTCAAGAGTGTTCTTGTGGAAAATATGCTTCGAATATCACCGTCAGACAACACTCTGCCCATAGTTAGCAACTCTGTGCAACAGCAGCCTTTGGTCGGGGCACAATCATCCACGCTGTCCAGAAGAGATGCTGGAAAGATGTCCGCAAAGTGGGCTATGTTCAATAAGCCATCGAACCTGCAGCGCCATGTTGCTCCAGTAACCATCTCTCGGAGACAGAAACTTACCAACATGGTACAAGAATACTTAAGTGACAGTACCTGCTTCCTGACTGATGCCGCAGTCCCGTTTAATTACTGGGTCTCCAAGCTCCACACTTGGACCGAGCTCTCGTTGTATGCCTTGGAGGTGCTGGCATGCCCTGCAGCTAGTGTGACATCAGAGCGGGTTTTCAGTGCCGCTGGGGTATCATAACTGATACCAGGACACGTCTTACTCCAGAGAATGCAGACAGGCTTACTCTAATTAAGTTTAATAGGAACTGGATTTCACAAGACTTCTTGAGCCCTGAAGACGACAGTACTCAGAGCTGAAGTGCCACGTTCATCATCAATATGATATAATTAATCATTGTATTATATTGTGTCTTTTTGGTACAAGCAGTATGTCCAAGACCAGTAACGATTTGCGTAACCATGTTCCTGCAACCTGGTAATGAGGCTGCTTCATCTTAAACCAACACTACACCTTAACTTCGGTTTCATTAACCATCACAACACCTTTTCACAAGGAATCAACCTTTATTTTCTGTTAGCAAACATTTAACAGCCCTTGGGCTAATTTTTGGAAACACCCAGCCTAACAAGCTGATCATGGCCCTTAGGCCTGCATTTACACTAAAATGCAAAACAGCCCCTTGGGCTAATTTTTGGAAACACCCAGCTTAACAAGCTGATCATGGCCCTTAGGCCTGCATTTATACTCAAAAAGCAAAACAGCCCCTTGGGCTAATTTTTGGAAACACCCAGCCTAACAAGCTGAACATGGCCATTAGGCCTGCATTTATACCCAAAATGCAAAACAGCCCCTTGGGCTAATTTTTGGAAACACCCAGCCTAACAAGCTGAACATGGCCATTAGGCCTGCATTTATACCCAAAATGCAAAACAGCCCCTTGGGCTAATTTTTGGAAACACCCAGCCTAAGAGGCTTACATGGCCTTAGGCCTGCATTTACCACAAAATGCAAAACAGCCCCTTGGGCTAATTTTTGGAAACACCCAGCCTAACAAGCTGAACATGGCCATTAGGCCTGCATTTATACCCAAAATGCAAAACAGCCCCTTGGGCTAATTTTTGGAAACACCCAGCCTAAGAGGCTTATCATGGCCCTTAGGCCTGCATTTACACTAAAAATGCCAAACAGCCCCTTGGGCTAATTTTTGGAAACACCCAGCCTAACAAGCTGATCATGGCCCTTAGGCCTGCATTTACACTAAAAATGCAAAACAGCCCCTTGGGCTAATTTTTGGAAACACCCAGCCTAACAAGCTGATCATGGCCCTTAGGCCTGCATTTATACCCAAAATGCAAAACAGCCCCTTGGGCTAATTTTTGGAAACACCCAGCCTAACAAGCTGAACATGGCCATTAGGCCTGCATTTATACCCAAAATGCAAAACAGCCCCTTGGGCTAATTTTTGGAAACACCCAGCCTAAGAGGCTTATCATGGCCCTTAGGCCTGCATTTACACTTAAAATGCAAAACAGCCCCTTGGGCTAATTTTTGGAAACACCCAGCCTAACAAGCTGAACATGGCCATTAGGCCTGCATTTATACCCAAAATGCAAAACAGCCCCTTGGGCTAATTTTTGGAAACACCCAGCCTAAGAGGCTTATCATGGCCCTTAGGCCTGCATTTACACTAAAAATGCCAAACAGCCCCTTGGGCTAATTTTTGGAAACACCCAGCCTAACAAGCTGATCATGGCCCTTAGGCCTGCATTTTATTTTAAAAAAAATACCACCTCAAAAATGCAAAACAGCCCCTTGGGCTAATTTTTGGAAACAACCCAGCTTAACAAGCTGATCATGGCCCTTAGGCCTGCATTTATACCCAAAAAGCAAAACAGCCCCTTGGGCTAATTTTTGGAAACACCCAGCCTAACAAGCTGAACATGGCCATTAGGCCTGCATTTATACCCAAAATGCAAAACAGCCCCTTGGGCTAATTTTTCCAGGCACCAAGCCTATGCCTCCATCGTGGGCATTGCATGTACTATGCTCCTAGTACAAGCAATTCTATTGTATGGGCCAAGCACCCTGCTTTCTGAAAAAAATGTATATGAAGCCCCTTCAGCTAATTTTTTTAGGCAACAAGCCTATGCTTGCATCGTGGGCATTGCTTGGACTATCATCCTGCTGGAGCCTGGAGAAAGGTCCCACTGTACGCTCTGTAGAAAACGCGTAGACGCGATGTGTAGCAGGTAGATGTCCCAGCCTCTCACATGTGTGTTCCTAGTCTTGTTGCCATAGCGAGGCATTAAGTAACCCCCCAAACACAGGCACTGTTTATTTGTCAGCAACATTTGTCTGTGGAGTCATGATTTTACACTTAGTAACCAAGGTGACTTCATGCTCCATGCGGTCCGTAAAGTACTTGCTAATGATGCTCTCTCTCCCCTGTCCTCCACGCCAAATGTCTCGGGGTAATCCTTGACTCATCCCTCTCCTTCAAGCCCCACCTCTAGTTCCTAACCAAGTCCCTGTCACTCCAACTCAAAAATATTTCAAGAATTTGCTCGTTACTCAACCCTGACACAGCTAAAACACTCATTAATGCCCTCATCATCTCACGCCTTGACTACTGGAACCTCCTTCGCACAGGCCTCCCTGCCAACTCTCTTGCACCTCTCCAATGTATACTAAACTCTGCTGCCCGACTAATCCATCTGTCCTCACGCTACTCACCTGTCTACACCCACTGCCAAGCCCTTCACTGGGTCCCCGCCCCACAGAGAGCTCACTTTAAAACACTCATCATGACATTCAAAGCCTTACACAACCTATCCCCACCATACATCTCCGACATGATCTCCCGATACCATCCCTCACGCTACCTGCGTTCATCCAAAGAACTTCTCCGACACTCCCCCCTCATCTCCTCTTCCCACAACCGCATACAGGATTTCTCCCGGGCATCAACCATGCTCTGTAACTCGCTGCCCCACCTCATCACTCACTCGCCTACCCTGGGAACCTTCAAGAAACACCTAAAGACTCACCTCTTCCGACAGGCCTACAACCTGCCATGACACCCCGCTACACGCCCCACGACCGACACCTTCCCCACCCTATTGTATCCCCACCCACCCCTCGTTGAATGTGAGCCCACGCGTACAGGGTCCTCTCCATGTTGTACCTATATGACCTTATTGTCTATGTTTATTGTACTTCTCCTTGTGTACCTTATCCTCATGTAAAGCGCCATGGAACCTATCGGTGCTATATAAATAAATAATAATTATAATGATGATGACTTTAAGCCCACCCACAAAACAACCTACACATCCTTTCCCTGAAAAAAGACAGACACAAAGCAGTTTTTGTAAACTGGGTATTATTCCGCCATAATGGTAAAAATGTCAGAATTTTTTTTTTTTTTTTTTTTTTTTTTTTTGGTACAACTTTGTAAACAGGAAAATATAAGAAATAATAACAATGAAATTGTGCAATGCACATGAACACAAAATAAAAAAAATAAAAAAAAGGGGTCTACAGCTGCTGGTAGGTTGCCGCATCCTCCGGCCTTGCCAGTAAAGTGACACCATCACCCTGGTCCTGCAAGAGGTCAAGGGCCCCATGAATGGCCTCCGGCAACCCTTGAGGGTGGATCCTCTGGGCCGGTGTGGGGAAAAATGGTAGGTCCCTGTTAGGTGGCCATTGTGGAATGGTAGGTACAGGCCTCTGTGGTGGCACATGGCTGTCCCGGGGTGTGGGCCTGTCTAGTAGGTTGTAGTGTCTGAGTTGCCACCCCTCCAAAAAATTGAAAACCTCACCTGGGTGGTTTGGTGGGCGACTGGCGTCAAGCACAATCTGTAATGCTGACCTTGCCCGCAGTAGCCTGTGAAATGGAATTTCATCCAGGAATGGTATCAGACTGTGGGCAAAGTCAGCATTACTTTGTGCACGCCGTCTATTAGGTGACCCCGGGATCAGACCATGGCTGGTGTGAGGTGGGCATCCAGGTTCCTCCTCTTGCGGCCGGACATGCCCCAAAGCTGGGGTTGGTGCTGGTGGCGGCGGTGGTGGTGTTGGTGCTGGTGGCGGCGGTGGTGGTGTTGGTTCTGGTGGCGGCGGTGGTGGTGTTGCTGCTGCTGGTGGCGGCGGTGGTGCTGGTGCTGGTGGCGGCGGTGGTGTTGTTGCTGCTGCTGGTGGCGGCGGTGGTGGTGGTGCTGGTGCTGGTGGCGGCGGTGGTGGTGGTGTTGGTGGTGCTGGTGGCGGCGGCGGTGGTGGTGGCGCCGGCCGTGGTGGTGGTGGTGGGTGTTCTCCACGCCGCCTTCTGTTTGGCGGTGGAGGGTTCACAGCACGCCGCCCTCTGTAGTAAGCTTCTCTGTGGGTAAAGTAAAAAAAAATTTGGTGAATGCATTGCATTTGGAAACAAAAACATAGGTCAAACATTAAGTTGCACGCTTTTTAGACTCTGTGTATCTGTGTATTATTAATCAGATATTTGTTATTATTATGAAAGAATAACCAACTGTACATAACATAAAGGAATACGTGACTTTCTTTGCTAATTCCATACTAATACATAATTTTTCACCCCCTGATTAACACCCACCCCCCCCCCATCCCATCTAATCTAGACGATCAATAACACCAATGGTTCACATGAAAAAAAAAAAGTCCCCCTGACTTCACTTTTTACTTGACATACTTAATTCACAAAACTTTTAGCTTATATCATCTATATAAAGCAGGGAAGGGGTTGAAAGGTATACAATATATATATATATAATCTATTTATATAATCGGGAGTTTGAAATTCCGGCACTGTAGCCTAATCCCAAACTCCTTAGCGTCACTGCGAGCGGAGACGCGTATGCGCCTTCGCGAGCCGCAGACGCTTAACTCACACAGCCGCTATAGCGTTTTCTCTAGCGGCCTCGCGCCCTCCGCTCACAGCAAGACCTGCGCCCCTCACAGCGCCCAATCCGCCCCGGCATGCTGGCATTTGTACTTCCCCCGTCTGTGCACCCACAGGTCTTAGCAGATCACTGATGCTGACAGCGGGGGGGGGACAACACAGACAATCAAATCAGGAGGAGGTCAGTGTCAGGAGGAGATGACAGACGCCCGCCGGGGCCTGTGACACTGCAGAGGTCACAGCGGGGCTGTGTGTGCGGACAACGGGGAGGCCGGGGGCTACGGACGTACCGGACACGTCCTCTGCTCCTGGAGATGTGCCGCGGTTCCGCGCTCGCAGCGTATCTGACGCTGGAGCCGCGCTCACCAGCCCCACCACGCCCTCTGCCAAACAACCCACACCTCTCACTAACCTCCTGCAGCTAACCACACCCCATGTTTACCTTTGCCATGATGTCATTTAGCTGCGGCCGCTATCTTTAATAAGGTCAGAAATGATGGCAGTAATCGGATCTCTGCTCCCTCTAGCACGCCCCAACACTGTAGCACCATCTATTAACCCTATTCTCATCACCTATATACTCTGCTACCCACTGAGCCGCCTGTATACTCTGCTACCCACAGACCCGCCTGTATACTCTGCTACCCACAGACCCACCTGTATACTCTGCTACCCACAGACCCGCCTGTATACTCTGCTACCTCAGACCCGCCTGTATACTCTGCTACCCACAGACCCGCCTGTATACTCTGCTACCCAGACCCGCCTGTATACTCTGCTACCTCAGACCCGCCTGTATACTCTGCTACCCACAGACCCGCCTGTATACTCTGCTACCTCAGACCCGCCTGTATACTCTGCTACCCACAGACCCCTGTATACTCTGCTACCCACAGACCGCCTGTATACTCTGCTACCTCAGACCGTCCTTTTATACTCTGCTACCACAGACCCGCCTGTATACTCTGCTACCCACAGAGCCGTCTTTATACTCTGCTACCTCAGACCCGCCTGTATACTCTGCTACCCACAGACCCGCCTGTATACTCTGCTACCTCAGACCCGCCTGTATACTCTGCTACCCACAGAGCCAAAATGGAAACTAATGTATATATTTATAAATAATACTAAATGTACACAACAGTGCTGCAGATACATACCTTGGCATAGCGGCCACCGGGTGAAGGAAGGACAGCCGGTCATAAAAGTGGTAGTGGTTGAGCAATGGAGCGGCTCCCGGTTGTCTCTCTGAGTACTGCCGGTACTGCTTTTTATGCTGGTCCCGGCAGCTCCTCCACCGTTTTTTTAAGATGGTCAACTGTGAAATGATTTGAAACCGGCTTTAGAGATGTGTAATATTTGAAAAAACAAAAGTATGTGTACAAATCAACAATAACATTTTATTCATTTTGTGTGTGTAATGTGTATACAAGGCACAGTGACACGACAGTGTGGAACATCATCAACAGCATTACGGACATTGAGCTCACGTGGCCACAATCACAAATGAGGCAGGACACATGTCAACGCATAGAGAATGTAATAGTGCGGGCACCAGACTCTGGTCATTAGTGGTATTTATATACACCCAACCCCTTGGCCGAAAGAGCCAGGAGGATAAGACATTAAACTCATTGTACTGTTGTGACCCCATCCAAATATAGGCAACTATGCGGTGGAGCATGATAACACATTCAGGGTCCTGTATACCCTGCTATGGGGGCCCTGTATTCCCACTGCTGGGGGCCCTGTAAACCCACTGGGCCACTGTCTACCCACTGCTGGGGGCCCTGTATACCCACTGCTGGGGGGGCCTGTACACACACTGAGGGCCCTGTATACAGGGACTGACTGGCACCCTACAGTTTGGGTCGCAACCCTCCCTCACTGGCCCGACACAGGTGAGGACGGGGGGTGGGTGATGACTGGCGGCCGCCTCACAGTCACCGCAGCTCCCGCATTATCCTATGGCTCGCTCCCAGCCGCAGCCTCGCGCTCCTCACAGCCGCTCGCTAACAGTCGCAGCCGCACGCCACTCACAGACGCTCACTCCCGGACGCAGCCGCGTGCTGATGACGTCATCGCGCGGCCAGGAGCTTCCGTTTCCGCCTGCTGCTTCAGGGACATGCGGATTATTCATGCTCCTGCAGCCGCATGACCCGTGGCACCTGGGCCAGTCCGCCCCTGCCTGTATACGACAATATGGGGGCATGTATACCCAGCTGGGGGCCTGTATACTCTGCAGGGGGAGGTGTATACTCTGCTGGGGGGCTGTCTACCAGTGATAGCCGCTGTATACCAGGATGGCGGTGAATATGTTTTCATAGTTTTTCGGGGCAAAAATAGGGGGGTCGGCTTATACACGGGTCGGCTTATACACGAGTATATATACAGTAAATGCAATATATAACGTGTGAACTCATTTAACTTACTTAGATTGCTCTGTTCCTCATGGTCACTCCGATGGAACGCAGGGAACATCTCTTGGGCGATCTCTCTCCAGGCTGTATTAATAAGGGTCGTATCCCCATACTCAGGATCTGTAGGGAGCCATAGAAATGGACGAGCCTCCACAAGTGCAATAAGACGCAGCGTGTTCACCATGCCACGTCCTGCTGCCATGATTGCACTGATGAATGGATCGCTCTGTGTGTGCGCCTGTCAGCGCGACTCGCTTCCTGTTTCCTTAAACCATAGTGTGTGCTGGAGAATCCCTTCCCTCGCATCATCGGCTACAAGCCTCAAAATAAGAGAAAAAACCAGCGAGTTTGGACTCGCACACTTTCAGAGACACATCAGCGAGTTGTAAATGTCATTATTCGCTATTACTCGGGTCCCTATTCATTAACATTGGACTCGCTGGACTCGCAACGAGTCCCGAGTCCTTGACTCGGACTCGTTGGGGTCTTGCGATTCCGAGTCTTTTCGGACTCGCTCATCCCTAGAGAGGAACTGTGACTAATTTGCACCCAGAACCTAGCAGTGCTGCTTTCTTTCATAAGTATCTATCTATCTATCTATCTATCTATCTATCTATCTATCTATCTATCTCTCTCTCTATCTATCTATCTATCTATCTAACTATCCATGTACAGTGCTCAGCATAAGGGCTCGGACACACATCAGTGAAACTCGTCCGAATTTACTGTGCGGAAAAATCGCATTGCTCTTGGACCAATGTTAACTAACGTCCAAAAGCACATTTCCGAGTCTCATACGCTTTTTCCTTATCCGAATTCTCGGATTGAGAGTCAATCGCAACATGTTGCGATTCTATGTGAGTCACGGACGAGTCTGGCCAATGCAAGTCTATGGGTCTGACAAAAAACACGGATTGCACTCGGGCCACTCTTGCATCATCCGAGTCTGATGCGAGTTTTAATTGATACATTACCATTCTGTAGCTCAGACAACTGTACAAGATGTTCCTGTAAATGATTATACAGTAAATAGCTGCTGAGGAAAAAAATGGATTGCACTCAGACAGAACTCGCAAGCCACACTGACCAAAAGTCAGATGACACTCGTCCGACTCTTGGATCCATGAATCAGAGCATTTTTAAACTCGGATGTGTGTCCATACCCTAAAAGAGTATACCCCAACAGATTTGTCAGGAAACATTTAGTTTCCTTTGAAGAATCAACATTTTCTTTGGGGTACATACTACAAAGTACTCCCACAAATGTGTGCTGTTGATTTCAAGCAAGATTTGTTATTTTGCACATCTAAAAAAGGACTCTTCCTAAAAAATAAATTCAAGACAATGTTAAAAAAAAGGAGTACTGAGACAAAGTTACTTGGAGGGGAGGGCACCACCAATATAAATATATACAACAGATGGGGATCGCTGGACCATTTTTCTCAAAAAAAAGGAGTATACGCCATTGAAATTGTTGGAGTAAAGCTACATATGCACTAAAAAATTCTAATTAATGAGATTTCAACCACAGGTAAGTCTAATTGTCCATTAAACATTTATCCAGAAAAGAGTTGTCTACACAAAATGTGTTTCTTAGCAAATAAAAGCCTTTCCCATTTCATACTTATAGGAATGACTTCACATGGAAATGAAATATCACAAGAACTGTGTAAGGAAGTAATTTCTTTATGTAATAATAATGTTAATAATAATAATAAACTTTATTTGTATAGCGCCAACATATTCCGCAGCGCTTTACAGTACAATGGTACATATAAGAAAAATATACGGTACAGAATGGTAATACAGAACAGTAGTTACATACAATAAACATAGAATCAACTTAGGAAATACAATAAATAGGCAAAAAATGAAGGTGACCCTGCTTGAAGGAGCTTACAATATAAGACTGGATGGGAACACAAAGTACAGGGGCTTATAACAATGAATATCTTACGTCTAAGTGACTACTTTCAGGGAGAAGGATAGGCCGCCTTGAAGAGGTGTGTTTTTAGGGAGCGTCTGAAGCTATGCAGGTTGTGGATGGTCCTAATTTCTTGGGGTAGAGCATTCCAGAGGTTTGGTACAGCTCGAGAGAAGTCTTGGAGTCGGGAATGGGAGGTACGGATTAATGCCGATGTTAGTCTGAGGTCACATTCAGAGCGAAGGGGACGGGTGGGGTGGTAGACAGAGATGAGGGTGGAGAGGTAAGGAGGTGCTGCACCATGATTAGCTTTGTGGGTAACAACAAGCAATTTGAATTGGATTCTATAGTGTACGGGTAGCCAATGTAGTGACTGGCACAGAGCAGAAACATCTGAGTAACGGTTTGCTAGATAGGTGATCCTGGCTGCTGCATTGAGGATAGACTGGAGAGGGGAAAGCTTACTGTGGGGGAGGCCAGCTAATAAAGAATTACAGTAGTCAAGGCGGGAGTGAATCAGGGCCACAGTGAGGGTTTTAGTTGTTTCCATGGTGAGGAAAGGGCGAATTCTGGAGATATTTTTCAGGTGCAGGCGACAGGAGCGGGTGAGAGATTGTATATATGGGGTGAAGGAGAGATCAGTGTCCATCAAAACACCGAGACAGCGAGCCTGCTGACTAGGCGTTATCGTGGTGCCGCACACCGAGAGAGAGATGTCAGGTTTAGGGAGGTTGGCAGAGGGTGGGAGCAGAAGAAGTTCAGTTTTTGGAAAGGTTGAGTTTCAGATAGAGAGCGGACATGGTATTTGAGACTGCGGTTAGACAGTCATTGGTGTTCTTTATTAGAGCGGGAGTAAGGTCAGGGGCTGAAGTGTATAGTTGTGTGTCATCAGCATAGAGATGGTACTGGAAGCCAAATCTGCTGATGGTTTGTCAGATCGGGGCTGTGTAGAGAGAAAAGAGAAGAGGTCCAAGGACTGAACCCTGAGGGACCCCAATAGTGAGGGGAAGAGGGGAGGAAGTGGAGCCAGAGAATGATACACTGAAAGAACGGTCAGAAAGATAGGAAGAGAACCAGGAGAGAGCCGTGTCCTTTATACCAATGGAGTGCAGCACAGAGAGTAGGAGATGGTGGTCAACAGTGTCAAAAGCCGCAGAGAGATCAAGGAGAATAAGCAGAGAGTGGTCACCATTACGTTTTGCTGTCAGAAGGTCATTGGTCACTTTGATAAAGGCAGTTTCTGTAGAGTGTAACGGGCGGAAGCCAGACTGCAATGGATCTAAAAGAGAGTGAGTGGCGAGGTAATGGGTGAGGTGGGTGTAGACCAGGCGCTCCAGGAGTTTTGAGATGAAGGGGAGATCTGAGACAGGTCTGTAGTTATTTGTGCACGATGGGTCAAGGGATGTTTTCTTTAGTAGTGGAATAATAATAGAGTGTTTGAAGGAGGAGGGGAAGATGCCAGTAGAGAGGGAGAGATTGAAGATTGTGGTTAAGTGAGTGGTGACTACTGGAGAGAGGGTCTGTAGTAGGTGTGAGGGAATGGGGTCAGAGGTGCATGTAGTGGGACATGAGGACGAGAGGAGCCTGGAGACTTCTTCTTCTGTGGCTGGGTCAAAAATGGAGAGTGAGCCAGAGGGGATGTAGGGACAGATGGGAGTAACAACACTTGAAGGTTGGGAGCTTATTTCCTGACGGATGTTTTCTATTTTCTCTGTGAAGTAAGAGGCCAGATCGTCAGCAGAGGTCAGTGATAGGAGCCTGCACTTTCGGACTGAGGAGAGAATGAAAGGTGTCAAAGAGTTTCTTTGAGTTGTTGGCTAGTGAGGAGATCAGGGTGGTGAAGTAGGTCTGTTTGGCGAGGTGAAGGGAAGAGTTGTAGGTTTTGAGCATGAATTTGTAATGGATAAAGTTTTCTGGTGTGCGAGTTTTCCTCCATAGGCGTACGGCACTCCTAGAGCATCGCTGGAGGAATCGAGTTTGTGATGTGAGCCAGGGCTGTTTTACTCTGCGTTTGGAGGTTCTGAGGGTGAGGGGCGCTACTTGTTCCAGGGTACTTTTGAGAGTCTCATTGTAGTAATTCACAGCCAGATTGGGGCAGGAGAAGGAGGAGATTGGGGACAGTGATGAGAGAAGAGAGTCTGTGAATGTATGAGGGTTGATGGCCTGTAGATTTCTGAATGTGTGATAGGTTGGACTATGCTGTGATGGGCGAGGGTTTGTGAGTGTGAAGGAGAGAATGTTGTGATCAGAGAGAGAAGGAGATGAGTTGTCTAACGAGGAGGTAGAGCAGAGTCGGGTAAAGACCAGGTCAAGGGTCTTACCATCCTTATGTGTCTCAGAGGTTGAGAGCTGCGAGAGGCCAAGAGAAGTGGTTAGAGATAGGAGCTGGGATGCAGATGTGGAGTTTGGGCTGTTTATGGGGATGTTAAAGTCTCCCAGGATGAGGGTTCGTAATTCTGAGGACATGAAGTGCAGCAGCCACGCAGAGAAGTGGTCGAGGAAGTGGGTGGGTGAACCTGGGGGACGATATACCACCGCTACTCTGAGGGGGAGGGGACGGAACAGCTTAATGGTGTGAACCTCAAAAGAAGGGAATGAGAGTGATGGAGCTGGGGGGATGACCTGGAAAGTACATTGTGGGGACAGGAGTAGGCCAACTCCGCCACCACGTCTGTTTCCAAGTCTCGGGGAATGAGAGAAGTGTAGACCACAGTAGGAGATAGCAGCAGGGGAGGCAGTGTCTGAGTCCTGGATCCAGGTTTCAGTAAGGGCCAAAAGGTTAAGAGAGTTAGTGAGAAAGGAGTTGTGGATAAAGGGAAGTTTGTTGCATGCAGACCGTGTATTCCAGAGGGCACATTTAAACGAGGGAGAAGAAGGTGTGCAGGTAATGCTAATAAGGTTACTGGGATTTCTGTGTGAGGCGTGGGGGGGGGGGATGAGGTTGGAAGAGGGTGGACCAGGATTGGGAGAAATATCGCCTGACATAAGCAGTAGTAGAAAGAGAAGGAGGGAATAATGTTTGGCTCTATGACATTGTTTTTGTTGATGCAAGACCCTAGAATATGAGGGGCTTAGATTATTGAGTAGGGTGAAGAGAGTATGGGTGCAGGACATAGTAAAGGGAAGTAGAGAGGGGCTGATGTGGATAAAAGGTGATGGAGGGGGAATTGGGCGGTAAAAGTGGATGACTAATGCACATAGATATAAAAGCATTGAACTGAAGGAAATTTTGATGCAATGGGCAAAGTAAAGTACTGAAAGGTAGTAGATGGGTCGAGTTGTTACCTTCTGGTTACCTCTGGCTTATCTCTGGTCTATCTCTGACTTTCACTTAGAAATGCCACTTTGAAATGGCACAGATGCCAAGGCACAGAGGCCTTACACCATGCTACTTATAGCTCTAGTGAGCAACAGACAATCTGCCAGGTAGGTAGAGGGGAGGGGTCAGAGGAGAAGGATACATCATACCAGGGGACAATTAACAAATTACTGCTAAGAGGAAAGTTTGGGATCAGCAGGAGACAGAGACAAAGGCAGGAGGAGAAAAAATGCATATTTCTAAGGTATAAAGTAGATGGGAGAATATGTCGTACCATCAAAATACATTAGGGGCACACAGTCAAATTGGATACAGTGGAGGTTAGAAACATCACTACGCAGTCTCTTTCCGTACCATCAAAATACATTAGGGGCCCACAGTCAATTTGGATACAGTGGAGGTTAGAAACATCACTACGCAGTCTCTTTCCGTACCATCAAAATACATTAGGGGCACAGTCAAATTGGATACAGTGGAGGTTAGATACATCACTATGCAGTCTCTTCCCATACCATCAAAATACATTAGGGGCACACAGTCAAATTGGATACAGTGGAGGTTAGATACATCACTATGCAGTCTCTTTCCGTACCTGTGAGAGAAGAAGAAGAGTTAAGACAACAAGATGATCATCAACACTGTAGCAAAAATGATACAACAAATTCATAAAGATGAAAATGTAACCATTTCACACACATCCAGGATGACTACAGAAGTTAACACCGTGTGTTATCAGCTGTTTTGTCCCCTTTATCACTTTCTGTTGAGCTAATGAAAATATCTCTGATAATGATATGATGTAACTAGCTAATATTAAGTGGAAACAATATTTTTATAATTGTTCATTTTCATGGAAGGAATGACTTCAATTTTTTGCTGTTCATCTGATCACTCTTAATATGCAAATTTGCACTGTAAAATTGAAGAAGCCGAGTTTGAGAAAACTAGAGATTAGCGGATTAAAGTATGGAAGATCGAGTTCAAGTTTAATTTCCTGAAAATCACAGTATCATGTGTAATTGAACTTTTTGAGATTAGGTTCATTGTTCACAAAAAAATAAAGAAATTGCATAGTACCATTTTCCACATTGCTGAAGCATCAGAGAGAAGGCAAACTATATTTTGCATTGTCGCGTGGGACTTCTTGTAATGCCCTGAAGCTATAACATCCTATCCTTGTTATGTGGAGGTAAGTACCTTGGCCATAAGAGATCAGTGGTTCCCAATAGAGCACTCTTTGTATAGTAGAGATATTTACTACCTTCAAAGTCTCTCTCTTCTATAGAATATCAGCTTTTATAGTCCGCAGGGTCTTCTCTCTTCTTTAAAGTGTTGACTCTTTTGGTCAATGAAGTTCTTTCCCTTTCTCACTTCTGTAGAGTGTAAGCACTAACGGTCAGTGGGGTCCTTTTTCTCTTGCCTCACATGTATTTTACTAGCAATTAGAAGCTTTTCAGTATTGAAATTCAAGCACATTTATTAGTTACAAATCAAATATATTGGGAAAGTTCTGGAAAGTCGGCTAGCTGGAATTTCATAAAATCAGTTCATCACAAGTGAAAGCAAAATATACGTCAGTCTGAAAACTTTTGGCCACGGCTGCTTTTTCCTTTATGCTTGTATGTGTTCTTCAAATGATACAGGGACTGCATTTCCTAAATTAACAATAATATTAAGAGACATCTTTCTTACTGTAAGTAATAATAGAAAAAAATATATATCCTTGGATAGGTATGACTATGTCAAAGTAAATAATATCCATGGTCTGCATAGTGTTTAGAGACAAAATAACCTAGATGTAAGAAAAATCAATTCAGTATATTGCTCAAAAATGAACCACAATAATGTGGTCTGTTTTATCTATTGACTGTGTTTCCTATAAGTATAGGTTACATTAAAGGAAGCTAATGTATTTTATTAGTTCACATGCTTTACTGGTAATGCGTCTAATAATGGCAAATTTGGCACAGATGATACAGTGATCAAATAATGATTCCATTTCTACAACTCAGGTGATGATATAGTTCACTTAGCCATGGAACGTAAAATATGCATGACTGTTCAAGCGATAAGATTTAAAGCAGAAATAAACGTAAATTTGTTAAAGTTTAGAGATGAATTAATAAAATCTGTCTTTAATGGGCAATTGTCAGTGAAGGAAAAAGATGAGCTTTGATGTTTTTGACCTTATGACATTTAAATTTTTGCTGTGCACATTGAGAAAAATTAATGGTCAAGCAAATAAAAAATATGGTCGAAAAAGTAAAGTATTTAATAACATGAGGATCAGAATTAATTCTGTAAATCAGCAGATGGAATAATAATGTGGTGAGAGTTCACAAAAAGTGAGTTTCATCAATGTCAATTTCTACTTAGTTGCAGTGCTGTGCTTTACAATGCAACTAAACAAGAGAAAGTATCTGAATATTGTGCACTGAGAGAAGAGAACATGTTTTGCATCTAAACAATTGTTGCGCATGTATGGTTTTACCATCTGCTATGCACAAATTAGAATAATCTATCACTAAAATGCCATACTGTACACAAAAATAGTTTCTATAAAATAACAATAAATACAATGTAAATGTTATACTTTGGTAAAACTTAAGCTTTGGTTTCATGTGTGTAGGGGTCAAATTTGGTTAAAAAAAAAAGTGTGCAGAAAAAGAGTAATTTGTGAAACATACTGATGCTGTACAAAATATGTACAATGCATAGTGTTTATCACATTAAGTGCTTAGGTGTCTACTTTGTATACTGTGCTTTCTTGTCAAAGTCCATTATCAGGACTCTGGTGCTTTTGAAAAATTGCTGCAAAAATTATGCACAACTTATAGTGCTTAAGTGTGACTTACAGTTGTGGCCCAAACTGCAATTCTGTCAGATAATACTCAGTTTCTTCCTGAAAATGATTGCAATCACAAATTCTTTGGTATTATTATCTTCATTTAATTTGTCTTCATTGAAAAAACACAAAAGAGAATGAAGCAAAAAGCAAAACATTGATCATTTCACACAAAACTCCAAAAATGGGCCAGACAAAAGTATTGGCACCCTCCCCCTAATACTTGGTTGCACAACCTTTAGCCAAAATAACTGCGATCAACCGCTTCAGGTAACCATCAATGAGTTTCTTACAATGCTCTGCTGGAATTTTAGACCATTCTTCTTTGGCAAACTGCTTCAGGTCCCTGATATTTGAAGGGTGCCTTCTACAAACTGCCATTTTTAGATCTCTCCACAGGTGTTCTATGGGATTCACGTCTGGACTCATTGCTGGCCACCTAAGAAGTCTCCAGTGCTTTCTCTCAAACCATTTTCTAGTGCTTTTTGAAGTGTGTTTTGGGTCATTGTCCTGCTGGAAGACCCATGACCTCTGAGGGAGACCCAGCTTTCTCACACTGGGCCCTACATTATGCTGCAAAATTTGTTGGTAGTCTTCAGACTTCATAATGCCATGCACACGATCAAGCAGTCCAGTGCCAGAGGCAGCAAAGCAAACCCAAAACATCAGGGAACCGCCACCATGTTTGACTGTAGGGACCGTGTTCTTTTCTTTGAATGCCTCTTTTTTTCTCCTGTAAACTTTATGTTGATGCCTTTGCCCAAAAAGTTCTACTTTTGTCTCATCTGAGCAGAGAACATTCTTCCAAAACGTTTTAGGCTTTCTCAGGTAAGATTTGGTAAACTCCAGCCTGGATTTTTTATGTCTCGGGGTAAGAAGTGGGGTCTTTCTGGGTCTCCTACCATACAGTCCCTTTTCATTCAGACACCGACGGATAGTATGGGTAGACACTGTTGTACCCTCTTACTGCAGGGCAGCTTGAACTTGTTTGGATGTTAGTCGAGGTTCTTTATCCACCATCCACACAATCTTGCGTTGAAATCTCTTGTCAATTTTTCTTTTCCATCCACATCTAGGGAGGTTAGCCACAGTGCCATGGGCTTTAAACGTCTTGATGACACTGCACACGGTAGACACAGGAGATAGACTTGTAACCTTGAGATTGCTCATGCTTCCTCATAATTTGGTTTCTCAAGTCCTCAGACAGTTCTTTGGTCTTCTTTTTTTTCTCCATGCTCAATGTGGTACACACAAGGACACAGAACAGAGGTTGAGTCAACTTTAGTCCATGTCAAATGCCTGCAAGTGTGATTTAGTTATTGCCAACACCTGTTAGGTGCCACAGGTAAGTTACAGGTGCTATTAACTACACAAATTAGAGAAGCATCACATGATTTTTCTAGCAGTGACAATACTTTTGTCCACCCCCTTTTTTATGTTTGGTGGGAATTATATGGCTTTAGGACAAAGAAGTACCGGAGATGCGCTATTTGAGGGCGCACAGGAAAATGCTGCAAACCGCGTTTCTATGTGCGCTCAGAAATAGCGCATATCCGGTACTTCTGTGTCAGACTTCCAGCTGCACTGGGAGACCAGTAACTATAGGAATATTATAGGCAGCCTGAACACAGCGTTACAGGAAATTAACGCTTGTGCTCAGGCTGCAGAATTCTACGTTTTAGATGGATTCTTCAGCCAAAAGCCTGACGCTAGTGTGACCCTAGCCTTACTTGTTATCATGGGAGACTTATATTTCCAAGTGAATCATGGCAAAAATGGGACTGTTGTTCGAAACTTTGGACTTGGTGAAAGAAAGAGGCTGGAGGAAGATTTTTTGACTTTTGTATGACAAATCAACTGTTCATCATACACACCTTCTTTCAAAATCACAAATGGAGACTCTACAAATGGAGATCACCGAATGGTGCCTAATGGAATCAGATTGACTACATATGTGTTTGCCAAAGATGCAAGTCGTCATTCATTACCGCATAAACAAGGGTTTGGAGCTGACTGTGGAACTGCTCATGAACTTCTGACAGCTAAGTCTGGCTTCACACTGCAGTCAGGTCCGATACAGGGCTGTCCGGTGTAAACCCGATTTTCACCCCATGCAGCCCCATGGAGCAGGATGGCAACTCTCTGCCATCCGGTTTGCATGTGTCCAGGAGAATGAGCTCAGAGTGTGCAAATAACGCGTGCAGAACATTCGAATTTCGTGCCAATTTGCAGCCCGGCGGAAGTATGCACGGTCTGGCAAACAGTGGACCCAGCGCACGCAAGCCAGCCGGGAGACGACCAGAATTAGCCGGTCGTCTCCTGGCTGGCGAGCCGCTAACCGGAGCTCAGCCGCTGCTACCTACGTCACGGAGGTCCGCGGCGAGCCAGGCGGGAGATGACCGGCGTTAGCCGATCATTTCCCGGCTGGCAAGCTGCTGATCTCTGTGCTGCGGCTGAGCTCCAGTCAGCGGCGAGCTAGCCGGGAGATGACCAGCGTCAGCCGGTCATCTCTAGGCTGCAGGCAGCGGTGCTGTACTTCACGGCATTCAAACCGCGCGCCAAGCCGCAGTACTCTTCTGAGTACAGTGTATTTGAAATATGGCGGCATAGCACGTGCCGCTATTCTGATTGGTCGCCGGGTTCAGCGTGGCGACTAATGAGAATAGCGGTGCGCGCTATGCCTCCATATTTCAAATACACTGAGTACAGTGTATTTGAAATATGGCGCCATAGAGTTCGCCACTATTCTGATTGGTGGGCGCGTTCAGCGCGGCGACCAATCAGAATAGCGGCGCGCGCTATGCTGCCATATTTTAAATAAACTGAGTACAGTGTATTTGAAATATGGAGGCATAGCGTGCACCGCTATTCTGATTGGTCGCCACGCTGAACGCGGCGACCAATCAAAATAGCGGCACGTGCTATGCCACCATATGCCACACACATAATTGGCAGTGACTGTGTGCTGCTGTGAACTTTTTTCTTTCTTTCTTTCTATCTATCTATCTATCTATCTATCTATCTATCTATCTATCTATCTATCTATCTATCTATCTAAATAACAGTCTTTCTAAGGATTATTTTAGCTGTATACAGACAGGAGGGTTAGATAGCACACTATGGTGTACCAAAAGAGGCTGTATACCAGTGAGCACATCTGGGGCTGGTGGAAAGGCTTCTAATATCTATCTATCCGTCACAACTACACCTGATGGCCCAATAAAGGCAAAAACTTGTAACTACTATTAAAGAGTGCTGCAATCATTTTTTGGGTTTGTATACACAGCAAATAGAAGCATTGGTTGAATTGAATTGCAGCCTGCCATACTAGCCGTTCTGCTCTCTTCATCTACTATCTATCTATCTATCTATCTATCTATCTATCTATCTATCTATCTATCTATCTATCTATCTATCCATCTATCAAAATAACAGTCCTTCTAAGGATTAATTTAGCTGTGTACAGGCAGGAGGTGTGTATAGCACACTACCGAGTACTAGAAGAGACAGTAATGGCACAGCGAATTTAAAAATGTAGAGTAGGACTGCCCCATCTGAGAATGCCGTGACGTGGCGGGGTAGCTCAAAGAATTGATCAATTGTTTGCCAAATGTCTCAGTTTAAAGTACAGTTAGAAATTATGTGCACATGCATTTTTTGTATTGCGGGCTAACCTTAGGCAGCGCTGGCTTCTTGGCTTTTTTATTTGATGGGGGGGCCTGTATATACCAATGGGGCTGCTGCTGTATACTACCACTGGGGCTGCTGTATATACCTCTGGGGCAGCTGTATACTACCACTGAGGTTGCTGCTGTATACTACCACTGGGGCTGCTGTATATACCTCTGGGGCTTCTGTATACTACCACTGGGGCTGCTGCTGTATATACCACTGGGGCTGCTGTATATAACTCTGGGGCTGCTGTATACTACCACTGGGGCTGCTGCTGTATATACCACTGGGGCTGCTGTATAACCTCTGGGGCTGCTGTATACTACCACTGGGGCTGCTGCTCTATATACCACTGGGGCTGCTGCTGTATACTACCATTGGGGCTGCTGTATATACCTCTGGGGCTGCTGTATACTACCACTGGGGCTGCTGCTGTTATTACCACTGGGGCTGCTGCTGTATACTACCACTGGGGAGGCTGCTGTATACCACACTGCTGGGGGCTGTATACTTGTGCTGGGGTCCACCCTCGGCTTATACACGAGTCAATAGGTTTTCCCAGGTTTTGGGGGCAAAAGTAGGGGGGTCGGTTTATACACGGGTCGGCTTATACACGAGTATATACGGTAGTTGAATTGTTGCTAACTTTCCTTTAAATAAATATCATAAAATTGTTATAACAAAATGTTCTGAATCTACAATTTGCTAAAATAATGTTTCAAAGTACTGAAACATTTATTCATTAATTATATGTAACAGTAAAATTAAAAATCTTTCATATCATAGAAGCAAGAGCCAACAAAAAATTTTCATTTTCAGATTTAAAATCAGGAAGCCAAAATTATTAAAGATGGTTCATTTTATAACTGAACCTGACAACTTTCGAAAATATATAAAACAGTGTAAGCAGACATTACGCGTGTCCATAAATATTCTGTCTGAACTTACTGATTGGTAGACTGAGGTCACATGAGGCTATAAAAAAAATCTGACCAATTTTGATTATAGGAGAATAGGCCAAGGGAAATCTATTTTGTATTCCATATGTCATGCGAGTCTGCAATCTTTTTTCAGTTTGCATGCAAGGTGTGTGTTTTTTTTCAGCCACTAGATACTCTATAATAATTTACAGGACTATTTACAGTATTCCATGCTTCGAAATGGTAATGTATTCATATAGAATGGATGGCATATGAAGTGTCGTACGCTTCTCACATCCACTGACTTGCATTGGCAGTTGCATTTATTCATCTACTTTCAGCATGCTTTGAGTTTTTTCTCATCCAGACTACAGATAAAAAAAAATTCAGATCTGCTTTGCCTCAATGGCTACCATTGGTCCGAGTGCAATGTGAAATTTTCTTGCATTGCACTCACATACCGTATTTTTGCTTTATAAGTCACACCTGATTATAAGACGCACTCAAATTTGTTGAAGGAAAAGAGAAAAAAAAAATTTAATGTTAAATGGGATCTGTCTTTAATGCCAGTGTCCCTCTTACAATGAATATATATGTCCCCCATCCTGGTACATGGCCTCCCCATGGTAAATATGTTTGTCCATGCTGGCACGCTGTCGCCCCAGGCTGGAACACTGTCCCCCCATGCTGCCACACTATTCACCCCATGGCACACTATCCACCCCATGCAGGGCTGGCTCCAAGTTTTTGTGGGCCCCAGATGAAAAAGTCTCAGTGGGCCCCTTTAACACATACCATGATTCATAAATATATTATAGAAGCTGAGGGTTGTGTATATAAATATAGAGGCTCCTTGGTGGGCTGTATATATAAGATTGAGGCTGTGCAGGGCTGCATATATAATATAGAGGCTGCTGGGCTGTAAATATAATATGGAGATTGCTAGGCTGTATAAATAGTATAGAGGCTGCTGCTGGGCTGTATATATAATATAGAGGTTGCATGCTGTATATATTTGGAGGCTGTTTTAGGCTGTATATACATGATAAAGAGGCTCTGGGCTGTGTATATTATTTGGAGGCTGCTGCTGGGCTGTATATATTGTTTGGATTCTGTGTCGGGCTGTATATATTATTTGGATGCTGTGGCAGCCAAGCAGCAGCCTTCATAGCCCAGCAGCAGCCTCCATAGCACAGCCTCCATAAACCAGCTGCAGCTTCTATGGCCCAACAGCAGCCTCCATAGTCCAGCACAACCTCCATGCAGCCCAGGGCAGCCTCTATAATCTCCCATCACGCTGCACACAGTTAACAAAAAAATAAAAAATATTATGCTCACCTTCCCTCTGCCCTCTTGGAGCCCCTGTCCTCCTCAGTTGCTGTCCTTGCAGCATCCTTGCGGCAGGCTCCAGTTCACGATCCTCCTCATTGCCTGCACAGCTGCACCAAAGTGATGAGGTCTCAGGATGATGACTCGTCACTCTTCTGTAGTTGGCTGAGGAGGAAGCGTACAGGGAGCTAGCACACGGCTAATTTGAATCGCATGCAAATTAGCTATGTGCACTAGCGGCTCCGCAGGAGCACTCAGCTGCCAGCTGAGAGTCACTGATGGGCTCTTCCTAGTCTGGGCTCCCTGTCCCTGATGGGCCCCTGACCATCAGGGCTACCTGTCCCAGCTGGCCAGTAGACCCTCCCAGCTGCTCAGGGCCCCGGACTTACCCGGGTATTCCAGGTGCTGATGCTGGTCCTGTCCCCATGCCACACTGTCCTCCCATGCCACACTGTCCCCCCCATGCCACACTTTTTCCCCATGTCACACTTTTCACCATGCCACACTGTCCCCCCATGGCACCCTGTCCCCCCAAGCCACACTGTCCCCATGACACACTGTCCCCATGCCACACTTTGCCCCTATGCTACACTGTTCCCATATGCCACAATGCCCCCCATGGTGAACACTTTAAAAAATAACAAACCATGCCATACTTGCCTCGCTACCTGCAGCCATAAATCCCCGCTGTCTGTGCTCTGTGTCCTCCAGTCATGTGTGCAGCACACTGTGATATCGTCACTCTCCAGCGAAGCTCACATGACCGGAGGATGCAGAGCAAAGACAGCGGGGATGGATGGTTGCAGGGACTCAGGTGAGTATGTCATGGTTTGGATAGTCAGTGCTTTCTACGCAATGAAAGCATGGAAATCACTGACTATGCACACAGGATCGCAGCCAGCAGTTGCGGACCTGCTCCATATACTCCTGTGATATCCGCTGCTCCCATCAGTGATTGACAGCGGGATGCAGTGAATATTACAGGAGCATAATGAGCGGCCCCATGTGACCATGGCCACAGCTGCAGCCTCCTGATAGCCCCCGAACACCGCTCCACAGCCCCCCCCCACCCGCCTCCCCTACAGCCCAAGCTAATAGTTTCACATTATAAGACGCACCCCCCACATTCCTCCAAAATTTGGGGGAACAAAAGTACATCCTATAATGGGAAAAATAGAGTCATTTATATGCTCATATGAGTTAAGCTGTAGGAGAAGCATGAAAATTAGACGTTTTTGTATTTGAGAAAAACTAATGAAAATCTGATGTTAAAAATAGACACAATGACTAAATACTGATAAAAATATGATCCAAAACACTGATAAAAAATTGGTTCTTTTTTAATACAAGAAATCACTGATGTCTACGTCACATTTGGAGTGGCTTCTATTCATACTATAGCACATGAAGGTTTGAAACCTATTTTAAAAATAAAATAAAAAAGTAATATCTGTGTTACACATTTCCCTTTACTTTTTTTGTGTTTAATATCATAAAGTGACATTAAAATACATATTAGGTTGTTTGTCCCCTTATCATTTAATTAAAAAGAGTATTTGGTATCTCTGAGATTTAGGATATTGCTAGGGTTTGTACTTGTGGGGTCATTTTTTTAAATAGTTTTTTATTTATTTAACTATTTTTATAAACATACTGTCACATACGGCAAAAGACTTGAGATTAAAGGGAACCTGTAAGCTCGTCTTACTCCCCTATCCTACCACTACCTGTCCCTGCACCTTGCTAGCTCATCTCTACCCATCCCTCTCTGAGCTAAAACTGCACTATAAAGCTTTAGAAAAATGATTTAATAGCTGACATGTTCCTATGATAATGACTAGACTAGATAGACTAGATAGACTGAGATAGGCGGTCTCCGGGTCTCCTTTTTCCCCCTTTTCCCCCCTACATCCCGCCCGATGGGCGTCATCGTTCCTTCTCCTGTGTGCCCTGTGGTGATGTGACCCATGGCCGGGTGCATCACACAGGTTAACAGCATAGGATCCTGTTCAGATCAGCCTATGTTATTGTGTGTCTGTGTGTGTGTGTGGTGTTAAACATGGGATCCGGCATACAATGGGTTAATTCATGAGCCTAATGAGCGGCTGCGTCTGAACCTGTGTATGAGTGCTTTGCTGGGCTAAACCTGAATGGTGCACAGTGGGTTAAGCACATCTCAGGTCTGTGTGTGAGTGAGATGTGCTGATTGACTCACTTGGTTGCAGCTTTGGGTAAGGCAGCCTGGATAAGAACTTGCCAGGTGTCTGAAAGAGAGAGAGGACGATGGGAATCAGAGCAGTCCAGACCACTGCCATGTGAGGACGTGCTTGAAGTGATTCGTCCCTGGTGGGGGAAGTGAAGGGAGCCTGCCAGCTCCATGCCGGTGCACCTAATGTGTGCATGCCAGCCAGTGATGAGGACCGAAGAAGACTCAAGGGCCAGGCGGTCATAGGTATAGCCGACTTTGGGACTGACTGTGCTAGTCGTGATATGGTCCCGTTGGCAATATGTGAAGGTGTATGTGCAGTCACAAGGGCGTATGGGTCATTCCATGTCAAGTCGACTAGTGGTCCCCAATCGACCTTCTCCGATTTTGCTGAAAATTTATAAGGATGTACATGTATGTTTGATAAGAGGTTCTGTAAATTTTTAGGGCCAGATCTCAAATAGATTGGGCACTGTTGACCTTTCACTGGAGGTTCCACCAAGCCTGCGACTTCAGCTAAGAGGATTTTGCAAACTTTGGCACATAGCCATTAGAGTTCTATACTGGCTATGATGCTGAAATTTGGCATACTAGCTCAACTTTTGCTGCTAAACACAATAAAATTATTACCGGCTATGACAAAACAATATTTCGGCCGCAATTTTGTGTCAAAGTAGCTTGAAAAACACGTCGCATAAAATTTATGCCTAACTTTGCCCATATATAACTCAAGACCAAAAACCAATAGTAACTGGTGCTTTGCCCTGTACACCAAACATCTACATGACTTTGCATTGCTGCAATATCATGGTCAAAGCATATGTATTTGTGGAAATATTCACACCCACATATGATGAAATACTTAAAAAAACTGAATTTTACCTATTTTTAGGTCAAATTTCTCAAAAAGTTTACCCCTAAAATATGTTAATTCTGATATCATTAGAAAGAGCACATTTTTCTCTACAAGGATCATTGTTTTTTTTTTGGAGTCTCTCAGTTTAAAAAAAGAAAAATGCCACTGAACATGGTGTTATTTATGCGCGTAATGCATTGATTTTGTGTTTGATTTTCAGATTCTTATCACATGTTACAGAGTTGTATTGTTGCTAGCAATGTCTATTATAATCAAAAACCTATAAACCTTTTTATTTATGAAAAGTTATTGACTATTGTTACATTTTAATGCACATATTATTTATTTTTTTAGCGATGGAGAATGAAATTGATTAAGAATCGGCCTTGCGAACAATTCGAAGTGCCACCTTAAGACATTCACCCATAGCAAGGATGTGTTGAAATTGTTTACAAGCTTTGGATTGGATGAACAGAAATTGCTGCGTCGACGAGTGGGACTAAATTTTGAGGAACATTCACTAATCTGTTTACACCATGAAGCTTCATTCTTGACCAAATATGAGCATTTGCAAAAATCGTGTTGCAATCTTTTGGGAAGAAAGGTCATAACACCAAAAAGAATTTGCGAACTTTCAATTTGTTAGCAGCTGACCAGTTGAATGAATTTACAATGAATGATGTGAAGCCTGGCCAGAAGATGTGTGCATCATGTTGAAAAGAATTTGCTAACAGGAAAAAATCAGCTGATCCAGTTTCCTCTGAATCAGATCTAGATTGAATGGAATGTTCTCCTGAAAGTCTAAATTCAAGCTTAACATCCATTGGCATCTCTCCTCTGAAATATCCACGGGTAAGCCAGCGGGCTTCACTAGTATATGCAAGGAGAAAGATAAGCCAGGTACAAAATGCATTTTCTAGCAAGATTGCTTCAATTGGAGGGCTTGAGCCGAAAGACATTGAGCAAACAAAAACAGCACAGTGCAAAATGTGTCCAGTCGGGGAGAAAAGGTCCAAATCTTGACATTGGCACCAAAAAGTTGGTCCATTAAGGCTATATCAGACGAATTCGGTGTCTCTGAACGAATGGTCAAACAAGCTCGAAAGCTTAAATGTGAACATGGGATCTTAGCCTTACCTAGAATCAAGTGTGGCAAGAAAGATTCTGAGGAAGTGAAGAAAAAGGTGCAGGCATTTTTTGAGGATGATGAATTCAGTCGAATGTGCCCTGGTAAAAATGACTATGTATCAGTGCGAATAGCAGAAGAAAAAAAGCAGATGCAAAAGCGACTATTACTGAGCAATATGAGGGAAATGTTTGTTGCCTATCGGGATCAGAATGGCCCTAAAATTGGATTTTCCAAGTTTTGGTCAGCTTCGGCCAAAGTGGTGCGTAACCGTTGGATCTGCTGGAACACTTTCCGTTTGTGTGTGTACCATTCACCAAAATGTCAAACTAATGCTTGCAGCATGCCCAATCAATGATGACTACAAAGAGCTCATATGCAAAATGGTCTGTGGAATTGAATCCAAGGACTGTATGCTTGGCCGTTGTGATAAATGTCCGGGTCCTGAAGTTTTAAAAGAATTTCTAGTCAGTGTGTTTGTCAACAGTGACCCTGAAGATATTATTGAGTTCAAACAATGGATTCACACTGATCGAGACACGCTTGATACCAAACAACTGATTATAGAAGATTTCATTGAAAAATTGGTTTTGAAAATTTCTAAACTTTGTAGCCATCACTACATCGCCAAGCATCAAAGTTGCTATCTGAAATCGTTGAAGGAAATCTGAGACCTGGAGAGCTTGTGATCCTTATGGACTTTGCTGAAAATTACTCATTTATTGTTCAAGATTAGTGATGGGCGAGTCCTAAATTACTTGGAATCGCTTTACTCTAGCGAGTCCGAGCTCGGGACTCGCTACTCGTTGCGAGTCTAGCGAGTCCAATGTTAATGAATGGGGAAGCGAGTAATAGCGAGTAATAGCGAGTAGTGTGCGATTTACAAATCACAGATGTGTCTCGGAAGCTTCAGCCTGAAGCAATCCTAGTTTTGTCAGAGACTCTGACAAAACTAGGATTGGCATTGACTTGCATTGGACTCGTTTACTGTGCGAGTAATTGCAGGGAAACTCGCACAGCAAGGAATCCGGCTGTCTGCTCTGTGCTGGCTGCCGCAGCTCCTGGGTCCTAGGGCCCGCCTGCTCTTCCTGTGTGTAGCAGAGCTGAGATTGTTCTCAGTCTGCTCATCCCTGTGCATAGACATCTATATCTATGCACAGGGGATGTAGCAGAGAAGACATCGCATTTTGGACTACGTTGGACGGAAGAGGATTTTTTTAATTAAAGATGGAGTCCCTAATGGCTTTTTTTTTTATTTCTAATAAAAAAATTTCTCTGTGTTGTGTTTTTTTTAAAACAATTTAATAGAAATTCATGGCGGTCATGTCTAATATTGGCGTGACCGCCATAAATTTCGGGCTTGGGGCCAGCTGATAATACAAAGCTGGCCCTAACCTCTTTATTACCCAGCGTGCCACCGCCACCAGGGCCACTGGAAGAGCGGGGTTCAGCACCAGAGGATGGCGCTTCAATGAACGTGCCATCTTCTGGGGCGGCTGCGGGCTGCAATTTGCAGCGGGGGGTGCCCAGAAAGCTTGGGCCTCCCTGCGCTGCGGATTCCAGCCCCCAGCTGCTTAGCTGTACCTGGCTAGAAATAGAAATTGCGCGGAGCTCCACGCATTTTTTCTTTATTATTTCATGAAATTCATGAAATAATAAAAAAAAGGGCTCCCCTATATTCTTGTGTCCAGCCAGGTACAAATAGGCACCTGGGGGTTGGGGGCAGCCCGTCGCTGCCTGCTGGATCCGGCTGGTTCCAGAAATACGGCGAAGCCCATGTAATTTTTTTTCTGAAAAATCAATAATACAATCCTAAAAAAGGGATTGCATCTTTATTAACCCCTCGCCCATGGTCCAGGGGTTAATAAAGATGCAGTCCCTTTTATTTACATTGTTTTATGGATTTTTCAGAAAAAAAATTCACGTGGGCTTCGCCGTATTTCTGGAACCAACCGGATCAAGCAGGCAGCGACGGGCTGCACCCAACCCCCAGGTGCCTATTTGTACCTGGCCGGACATAAGAATATAGGGAAGCCCTTTTTTTTTATTATTTCATGAATTTCATGAAATAATAAAAAAAAAATGCGTGGGGCTCCGCGCAATTTCTATGTCTAGCCAGGTACAGCTAAGCAGCTGGGGGCTGGAATCCGCAGCGCAGGGAGGCCTAAGCTTTCTGGGCACCCCCCGCTGCAAATTGCAGCCCGCAGCCGCCCCAGAAGATGGCGCGTTCATTGAAGCGCCATCCTCTGGCGCTGAACCCCGCTCTTCCAGCGGCCCTGGTGGCGGTGGCACGCTGGGTAATACAGGGGTTAATACCAGCTTTGTTATACAAGCTGGTATTAAGCCCGAGATTCTTAATGTCAGGCCACGTTTGACCCGGCCACTAAGAATCTCCAATAAAGGGTTAAAAAAACACAACACTGAGAAAATTTTTTATTAGAAATAAAAAAAAAGCCTTTAGGGACTCCATCTTTAATTTAAAAAATCCTCTTCCGTCCGACGTAGTCCAAAGCGCGATGTCCTCTCTGCTACATCCCCTGTGCATAGATATAGATATCTATGCACAGGGATGAGCAGACTGAGAACAATCTCAGCTCTGCTACATCACCTCTGTGAGCAGGCGGGCTCTAGGACCCTGGAGCTGCGGCAGCCTGCACAGAGCAGACAGCCGGACTCGGCTCGCAAAGTAACAGCAGTTACTTTGCGAGTTTCCCAGCGATTACTTGCACAGTAATCAGACCAATGCAAGTTAAAGGCAATCCTAGTTTTGTCAGAGTCTCTGACAAAACTAGGATTGCCGTTGATTTGCATTGGACTCGTTGCTGTGCGAGTAATCGCTGGGAAACTCGCAGAGTACCGAGTACTGCGAGTCCCTTACTACTCGCCAAGTAACGAGTCCTAGCGAGTAGACTCGCCCATCCCTATTCAAGATGCCATTCAAGGTTTCCACTAGGAAAATAGTCAAGCTGCAGTATACCCATTTGTAAATTACTTCAAGAAGTTAAAAGGTGAAGCTGCGCAGAACATCAGCTTGTTGCTCACGACATGACACAGTTGCAGTCCACACTTTCTTAACAGTAATTGTGGAGTATCTCAAGACTCTCATCTATGGGATTTGTCATATCCACAACTTCAATGATGGATCTGCAGCCCAGTACAAAAATTTCAAAAATTTTCTCAACTTGTGCCACCACAATGCTGATTTCAATATCAGCGCTGAATTGAATTTTTTTGGTAGCATTCATGGAAAGTCGCACTGCGATGATATTGGAGGGACAGCAAAGAGGTTGGCAGCTCGTGCCAGTCTTCAACACCCAACTGAAAACCAAATACTGACCCCGGTGAATTTATTCAACTTTTGCAACGAGCAACTGCATGGAATCAAGTTTTTTTTTGTTCCAAAAGAAAAAATTGACGAAATACGGGTGGTTCAAGAGGAAAAGTTCAAAGATGGACATACAATTGCTGGAACAAGAGAAAATCACCAGTTTGTGCCAATTGATGACAAAAAGATTCGCATTTCAAGGGTGTCAAATGACCCATCATCTTTCATTGCCCATAGATCTGTCAGATCAGAAATGCCTTTTGTGCCAATTGCAAATCTCCAGCCAGGGCAATACATTGCCTGCATTTACGATAGGAACTAGTGGATTGGAAATATTTCTGAAATTTCAGTCGACGACCATGATGCATTAATACATTTTATGCATCCTCATGGACCAGCTAGCTTCTTTCACTGGCCTGTGAGACATGATACATGCTGGATTCCCAAGCAGTCAATCATTGCAATAATTCCAGCACCAGCTGCAACAGCAATGGGCCGACAATACAGCTTCTCTGAACCGATTATGTTTCAAATTCAGCAACAATTCCAGACCACTTAAACTGAACATTATGGCTTGGGAACGAACAAAAGATACCCAATATTAGGTTTGGGATCCTAGGCAAAGACACCCACTCTCAGGCTTCGGAACCTGCGATAAAGAGACCGCCCGCGGCTTGCCTTGCACGGCTATCGGCCATGGCTCCTAGGCGATGGGGCAGTCAATTCTCGAAAGACAACATTATTACAATTCTTAATAGGATTATAATACCAATTCTTAGGGAATTGGTTGTGGTATAACCACCATGGACCAACGCAAGGGTTTGAATAGTGCAGTTACCATTCATTGCGTATTAATAAATAACACCATGTTCAGTGGCATTTTTCTTTTCTTAAACTGAGAGACTCCAAACAAAAAAAAAAGATCCTTGTAGAGGAAATGTGCTCATTCTAATGATATTAGAATTAATATATTTTAGGGGTACCCTTTTTGAGAAATTTGACCTAAAAAGAGGTAAAATTCAGTTTTTTTAAGTTTTTCACCATATGTGGGTGTGAATATTTCCACAAATACTTATGCTTTGACTATGATATTGCAGCAATGCAAAGTTATGTAGATGTTTGGTGTACAGGGCAAAGCACCAGTTACTATTGGTTTTTGGTCTTGAGTTATATATGGGCAAAGTTAGGCATAAATTTTATGCGACGCGTTTTTCAAGCTACTTTGACACAAAATTGCGGCCGAAATATTGTTTTGTCTTAGCCGGTAATAATTTTATTGTGTTTAGCAGCAAAAGTTGAGCTAGTATGCCAAATTTCAGCATCATAGCCAGTATAGAACTCTAATGGCAATGTGCCAAAGTTTGCAAAATCCTCTTAGCTGAAGCCGCAGGCTAGGTGGAACCTCCAGTGAAAGGTCAACAGTGCCCAATGTATTTGAGATCTGTCCCTAAAAATTTACAGACCCTATTTCAAACATAAATGTACATGCTTATAAATTTTCAACAAAATTAGAGAAGGTCGAGTGGGGACGATTTTTAAACTGGTCAACTTGATGTGGAATGACCCGTATGTATAATTACGCTGTGTGATATGTGACTGGGTGACTCATAGTGGTGTATTGAAAAGTACCATATTATGTATCGAGGTGTGAAGGTCAGGCGGCCGTAACCGCTATTGGGTCCGACTGGGTAGTCTTGAGAAGAACCTGTTGAATGTGTAACATATATGATGGCTTAGGTAAAAGTGCCATTTATGACATGTATGATGCAGTGTGGGTTGAGACTTCCTAGGGGTAGGTTGAGGATCCCTACAGCAGGATGGGGAAAGATCCCTGTCAGGGTGATAGACGGTGATAGCCATCTTTAGATCCAGACTGAGGTCTGCAAGGGTTGGTGGGTGACACCTTGATGTTCTGGGGAAAACGTAAGTCTAATGTGACTGTAACCAGGGTGTAATGTCATATGTGACTGTCATATACTGCAATGTAACGAGATGCATATTATATGTGAAAATGTAAATACGGTGTTATGATTTATGTGAGGAAAGCGGTTTATGACAAAAAAACAATAAACCCGCTGGTTATATTCCATTACAATGTAGTCGCTGATGTCATTTCCCCGTGCCAAGTGGGTTCCCCTGGGGTGCTACCTCACAGCCCCCTACTTTGAAAATCCTGCCTCCTCCATGCTAAAAGCCTGCGAAGAGAGAGAATGGAGACCCGGAGACCGCCCATCTCAGTGTACGGATGTAGACTTGAGCCCTCATTATCATAGGAATATGTAAACTACTGAACAATTTTTTTAAAGCTTTATAGTGCAGTTTTAGCTCAGAGAGGGATGGTTAGTGATAAGCTAGCAAGGTGCAGGGACAGGTAATGGTAGGATAAACGGGTAAAACTAGCTAACAGGTTCCCTTTAAATTTATTTTTTTAAATATCTTATATTGGTTATTCACCCAAATTAGCACAAGTTACATAGGAAAAATTATCGTTTAACTACAAGTGTTAAGACCTAAATGACTCTGTGCAACGTTTATTAGTGTATATGTTGTCTGTGACGACATCAGTAAGCAATACTCAATTTCTCTATCGTATGTTCAACAATTAGCAAGGCAGGGAAGGTAATATTTCTCTGTCATATGTACAGCGATTAACAAGGTAGGGATGGTAATAATCATATGGCAAAAGTACCACCGTTTCTGTAATAAAAAACCTCCCTACACTGGTGTATCTATAAATTCTCTAACACCAGAATTCCTATAAATTGTAGATGTGCTGGTGTTGGAAGAATTTTTTCTTTGTGTACAGAGACAAGGTGTTTATCTAGCCTTAAGCATGACAGCTTCATTTGTAATAGTAATGCAATTTGTTTCTTATCTCATTACCTTGAAGACTGCAACTCTAGTTGCACAGTAGTATTCACAGATTTCACTTCCACAAAGACCAAAAAAATCACAATTGATTTGCACACTGATAATATACTCAGTACAATTAGGGTGGATCAATCAAATAAAACATGTCTACATTACTTTAAAATGAGCATGTTCAATGGAAGAACTACATTAGTTCGTGAATTTTTCCTTATATGTGTCTACAGACAGTAGCACCAGGATATATTGCTGAACCAAAGGAAGAACTGATAGCTTTTATTATCTTATTTATTTTTCCTTCAGGCAGCAGTGAAATGTCTGTAACATATTGCTGTAGATATAGAGCTCTCAGAAGCTGCATTGATCTAGCAAGTGTATATCACTGCACTTCCTAATTATTATCTGCCTCTGTTTGATTGCCAGCAGATAAATGACTTTGTCTATAGCTTAACTCTTGGCATCATCTACTTAAAGGTGCAGTAAAAATGAACTAAGATTAGATTCAATTGGGCTACAAGGAGTTGCTCTATTTTACAACTGTTATAGTAAAGTGAAAATACTATTTATTGTGAAACACTCATTTTCATGTATGTGATGGTGCAATGCAATAAAATGTACAGTGGTAAGCAGTAGCGAACGTAAATTCAAGCTCATCGGTCCCGATGCAAAAGCTCCAACGGGGCCCCAAATTATTGCAAAACTTCAAAAGTATTAGTCTTTTTCTAAAGGCCAAAGAAAATTTGGGGCTCCCTAGGCTTCAGGGCCCAGGTGCAATTGCAACCTCTGTACCTATTGTAGTTATGCCCCTGATGGTAGGAGACATCTCAGACTTCTAGCAGAGAAGAGACTGATCTCATGTGATCTACATCTCAAAGTATTTAAAAAAAATAGTTAAATTGAACATTTTAAGTGTTTTCACTGCCATTTTACATGCTTTTGGTAACATATTAGCAAAGTAATATACAAGAATTTTCCTGACATATGGAAGTGTGATAAAAGGATAGTTAACCCCTTCCCGACCCGTGACGCAGCATATGCGTCATGAAAACAAGTTCATTCCCGAACCATGACGCATATGCTGTGTCATCGCGGGTTTCCCTTCCTGTGGCTCTATTAACAGGGGTCACTGAAGAGTTAATAGAGCCGCAGGAACGTGAGGACCTGTAGATGACTTTGTTTTTAGTTAGAGTCTACCAACTTATTAAATAAAAATGAAATCTTTATTAAATTCCATTAAAATAACAAGGCCAAATACAAACATGACAAACTTATACAAGTGATATATACAATCAAGGGATTTGCAAAGTTGAAAAAAGGACTAAGAAGAAATAATAACCAACACACTTATTTCTCCCAGAGGGCAATGTCCCTTATATACTGTTTCTGCTTGTCAGTGGAGATAAGTTCACCCTAGGTGGTAGAGGTGTCCCCACTCAACGATGACTGTCCTTACTCATAACCCTAAGGGTGACAATAGGCAGCAAAAATTTAATTATACAGTAGATGTTGTATATACTGGGGAAGGCTTAACTTAACTCAATAAGAGAAAGATCAGTTGCCGAATGGTGTCCTTCTGTCTTTTTTTGCAAATCCCAAGTGAATTCTTAAAATAGGCTTATGCTCCGAATATGCTTTACACGTTTTGCCTCTACAGGTCAGTGAGGCTCATCAGAAGAGGACGGAGTTGGCATATGTAAATTGCCTTGAGAAGTATAATGACCATGAAAAAGCAAACAATGAATGCATAAATCAATGAACGAGCAATTAAATTACGGATGTTTTCTTTGAGTACTCCAACATATAAATCTACACATATAGGATAATCTGCCCTTTGCCATATATTGTTTTAGGGACATATGCAGTTCAGGAATGAACTTGTTTTCATGACGCATATGCTGCTCATCCCGTCTGTGGAAGCTGAACAACGTGGACCCCTGCCTCCTCTACTGCCACTGACTGTGCCCGGACTGTGCCTGATCTGCCGCCACCGCCAACTAAGCGGCCACCGCCGATCACCGGTAACCTCTACCCAGGGTCGTATTTGCCATTAAGCACTCGTAGGCACGTGCTAGGGTGGCGCCATTCTCATAGGGGGCGGTGTTTCAGCGTGTTTTCTTTTTTTTCTTTTTTCCGGCTCCGGGCCAGCCAGGTCGCAAGCCCCGCCCCCATACCCCCCCCTTCCCTTCATCATTAGGGCCGCCCCGCCTGCCTTCCCGCCCATCCCCCTCAGTCAGAAGATCCAAGAGACACGAGGAGATGGAGGGTCCCACAAAGGAGGGGAAACTTGAAGTTCCCACTCTGTTCCCTCCTCTCCCGTGCGACCAAGTGCTGCGGTGGTGGCGCCAGCGGCGGTGGCGGTCCTGGCGGCAATGGCAGCACTGGCGGCTCCTGCACCTAGCTGCCCCCTCCAGACCCAGGGAAACGGGGAAGCAGCCAGCGGAGGCACTGGAGGATGGTGCGGCAGGCGCATCACTGTGAGGGAGCCTGGCCAATGTCAGCAGCCAGCACCAGGTGAGGGAAGTGTGGGGGATCTGTGCAGGGGACAGAGGAGCAGGGGGACCGAGGAGAAGAGGACAAAGGAGCAGGGATCCGAGGAGAAGAGGACAGAAACAGGGGACAGAGGGGCAGAAGGACAGAAACAGGGTGACAGAGAAGAAGAGGACAGAAGTTCAGGGAGACAGAAACAAGGGGACAGGAGGAGAGGAAAGAGGAGCAGCAGGAGGGACAGAAGAGAGGAGGACTGGGGTGCAGAAGGACAGAGGGACAGCAGGGAGGAGGACAAGGGTGCAGGAGGACAGAGGACCAGCAGGATGGGGGTGCAGGAGGACAGAGGAGAGCAGGGCGGGGGTGCAGGAGGACAGCCGAGCAGCAGGAGGGACAGGGGAGAGGAGGATGGGGGTGCAAGAGGAGCAGCAGGAGGGACAGAGGAGAGGAGGACGGGGGTGCAGGAGGACAGAGGAGAGCAGGATGGGGGTGCAGGAGGACAGAGGAGAGCAGGGCGGGGGTGCAGGAGGACAGCCGAGCAGCAGGAGGGACAGGGGAGAGGAGGACGGGGGTGCAAGAGGAGCAGCAGGAGGGACAGAGGAGAGGAGGATGGAGGTGCAGGAGGACAGAGGAGAGGAGGACGGGGTTGCAGGAGGATAGAGGAGCAGCAGGTTGGGCAGAGGAGAGAAGGACGGGGGTGCATGAGGACTGAGGCTGTGGCTGGCGCTGTGTGTGGTGATCTTGGCAGCTGTACCGTGTGTCTGCCTCCATGCAGCTGCCGCCACCTTCCTGAGTTGGCAGGGTGTGGCATGCCGGGAGTTGTAGTTCTCCTACCTGCCTGTCCTATATGATTTCTGGGTAGTGTGTTGGGTGCTGGGTGTTGTTGTTCTTCCAGGTGGGCTCAGTGTTGTCCTGCCGCCCGTCTGTCGCCTGTCTGTCTCTTCTGGGATGTCCTCAGCTCTGTGCTGTGCACAGACAGTGTACCACCATCTCCCCAGCTCCGTGCTGTGCACAGTGTACCACCATGTCCTCAGCTTCGTGCTGTGCACAGACAGTGTACTGTAAACTGTCTGTGCACAGCACGGAGCTGATGACATGGTGGGACACTGTCTGTGCACAGCACAGAGTTGAGGACATGGTGCTACACTGTCTCCCGCCGCCTTAAAATCGGTCTGTTTCTCATCCAGGAGAGTCGGATGAGTGTCATCGGTTTTTGGTCCATTTGGCATCCAACTGCTGTGCGAGTGTCCGACATTTGTCTCAGATCACATCCGTGTGCAATCTGTTCTTTCCTCAGCAGCTATTAGTGCAGAATCATTTACAGGAACATTTTACAGTGTTCTCGGTTACAGAATGAGAATGTATCAGTGAAAAAAAACTGATGCCTCTCGGATGGTCCGTGTGCTGTCAGTGTGCGGTATGTAATTTTGTCAGACCCTTAGACTTGCATTGGTGAGTCTCGGTGTGAATCGCAGACTGTCGCAGAATGTTGCGACTTTTTTCTCATCCTGAATCTGGCTAAGAAAAAAGCGTCCGACACTTGTCAGTGTGCTCTCTGTCATGTCCTACTGACGGACCCCACACGTGGACCCACTGGACCGCGTAGTGCGGATGCTGATACCGGGATGATAGAGAGGCGTACCAGTACAGTAGAGTCAACAGGCTTATTGAACAAAACAAGAACCCACGCCCCAGGGGAGGGCCACACGGCCACAGCACCGGAACACCACTGAAGGAGGCCCCGGAGCGCTTAACCCCTATACAGGGATACCGCCGGTACCAACTTTGGAAGGACCAATGAAGCGGACACGGGTGTTAAACTGACCCAAGGCAACGTGGAAACAACGCAGCAACTGGGTATAAGATAGGACACGGAGAACCGAAAACACGGAGAATCCGGAGCAGGACCTGAATCAGCAATTTCAGCTTGGAAGAGATCCAGGTAGAAGGCCCAGAACACGGGAGTCAGCAAGGAGCCGGCAGGGCGGAGATCTGCAGGAAGTAACACACAGAAATCAGATAACAAGCAAAATAAGGAACAACCTGACCAGACGAGGAATAGCAACTCCACTAGGTAGAAATTGCCCTGGCAAAGACTGACAGGAAACAGGAAGCTTATATTACAGCAGGGCACTCCTGATTGGCAGGACACAGAGGCTTGGTGATTGGCTGAGGGGAGGAACATGATCCCTGCAGCCTCTCCAGCATTCACTGATTTGGAGATGGAGTTTCATGCTCTCAAGCAGTAGCCCCGGGAGTGAGGAGATGAGCGGCACTATTCAAGCAGAGGGCGCTGGAGCCCTGCGGCAGACCCCCGAGTGGTTACACTCTCAGACATTGATTAACATTGGTCTGAGTGTAATGTGATGAAATCACACATTGCACTCATCCGAGTTTCACGCCAATGTGTCCGTACCCTAATATTAAAATCCATATAGTAATCCTACAATGTCTGCGGGACATGGTATGGGGAGGGTTTATGGCTCAGTTAGTACACACCATACTTCTTGTTATTAACCAGTTAATGCTCTCTTGTCCAACGCACTGCAGTGTCAAAAGAGGAAGACAACGAGACAGGCAGCAACACGGCGTCAAATCAATGACCTCGAAATACAAGATCCTCAGATCCTAGTATTGTGACATCATATTAAGAATAATATTTTTTGCACTTATATTACACTATGAACTCCACAGCACTTTACATACATCATCAACACTGTCCCCATTGGGGCTCACAATGTAAACATCCTATCAGTATGTCTCTGTGGTGTGGTTGGACAAACCTTTTATATGTACTACATGATGAAATGTGGGGGTAGAAGCTACATAAAGCTTGGGGGGAAAGATTGTCCGTGACGGGGTGAGAGGCTGCAACGGGGGGAGGAGCCATGATGGGGGGAGGGGCTGCAACAGGGGGGAGGTGCCGTGACAGGGGGAGGGGCCGCAATGGGCGGGAGGAGCCGTGACGGGGGGGGCGGCGGCCGCTGAGAGTGCCTAGGGCAGCAGGAACTCCAAATACAGCCCTGCCTCTACCCTGTTTCCTCCTCTCTGCACCCCTCTATTCTGATCTCTGCTCTCACCCCCCGATCTCCGCTCTCCCCTCTCCTCTCCCCTGATCTCCGTTCTCCCCACCCTCCCTGATCTTCTCCACCCCCCCATTTCCACTCTCCCTCCCCCGATGTCCTCTCCCCCCATCTCCTCTCTTTCCCCATCAATTGCGACCTCCCGACTCCGACCTCTGTTGCTCCCTCCGGTCTTCATCCACTGGCTGGTGCCCTGCTTCTGCCAGCCAGTGCTGATTGCAGGCAGCAGCAGGGGCATGCCTGCCTCTGACTGCCTCCTGCCCCTGATATTCCCGTACGTCTGAGCGCCCGAGAGCCTCCTGCACCTTAGCGTCCCTTGCACCTGAGCGTCCCCTGCGCCTGACCGTCCCCTGCGCCTGACCATCCCCTGCGCCCCCTGCGCCTGACTGACTCCTTCACCTTAGCGTCCCTTGCACCTGAGCGTCCCCTGCGCCTGGCCGTTCCCTGGGCCTGACCGTCCCCTGCGCCAGACAGTCCCTTGCATATGACCGTCCCCTGCACCTGACCGTCCCCTGCACCTGACCGTCCCCTCCGGCTGACCACCACCTGCGCCCCCTGCGCCTGACCGACTCCTTCACCTTAGCGTCCCTTGCACCTGAGCATCCCCTGCGCCTGACCGTCCCCTGCACCTGACCGTCCCTTGCATATGACCGTCCCCTGCACCTGACCGTCCCCTGCACCTGACCGTCCCCTCCGCCTGACCACCACCTGCGCCCCCTGCGCCTGACCGACTCCTCCGCCTGACCGCCACCTGCGACCCCTAAGCCTGACTGACTCTTCCTCCTGAATGCCACATGCGTCCCCTGCACCTGACCGACTCCTCTGCCTGACCGTCCCCTGCACCTGACCGTCCGCTGCGCCCACTCCACCTGACCGACTCTTCCCCTGATCGCCACCTGCGCACCCTGTGCCTGCCCGTCCCCTGGGCCTGACCGTCCCCTGCGCCAGACCGTCCCTTGCATATGACCGTCCCCTGCACCTGACCGTCCCCTGCACCTGACCGTCCCCTCCGCCTGACCACCACCTGCGCCCCCTGCGCCTGACCGACTCCTCCGCCTGACCGCCACCTGCGACACCTAAGCCTGACTGACTCTTCCTCCTGAATGCCACCTGCGTCCCCTGCGCCTGACCGACTCCTCTGCCTGACCGTTCCCTGCACCTGACCGTCCACTGCGCCCACTCCACCTGACCGACTCTTCCCTGATCGCCACCTGCGCACCCTGTGCCTGCCCGTCCCCTGCACCTCACCGTCCCCTGTGCCCCCTCGGCCTGACCGTCCCCTCCGCCTGACCGCCACATGCGCCCCCTGCGCCTGACTGACTCCTCCGCCTGACCATCCCCTCTGCCTGAACGCCACCTGCGCCCCCTGCGCCTGACCGACTTACCATTCAAATTGTTAGCGGACGCCATATCACGTTTGTAAAGCCCCTGTGTGCCTAAACATTGGAGCTCCCCCGCAAGTGACCCCATTTTGGAAACGAGACCCCCCGAGGAACATATCTAGATGCATAGTGAGCACTTTGAACCCCCAAGTGCTTCACAAATTAATCTGTACAAAATTAAATTATACATTTTTTGTGGAAAAAAAAAGTACTTTTTCATTTTTATGGATTAATTTGTGAAGCACCTGGGGGTTCAAAGTGCTTACTATGCATCTAGATTCGATCCTTGGGGGGGTCTAGTTTCCAAAATGGGGTCACTTGTGGGGGAGCTCCAATATTTAGGCACACAGCGGCTCTTCTAACGCGACCTGGTGTCCGCTAACAATTTGAATGGAAAATCATCTCAAATTGTTAGAGGATACCATGTCACGTTTGGAGAGCCCCTGTGTGCCTAAACATTGGAGCTCCCCCACAAGTGACCCCATTTTGGAAACGAGACCCCCCAGGGAACATATCTAGATGCATAGTGAGCTCTTTGAACCCCCAGGTGCTTCATAAATTAATCCGTAAGAATGAAAAAGTACTATTTTTTCCACAAAAATGTTCTTTTAGCCTCAATTTTTTAATTTTCACATGGACAATAGTGATGGGCGAGTCCTAAATTACTCGGAATCGCTTGACTCTAGCGAGTCCGAGCCCGGGACTCGCTACTCGTTGCGAGTCTAGCGAGTCCAATGTTAATGAATGGGGAAGTGAGTAATAGCGAGTAGTGTGCAATTTACAAATCGCAGATGTGTCTCGGAAGCTTCAGCCTGAAGCAATCCTAGTTTTGTCAGAGACTCTGACAAAACTAGGATTGGCATTGACTTGCATTGAACTCGTTTACTGTGCAAGTAATAGCTGGAAAACTCGCACAGTAAGGAATCCGGCTGTCTGCTCTGTGCAGGCTGCCGCAGCTCCAGGGTCCTAGAGCCCGCCTGCTCTTCCTGTGTGTAGCAGAGCTGAGATTGTTCTCAGTCTGCTCATCCCTGTGCATAGACATCTATATCTATGCACAGGGATGTAGCAGAGAGGACATCGCGTTTTGGACTACGTCGGACGGAAGAGGATTTTTTTAATTAAAGATGGAGTCCCTAATGGCTTTTTTTTTTATTTCTAATAAAAAAATTTCTCTGTGTGTTGTTTTTTTAACCCTTTATTGGAGATTCTTAGTGGCCGGGTCAAACGTGGCCTGACATTAAGAATCTCGGGCTTAATACCAGCTTGTATAACAAAGCTGGTATTAACCCCTTTATTACCCAGCATGCCACCGCCACCAGGGCCGCTGGAAGAGCGGGGTTCAGCGCCAGAGGATGGCGCTTCAATGAACGCGCCATCTTCTGGGGCGGCTGCGGGCTGTAATTTGCAGCGGGGGGTGCCCAGAAAGCTTGGGCAACTAGGATTGCCATTGATTTGCATTGGACTCGTTGCTGTGCAAGTAATCACTGGGAAACTCGCAGAGTACCGAGTCCTGCGAGTCCCTTACTACTCGCCGAGTAACGAGTCCTAGCGAGTAGACTCGCCCATCCCTAATGGACAACAGGATAAAATGCATCCTAAAATTTGTTGGGCAATTTCTCCTGAGTATACTAATACCTCATATGTGATCATAAACCACTGTTTGGGCACACGGCATGGCTCAGAAGGGAAGGAGCATCATTTGACTTTTTGAATGGAAAATTAGCTCAAAAAGTCAAATTGCGCTCCTTCCCTTCTGAGCCCTGCTGTGCACCCAAACAATGGTTAATAACCACATATGAAGTATTGGTGTACTCAAGAGAAATTGCCCAAAAACATTTTAGGATCCATTTTATCCTGTTGCCCATGTGAAAATGAAAGAATTGAGGCTAAAAGAACATTTTTATTAGAAAAATTAAAGTGTCCATTTTTTCCTTCCACGTTGCTTTAGTTCCTGTGAAGCACCTGAAGGGTTAATAATTTTCTTTAATGTAGTTTTGAGTAGCTTGAGGGCTGCAGTTTTTGGAATAGTGTCACTTTGGGGTGTTTTCTGTCATGTACACCCCTCAAAGGGACTTCAAATGTGATGTGGTCACTAAAAAAATGGTTTTGTAAATTTTGCTGGAAAAATGAAAAATTGCTGATGAACTTTGAACCCTTATAACAGTGCACTGTCATAGACCTAATGTTCCAACTTTCAGGACCAAGGACAGGGGCTCATACAGTATGTACATTACGTACAGTATCTCCTTTACAGTAAGAAGCTGCCGCATTCATTCATAAAATACACAAAGCCGACAATAGCCGGCAATACTATACTGACTACATTCACCCCTCTCATGCCCACCTGAGTGGACAGCATGTCTCTAGGGGGGGTGGGCACCCCCTAGAGACATGTTGCCCACAGCTATTATTAAGATTAACCCTTTGTTCAACCCTACGGCAGCAGGGATGAACAAAGCATACAAAGCATACTTGATTATTTGCGAAAATCAAAAATCATCGTGAATGAACTTGATTGACATGACTGGTTGCCACCCCAATGACTGTTTGTTTGGGTACATAACACAAACAGTTAAATATCTAAAGGTCTTTTTTTATGATAAATTAGCTGTAGTACCCGGCTATGCCCGGGTTAATAAATAACTGCTGTTAGCTATAACAAAATAGAATTTGAATAGGTCATATTAATGACCTGAAGGAAAATAGAAGCTGAGCTGTGATTGGTTACTATAGGCAGCCTGATAAATCTCCAGTCAACAGTAAGCCCTCCCCCCGGCCGGGCAGTATATGTTACCTCACACATACACATAATAGACAGCTCATGCGACTGACATCTGCCTTTACTCCCTATATGGCACATGTGTTTTTAATCAGATGTTTATTTTTGGAAATTAAAGATACCAGATGTATGAGGCGAGTTGTGTGAGGCGATTTGTGCACATCTCTGTCTGTGTGTGTCCCTGGGGTGTGTGTGTCCCCAGGGTGTGTGTGTGTCCCAGTGGTGTGTGTTTGTCCATGTGGGGGGGGTCCCTGTGGTGTGTGTCCTTTTGGGGTGGAGGGGAGTCCCTGTGGTGTGTGTCCTTGTGGGGGAAGGGGTGTCTCTGTGGTGTGTGTCCATCCCTATGGGGTCTGTGTGTTCCTGTGGGGTGTGTGTGTGTGTCTCTGTGTCCCTGTGGGGTGTGTATGTGTGTATGTCCCTGATGTCCCTGTAGTGTGTGTGTGTCCCTGTGGGGTGAGTGCATGTGTCTATATAGGGTATGTATGTGTGTGTGTCCCTGTGGGGGGGTGTCTGTGTGGTGTGTGTCTCTGTATTGTGTGTGTCTCTTTGTGGTGTGTGTGTGTTTGTGTTCGGGTCCATGGTGAGTATCCAATGTTGGGGCTCCACCTTAGCTGTTACTCTTTGTGTGCATGTGGTGTGTATACATGTCCCCGTGCGTGGTGAATATTCCATGTCAGGGCCCCACCTTAGTGACTATATGCTGAAATATGCTGTTAGCCTTTAGTGCTGTCATTAAGCCCCCCTCATTCACAACTGTCAACTGATAACTGTCACTTTCTCTGCATTATGTAGATAGGGCCAAAATTGTTTGGTGAATTGGAACGCGCGGGATTAAAATTTCACCTCACAACATAGCCTATGATGCTCCCGGGGTCCAGACATGTGACTTTGCTAAATTTTGTGGCTGTAGCTGGCAGCTGTCGATTTTCCTCCAACACTTTTCCTTTCACTTTTTCCCCATTATGTAGATAGGGGCAAAATTGTTTGGTTAACTGGAACGCGCAAGGTTAAAATTTCACCTCACAACATAGCCTATGACGCTCTCAGGGTCCAGACGTGTGACTGTGCAAATTTTGTGGCTGTAGTTGCGACGGTGTAGATGCCAATCCCGGATATACATACATACACACATACTGTACATACACACATTCAGCTTTATGTATTAGATTCTTGGATTTTAATTTTTTTTTAAAGGAGGTCAGTGGTGACCAGTGCATGATCTATAAAACATTCAGGCGGTTTAAAAACAAAAAAAGGACATAACAGGTTCCCTTTAAAGAGAAAATCTAATTCTTCCCTGTTCACAGTGATCCAGAAAATATGGTGGTAAATCCATGAGAATAGTGCTATGCAGTTCCACGATGAATGGAGCAAAAGTGTGAGTTGGCGGTCTCAGCTGAATTCAATGTCTAAGGTACAAGTGAACACGATGCTTAGCTATTTCCATAATTTTCATAAACAATGAATGAAGATTAGAGGGAGTATATGCACCTTTTCAGGAAGGACAGGGCTATAGAGCCCTGTTCTTTGGTTTGGGTGATGCATTCTCTGAAGTGTTTGCCAAACTAAAATAGTACGGTAACAATCACAAAAGGACGCTGTAAATTAAACACCTTAAATTTGGCAAAAAGACAATCATTGACTACCTACTAAAAGCAAATATTTATTTGTTTTATATTAAAGTTCACAATTTAAATGCTTTGATTAGGGATGAGCGAGTAGTGAAATATTCGGACTCGCTATACTCGTAATGTATAGGTCCTAATACTCAGGTACTCATTACGAGTAATGAGTCTAATGTAACTCAATGGGAAATGCGAGTACTTTCATAGTGTATCTATATACACTGCGAAAATGAAATAAAAGTTAATAAAAGGTGTTCAAATTAAAAAATAATATACTCACCTAGCAGATGGCTGTCCCGGGACCCAAAAAGTACACATCTGATAGCCTGCCACGACCTTAAGTCTGATGGCCAATCAGATGGTCGGTAGCAATCAGGTGGTGTGTGATGTCGCACACCACCTGATCACTACCGGCCATCTGATTGGCCATCAGATGTTCTAACACATCAATGGCCTGCCAGGACCTTACGTCTGATGGCAAATCAGATGGCCGATAGTGATCAGGTGGTGTGTGTCATCACACACTACCTGGTTGCTACCGGCCATCTGATTGGTCATCAGACTTAAGGTCCTGGCAGGCCATCGGATGTGTTCTTTTCAGGTCCCAGGACAGCCGTCGGATAGGTATGTTATTTTTTTTATTTTTTACACCTTTTATTAACTTTTATTTCACTTCCACAGTGTATATAGATACACTGCGAAAGTGAATGTACTACTCGCTACTCCTAACAAGTAATCACAAGGAAACTCGCGGAGTAGCGAAAAGCCCGAATACTGTACTATTCGGCGAGTACCAAATAATTACGAGTATACTCGCTCATCCCTAGCATTGATGAACAAAAATTAACCACACATCTAAATACAGAAGGAATTTTCATGCCCTTAAAGTGTAAATGTCATTTTATTAAAAAATAAATAAATAAATAAATAAATAAATAGAAAAAAACAACACAGCACTGGTTGTCAATGATGGGTCACATAGTTAAGATAATGTTTTTTTGTGACATAAGACTTATTTTCTTACATTTTTCTGTGCTCTTTTAAAAACTGCATTTTATGGCTGTGTGGGCATGATAGAAGCTGATAGGGAGCAGTGCAATGTAACAGCAGAGAAGGGACAAGATCAGAGATTGTGAGATGTGAGTTGTGTTGATGTGGCCAGTGTCCTTCAATGTCTGCCTATACTGTTGTGTATTTCCACAGCTACTGAGGGCAGGCCTGTCGTAGTGTAGTGAGCATTGTGACAGCAGAGACGGGGTTAACATAGATCCTGACTGAGCTGTGTGGAGCCATATGAAAGATCCAAAGCTAGTGCCAAGGAAAGAGAAGTTTGCAGTGATTCTGGCATTCTGACATTGCTTAGCAACTGTGCTGTGGCCTGAAGTAATCTGATACATTGTTTCCTCACCATTTGCAGTGTAGGCCATGGCCATCACTTATATGATTACATGCCCTGAATTCTGTGTGAAGACAGATCTAACTGAGAATGAGCATATGTCTGCTTCACACACAGTGTAGTGGGGACACCTTGAGGAAGGTATATTAATGGTTTTCAACCAGAATTCTCTGATAAAGTATATTTCAAAGTTTATTAAAATCAATTGCTATACATTATTATTCAGTACAAATTTAAATGGTGGTTATGCTTTAAACAAAATGATTAATAACATTTCCTATATGTCTACATTACTTTACATCTGCATCATTTTTCAAACATCATTTTATTTTGTTAGGATGCTAAATGGGTTAAAAATTTTACAGCAATTTCTCATTTTTTTCTAGACATTAACAAAGCTTATTCCTAAAGTAATGTATACAGATTTAAATGGAATTTGAGGGGCCTATATATTGGTAACCCCCCAAAAGTAATAACATATTAAAAACCAAACGTCAAATACTTCAAAGTTGCTGTCGGGAAAATTTTCAACCTTTCAGGTGTTACAAAGGACTTAATGCATAATAGAAAACATAATTTCACCATTTTTTTTACTTTTAAAATGGCTAGCATGACAACATGTACCCGATAATTTGTAACCCAGTTTCTTTAGATCACATTGATGTGGTCATAAACCTCTGTTGGAACAAATGGCAGTTCTCAGATGGGAAAGAGCATAATTTGGGTTTTGGAGCACAAATTTGGCTTAAATAGATTGCAGGCATCATATCATACTTATAGGCCACCTACAAAAAAGTTGAAACACCCACAACTAATCTCATTTTGAAACTAGACCCCTCAAGCTTTTTATCCAGGGGTACAATAATCATTTTGGACATACAAATACTACACAGAATTTGATGACAATAGCTTTCTATAATACAGTATTTTCCGGTGTATAAGACGACTAGGCGTTTAAGACGACCCCCAACTTTTCCTGTTAATATATAGAATTTGGCATATACTCGCCGTATAAGACTAACCCAGTTCTATGGTATGATCCTCACTGTGACCCCACACAGTCCTCCATACAGTATAATGGACACACATATAGAAAAATGACCCCTACATCTCTTCACACTGTATTATGGCCCCCACACAGCCCTAAAATAGCCCTGCATAAAGTATAGAGGCTCCCTCATACCCCTTCAAGTATTATCATGCTCCCACAGGGCCCTCTAAGTATTATAATGACTTCCATATAGTACAATTGTCTCCATAAATTATAATGCATCATCATAGTGCTCAATATAGTATAATGCACCCCTGTAGTCCTCCATATATTATAATGCACTTCCCATAGTCCTCCATATAGTATAATACACGCCATAGTCCTCTAGATAATATAATGCACCCCATAGTTCTCCATATAGTGTAATGCACCCCCATAGTCCTCCATGTACTATAAACACAGAGCGTAATGTGCCAGTGCTGGGGTGGGTGGGAAGGGTGAGTGACACAGAATGGGGGACATACCAACTCCAGATGGGGGGTTTAAGAGGACAGAGAAGGGGACGTGCCAATGTCAAGGGGAAGGAGGTAGGTGACATGGAGAGAAGGTCGTGCCAGTGGTGGTGGGGGAGTACAGCCCCCATCAACCCTCAATATTACTCTGCAACCACACACACACAGTCATACATACACACAGACATGCACACAATCAGACACAGACACACACATAGTCAGACACAGACACACACACAGTAAGACACAGACACACACAGTAAGACACACACACAGTAAGACACACACACACAGTCAGACATACACACAGCCAGACACACTGAGCCACTACGGTGTCACCGGACCCTGCCAGAGCTTACCGCTGCCACTGCCACCGCCGCTGTACGTAGTCAGGCACCGTAGATGTACAATAATAAGCCATCAGCCAATCAGGCGGCTGCTGGCGTCTTATTGGCCCTGGCATTACTGTACATCCACACTGAGCGGCGCAGATTACCTCCGTACAGGAGATCTGATATTAAGCACGGTGGGCCCCCTGCTGGTGCCGGCATTTCTTTTTCCCAGTAGGTGGCGCCCTGTACCCGGCATAAAAGACGACCCCCGACTTGGGAGAAGATTTTTAGGGGTTAAAAAGTCGTCTTATACGCCGGAATATACGGTAATAATTTTCATTTTTTTATTAAAATGTTTCAGCACCACATTTCTCCCTATTGCAAGAGACAATACAAAAAAATTGGACAACATAATTTCTTACGCACTTTTCTCTGAGTTCGCTGATACCCCAAATGTAGTCAAAAGTTCTGTTTGGACAATCAGGAGGGCTCAGAAGGGAAGGAGCAATATTTGCATGTTCAAACAGAGTTTTCGGACCACATGTGGGGTATTGGCATGTTCAGAACAAACTGGTTAATACATTTGTCGTTTGTTTTCTCATGCTATCTCTTGAGGCTATATCAACAATTTTAGGTAAAATGTATTTTGTGTGACATATCTCTCTGGTTTAATTGTAGAAAAACTAACATTTTGAAAATTGTGAAATTTGGAAAATTGTTACCACATTTCCAATTTTTTACAAATAAATACAAAAAATATTGTTCTAAATTTACAACTTTATAGAAAACAGAGGAGCACCACAATGAGTAAGTCAAACATAATAGGTGCTCACCATGCCATGAGGCTCAGAATTAAAGTCAAAGAAAAAGATATGGCACATAAAGAAACTGGGAGCACACAATGTATATAGGAAAACATATATATATATATATATACAAGTAATTTATTGAACACATATGCAGACAATTACCAAATATCACCATGCTACATGTATAAATGTATAAAGGGGCAAGAGATTGAAATGAAATATTCATTTAACATACACACAGGTAATAGTATATACAAGGTAAATCAAATAGTACACAAGGAACACCAAGAAAATGTATTTACGTATCCTTAAATATACAGTGTCCAGGGTCGTATAATTGCTAATGTACACATCAGAATAGGTGACACCATACATATGGGTCAATAGATAGCTTTGAAAGTGGAAACCTTGAGAAGATTAATAAGTAATTGAGAGGAAACTACACCTACTGTAGCTGCAATCGTGCTGCCTTGCTCTCATTCATGATGGTTATGGTTTGGACAGTATGAGTCGGAATTTCTTTAATATGCACTAAAGGGCCCATAACATGTTTCAATGTTTCAGCGATCAAACCAACGATCTGACTTGACTTAGTTCACTGGAACGACGTTCAATGATCGCTAGTGATGTGTCAGATGTACTGATATTGTGAACAACGCAGCAACGATTCCGCGACAAGAGAACGATACTTGCGGTCGTTTGTTCGCCTACATCTTTCAGTTCTGAATAGTCAAAGTCGTAAATGACATCATTATCAAGGTGTCACACACACCGATGCTGCAGGTTGAACGAACGATCAATGACTGATTCAAGGTCGTGATCATAAACCTCCCATCAACAATCAGCCGACTTATCGTTGGTTGAATCTACGAGTCACATGCAACAATGTTGTTACAACATCATTGCTCCGCCCCAAAACCCATGACGCACCAATAATATCGTTAACAATATCGTAGTGTGTAACGGGCCCTTCACTCACTTCTTCTTGATGTCGTGCCAATATGAAATTTCAAGTAATTTGTTACAAAATAATGCCACAGGGGTTTATTCTGCTGCCGATAAAAATATTACTACATGACCAACAAGATTGGGACTACACCGTAGTAATAACATACTTTAGCAAAAGGTTAGTGGTGGTAGTAAGGGCATGCAGTTAAACCATATCGCTATGAAAATGTTTAAACATGTTTTATTTTCTATTTTTTCTTTCAATTTTGGTACATTTCCATTTGAATATTGAATAATTATGAACATTATGTTAGATTATTTTAGAAATATGATCTATTTGTTAATAGAATTAAAATCTTGATAATCGAGACTACATTCTTTTGAATCAGGTCTAATTAAGTTTCATGTCGCTCAAGAAAATGTGATACTCCTTATGGCCACAAATCAGCCTCACAGTGGGAAAAAACGAACAAACAGATGTGAGGAAAGTTCTAACAATCCAGGCTATCACATTTTGTCACTTCAAAAAGCTCCATAAAATAATCAAATTTGGCCTTAATGCGAAACAAAAAGTCTGTGCTGTGTTCTGAACATGAGCAACAATTAAATAAAAGGAGATGATTCCAAAACACAAACTATTTATGTTCGGTTCAACTTTCATTTCTATGACAATTTGTATTACAGTGACTTGTGATTGAAGCATTAACAAATGAATGCTTGCATTGCTTAACATAAAACTCATACCAAATGTCCCTTTTTATAGGAGCAAATCAGAGGGAGATTTAGCATCCATCTGTTGCAAATGTCAGAACCAGATTGCACTCAAATAATTTAGCACTAAGGTCTCTATGAACTTGCTGGGATACGTATGAAAAATTGTGCTTATATTTACTCTGATTTTGACAGATACATTTCAAATCATGTAAAGGATGTTTTTAGATTTAGATTTACAAAGGAAGCAATAAATAGCAGAGGATACTACAGATGGAAGTTATGAGGACATGTGCATGAATATTCTCAGTGCATCTGTCGAGATGACATGCTTCTTCAATACAAGTTTGCTATGTTTATAATACATATAATATATTTTAGAGTTTAATTTTATTGAGGTCAAAAATGTTATATAACAAATATTATTTTTGCAATTTCTGGGGGGAAATGTAATAAATTTATATTTTTATAAATATATTTTATTACATTGTAATAAATACATGTAATGAACGCTGAATTACATTAGAACTTATGTGATATATTAATTAATTAATATATGATCATCAAGGCAGCTAAGAATAGATTCAAACCACGATTTTTCGGAACCCCTGGAACCAGACAGCCCCGGATCCGATTTTGCCCCTATTGTCTCCCTATGGAGTCGGTTGGCAGTTATTTGCCATCTGGTTTTTTGCTGTCTGGGAGGATCTGGCAGATATCGTTTTTTTGCCGCGGACACAAAATCGGAGCTTGCAGCATTTTTTGTGTCCGGGATAAAAATCTGACAAAATTGGATCCTCCTGGATCGAGCGCCCCCATAACATGGGAGTCTATGGGAGCTGGATCACCCCGTATCTATCAAAAAATCAGACCGGTTCCCGGGTGCTGAACGAGCGGCGGCTTTGAAATCCAAGCTGCGCTTGTTCAGCACCAGGACGGCGCAGTTAAAAGAGCCACTGGATGAAATTCAGCACCTGGAGAGCTCCACTGCTGAAATTTCAGCACTTGGACAGCGGCAGAGCTCAGGGAGGATTCTGTTTTGTCCAGGGCTGTCAGGTTGTGTCTTGTGTATCCTGCAAAACACCAGACACAACCTGACAACAGAAAAACATGGTGTGAAGCTGGCCTAAGTGGTTAGCACTGCTGTTTTGCGTGATTTCATATCCCGCCAAGGACAACGCCTGCAAGGAGTTTGCATGTTCTTCCCATGTTTGTGTGGGTTTTCTTTGGGTACTCAGATTTCCTCCTACACTCCAACACATATTGATATACAAAATCTAAATTGGGAGCCCCAATGGGATAGTGGTGACCATATATGTGAAGCGCTGGAGAATAGCCCTATGTAATTGGGAAAGAGAAATAGATCTTACATTTTATACAGAAATTTTACCTTTGTAAAGAAAATAAAATGTATCTATAAAAATATAAATGATTCAGTCTTCTCGTATTACGAAATTATACTTAAATTAATTACAGCCAGCATACATTTTTAAAGTTTTAAAGCATTTATACAGCAAGTTTATTTGAAATGTACAGGTTTATCTCAATGAGTAAGAATTTCATCAAAAACTTAAGTTATTTAAAATTTGCACTTCAGTAAGGAAGTGGAATAACTCCAGTGCCACCTTTATTCCACTTCCTTACTGAAGTGCAAATTTGCATATTTCCTAGAGGAGGGACGTGGCTACAGTCTCCTACTTAGCTGTCTCCATAAGGTAGATAGCAAGTTCCCAGACCTAAGTTATTTCAGTAATTCAATACGTAAAATGAAACACATATATTATATTGTGTCATTACAAACAGTGATCTATTTCAAGTGTTTATTTATGTTAATGTTGATTATTATGGCTTACAGCCAATGTAAACCCCAAGGTCATTATTTCAGAAAATTAAAGAAGGAAGCATGAAGGGTCTGAGAGATAAAATATTACCTAAATAGGTATCAGAGGCTTCACCTTGTGTAATTGTGAGAATCACAACCACTATAAAAGCATATCACAGCTGCTGCAGTCTCCAGCATGGTGCATATAAAGGAGGGATGAAGTGTTAAAAACCACACTGCCATATTCCATGAGGCATCAAGGGGTGAATATAATATTAATTTATTACTCAATGCGTTTCAGGACTCCCTGGCCCCTTGCTCAGGACAAATCAATATCATATTGCCATGCTTCAGGGAGTTTCAGGAAGCCCTGAAATGCATTGACCGATACTGTAAATCAATATTATATTCACCCTTTGATGTCTTGTGGAATACAGCAGCATGGATTTCAACCCCTCATTCTCCCTACTTAAATTTTCTGAGATAATGACCTTTGGGTTTTCATTGGCTGTAAGCTATAATCATCAATATTTGCAGAAATAAACACTTGAAATAGATCACTCTGTTTGCAATGACCCTATATAATATATGTGTTTCACTTTATGTATTGAATTACCAAAATAAAATTACCGTATTTTTCGCTTTATAAGACGCACCTGATTATAAGACGCACCCCCAAATTTGGTGAAGGAAAAGAGAAAAAAATATTTTTTAATGTTAAATGGGGTCCGTCTTATAATGTCAGTGTCCGTCTTACAAATCATATAGGGTATATGTCTCTCATAGTCGCCTCTTCCTGGCACATGGTCCTCACCTTGGGATATAGCTCCCCCATCCTAGATATGGCCCCCTTATTCTGGTTATGACTGGCACACGTCCCCCAGGGCTGGCATACGTCCCCCAGGGCTGGCACATGCCCCCCAGGGCTCTCACACATCCCCTAGGGCTGGCACATGACCCCCAGGGCTGGCAAGCATCCCCCAGTTCTGGCACATGCCTCCCAGGGCTCTGACACGTCCCCCAGGGCTGGCACATGCCCCCCAGGGCTCTCACACATCCCCCTGGGCAGGCTCACATCCCCCTGGGCAGGCACACGCCCCCAGGGCTGGCACACACCTCCCAGGGCTGGTACACGCCCCCCAGGGCTATCACAAGTCTGGCACCTCCGCCTCAGGGCTGACACATGCTCCCCAGGGCTGGCATATTCCCCCAAGGGCTAGCACACGTCCCCCAGGGCAGGCACATGCCCCCCAGGGCTGCCACAAGTCCCCCAGGGTGGGCACATGCCCCCAAGGGCTAGCACACATCCCCCAGGGCAGGCACATGCCCTCCAGGGCTGGCACAAGTCCCCCAGGGCAGGCACATGCCCTCAAGGGCTGGCACACGGTCCCCCAGGGCAGGCACATGCCCCCTAGGGCTGGTATATGCCCCCCAAGGTGGGCACAAGTCCCCCAGGGCTGGCACCTCTGCCCCAGAGCTGGAACATGCTCTCCAGGGCTGGCACAAGTCCCCCAGGGCTGGCAATCCGCCCCAGGGCTGGCACATGCCCCCCAGGGCTGGTATATGCCCCCCAAGGCTGGCACAAGTTCCCCAGGGCTGGCACCTCCGCCCCAGGGCTGACACATGCCCCCCAGGGATGGCACAAGTCCCCCATGGGCTGCCACCCCCCCCAGGGCTGGCACACGCCCCCCAGGGCTGGCACTCGTCCCTCTGGGCTATCACAAGTCCCCCAGGGCTGGCACATGCCCCCCAGGGCTGGCACAAGTCCCCCAGGGCTGGCACCTCTGCCCCAGGGCAGGCACATGCCCCCAAGAACTAGCACATGCCCCCCAGGGCAGGCACAAGTCCCCCAGGGCTGGCACATGCCCCCAAGGGCTAGCACATGTACCCCAGGGTAGGCACATGCCCCCCAGGGCTGGCACAAGTCCCCCAGGGCTACTATATGCCCCCCAAGGCTGGCACACGTTCCCCAGGGCTGGCACCTCCGCCCCAGGGCTGGCACATGCCCCCCAGGGCAGGCACAAGTCCCCCAGGGCTGGCACCTCCGCCCCAAGGCTGGCACATGCCCCCCAGTGCTGGTATATGCCCCCCAAGGCTGGCACAAGTTCCCCAGGGCTGGCACCTCCGCCCCAGGGCTGAAACATGCCCCCCAGGGATGGCACAAGTCCCCCATGGGCTGCCACCCCCCCCAGGGATGGCACACGCCCCCCAGGGCTGGCACTCATCCCTCTGGGCTATCACAAGTCCCCCAGGGCTGGCACATGCCCCCCAGGGCTGGCACCTCTGCGCCAGGGCTGGCACATGCCCCCAAGGGCTAACACACGTCCCCCCAGGGCAGGCACAAGTCCCCCAGGGCTGGCACATGCCCCCAAGAGCTTGCACATGTACCCCAGGGCAGGCACATGTGCCCCAGGGCTGGCACAAGTCCCCCAGGGCTGCTATATGCCCCCCTAGGCTGGCACACGTTCTCCAGGGCTGGCACCTCCGCCCCAGGGCTGGCACATGCCCCCCAGGGCAGGCACAAGTCCCCCAGGGCTGGCATATGCCCCCAAGGGCTGGCATATGCCCCCAAGGGCTGGCACATGTACCCCAGGGCAGGCACATGCCCCCCAGGGCTGGCACAAGTCCCCCAGGGCTGCTATATGCCCCCCAAGGCTGGCACAAGTTCCCCAGGGCTGGCACCTCCACCCCAGGGCTGGCACATGCCCCCCAGGGCTGGCACAAGTTCCTCAGGGCTGGCACCTCTGCCCCAGGGCTGGCACATGCCCCCCAGGGCTGGCACATGCCCCCCAGAGCTGCCACAAGTCCCCCAGGGCTGGCACCTCCGCCCCAGGGCTTGCACATGCCCCCCAGGGCTGGTACATGGCCCCCCTTGCTGCTGGGCAGAAAATAACAAACATTTTATACTTACCTATCCGGCGCTTGCCTTAGTCTTTCAGTGCCTCTCTCCCTGATTGCCGCAATCTCCCTCCGAGGTCCCAGTGAAGCCGGTCATGTGATCGGGCGCACACTGATGACATCACCCGCACTGCAGTCATCAGTGTGCGACCGATCACATGTCCCGGCTTCACTGGGACCTCAGAGGGAGATTGCGGCAGTCAGGGAGAGAGGCACTGAAAGACTAAGGCAAGCGCCGGATAGGTAAGTATAAAATGTTTGTTATTTTCTGCCCAGCAGCATGGGGGGACTGCAGGAACATTTAATATGCCCTGCTCCCCTGTCCATACCTCGGCGCTAGCTTCAGCACCGAGGTGATGGACAGCGGCAGTGCAGTGCATATTAAATGAGTTAATGAGCGGGGGTCACGTGACCTCCTGCTGCCTCCTACAGCCCGCAGCCAGCCAGCCCCAGCCCCTGGAGACACTCCTGAGCTGCCCCCACTCTCCCCTGCACCGTATGTTCGTTTTTTAAGACGCACCCCCCACTTTCCCCCAAAATTTGGGGAACAAAAGTGCGTCTTAATAAGCGAAAAATACGGTACTTTTCCATGATATTCTAATTTATTGTGGTGCACCTGTATATATAAACGTATTCATGTTGGTATCTGTGAGTCATTACTCTCTTTCAATTCGGCTATGTATAATGCTATGCTACTAGTGTTGAGCAAGTACAGTAATATTCGTAATCGCTATTCTCATGACGAGTACTTTCTAATAATCATGTTCCGAATAGTGAGTACAATGTAAGTCAATGAGAAACATGAGTAATTTTCTGCTGGACCCTAAAAAAGAGGCCTAAGGCTTGAGGAAAAGGCAGAAATGGGCGGAAAAGTGATGAACAGAATGGGAAGAGCCTGGAGAGTATGCCTGCATACATTTCTTACTCACGTATGGTTTCTGGGAAAAGCTTTGTCACAGGATTACACCACTGTTACAGATACACAAGAACAACTACCAAACCTAACCTAAATCCCATTTAACAGGCCAAAAAGGTTGCCAAACAGTTTTTCATGCATAATAATTTCTACACAAAGCTAAATAAACCAGAGAAACAAAAAAATATCACTTTTAGCGTTTCTTCATATGTACTTTTGTAGCTTTTTTTAACCTTGTAAAATTGGGAGAGCCCTGTCTCATACATTTTGTCATACATCATTTTTAGTTAGCTATTCCCCAGCACTTTACAAGGCCAGCTACAACGAACCAGTAGTTATGTTGATCTTTGACCTCAGAGGCCTCCGGTCGTCCTGTAGCATATGTTTTGGAAGGACAGCTCTTACTTCGACATTTGGGCGGTCCTTCCCTCACTGACACTGTGATAGTGGAATACAGTACAGACCAAAAGTTTGGACACACCTCTCATTCAAAGAGTTTTCTTTATTTTCAGGATTATGAAAATTGTAGATTCCCACTGAAGGCATCAAAACTATGAATTAACACATGTGGAATTATTTACCGTATATACTCGTGTATAAGCCGACCCGTGTATAAGCCGACCCCCTACTTTTGCCCCAAAAATCTGGAAAAACCTATTGACTCGTGTATAAGCCGAGGGTGGACCCCAGCACAGGTATACAGCCCCCAGCAGTGTGGTATACAGGCCCCCCCCAGTGATATACAGGCCTCCCCAGTGGTAGTATACAGCAGCCCCAGTGGTAGTATACAGCAGCCCCAGTGGTAGTATATAGCATCCCCAGCAGTCCCAGTGGTACTATATAGCATCCCCAGTGGTAGTATATAGCATCCCCAGCAGCCCCAGTGGTAGTATATAGCATCCCCAGCAGCCCCAGTGGTAGTATATAGCATCCCCAGCAGCCCCAGTGGTAGTATATAGCAGCCCCAGCAGCCCCAGTGGTAGTATACAGCAGCCCTAGCAGCCCCAGTGGTAGTATACAGCAGCCCCAGTGGTAGTATATAGCATCCCCAGCAGCCCCAGTGGTAGTATACAGCAGCCCCAGTGGTAGTATATAGCATGCCCAGCAGCCCCAGTGGTAGTATACAGGAGCCCCAGCGGTAGTATACAGCAGCCCCAGCAGCCCCAGTGGTAGTATATAGCATCCCCAGAAGCCCCAGTGGTAGTATATAGCATCCCCAGCAGCCCCATGGTAGTATACAGCAGCCCCAGTGGTAGTATATAGGAGCCCCAGCAGCCCCAGTGGTAGTATACAGCAGCCCCAGTGGTAGTATATAGGATCCCCAGCAGCCCCAGTGGTAGTATACAGGAGCCCAAGCAGCCCCAGTGGTAGTATATAGCAGCCCCAGCAGCCCCAGTGGTAGTATACAGCAGCCCCAGTGGTAGTATACAGGAGCCCAAGCAGCCCCAGTGGTAGTATATAGCAGCCCCAGCAGCCCCAGTGGTAGTATACAGCAGCCCCAGTGGTAGTATACAGCATCCCCAGCAGCCCCAGTGGTAGTATACAGCAGCCCCAGTGGTAGTATATAGGAGCCCCAGCAGCCCCAGTGGTAGTATACAGCAGCCCCAGTGGTAGTATATAGGAGCCCCAGCGGTAGTATACAGGAGCCCCAGTGGTAGTATACAGGAGCCCAAGCAGGCCCAGTGGTAGTATACATCAGCCCCAGATGTATATACAGCCCTAGTGGTAGTATACAGCCCCAGTGGTAGTATACATCAGCCCCAGAGGTATATGCAGCCCCAGTGGTAGTATACAGGAGCCCAAGCAGCCCCAGTGGTAGTATACATCAGCCCCAGATGTATATACAGCCCCAGTGGTAGTATATAGGAGCCCCAGCAGCCCCAGTGGTAGTATACAGCAGCCCCAGTGGTAGTATATAGGAGCCCCAGCAGCCCCAGTGGTAGTATACAGCAGCCCCAGTGGTAGTATACAGCAGCCCCAGTGGTAGTATATAGGAGCCCCAGCGGTAGTATACAGGAGCCCCAGTGGTAGTATACAGGAGCCCAAGCAGCCCCAGTGGTAGTATACATCAGCCCCAGATGTATATACAGCCCCAGTGGTAGTATACAGCCCCAGTGGTAGTATACATCAGCCCCAGAGGTATATGCAGCCCCAGTGGTAGTATACAGCCCCAGTGGTAGTATCCAGCAGCCCCAGAGGTATATACAGCCCCAGTATTAATAAACAGCCCCCCCTCCTTATCATGGCCCCCCAGGCTGCGGCAGCTGTCAAAATAACAAACAGTTTATACATCACCTTCCAGCGCAGCTTCTCCGCTCCTCCGGTCCTCCGCTCGCCGGCTTCTTCTTCCTTGTTGTGCCGACTTCTGTGACCGCGCGCAGGAAATGACGTCATCTCCTGCGCCCGGTCACATGACACCGGCACAAGAAGAAAGAAGAAGCCGGCGAGCGGAGGACCGGAGGAGCGGAGAAGCTGCGCCGGAAGGTGATGTATAAACTGTTTGTTATTTTGACAGCTGCCGCAGCCTGGGGGGCCATGATAAGGAGGGGGGGGGGGCTGTTTATTAATACTGGGGGACCCATATTAAGGAGGGGGGCTGTGTATTGCAATATGCACGGCATCCCCCCGCCGCTGATGGACGGGGGGATGCCGTGCATATTCATTGCACTAATGAGGCGGCCCCACGTGACCGCCTGCGGTCACCACGGCCCCCTCCTGCCTCCTCCAGCTCCCGGTCACAGCCCCCCCCCACAGCATACCGTATGACCCGTGTATAAGCCGAGGGGGGGACTTTTCAGCCCAATTTTTGGGCTGAAAAACTCGGCTTATACACGAGTATATACGGTACTTAACAAAAAAGTGTGAAACAACTGAAAATATGTCTTATATTCTAGGTTCTTCAAAGTAGCCACCTTTTGCTTTGATTACTGCTTTTCACACTCTTGGCATTCTCTTGATGAGCTTCAAGAGGTAGTCACTGGAAATGGTCTTCCAACAGTCTTGAAGGAGTTCAAAGAGATGCTTAGCACTTGTTGGCCTTTTTGCCTTCACTCTGCGGTCCAGCTCACCCTAAACCATCTCGATTGGGTTCAGGTCTGGTGACTATGGAGGCCAGGTCATCTGGCACCCCATCACTCTCCTTCTTGGTCAACTAGCCCTTACACAGCCGGGAGGTGTGTTTGGGATCATTGTCTTGTTGAAATATAAATGATGGTCCAACTAAATGCAAACTGGATGGAATAACATGGCACTGCAAGATGCTGTGGCAGCCATGCTGGTGCAGTATGCCTTCAATTTTGAATAAATCCCCAACAGTATCACCAGCAAAGCACCCCCACACTATCACACCTCCTAGTCCAAGCTTCACGGTGGGAACCAGGCGTTTGGAGTCCATCCGTTCACCTTTTCTGCGTCGCACAAAGACACGGTGGTTGGAACCAAAGATCTCAAACTTGGACTCATCAGACCAAAGCACAGATTTCCACTGGTCTAATGTCCATTCCTTGTGTTCTTTAGCCCAAAAAAGTCTCTTCTGCTTGTTGCCTGTCTTTAGCAGTGGTTTTCTCGCAGCTATTTTACCATGAAGGCCTGCTGCACAAAGTCTCCTCTTAACAGTTGCCGTAGAGACGTGTCTGCTGCTAGAACTCCGTGTGGCATTGACCTGGTCAATAATCTGAGCTGCTAACCTGCAATTTCTGAGGCTAGTGACTCGGATGAACTTATCCTCTGCAGCAGAGGTGACTTTTGATCTTCCTTTCATGGGGCGGCCCTCATGTGAGCCTGTTTCTTTGTAGCGCTTGATGGTTTTTGCCACTGCACTTGGGGACACTTTCAAAGTTTTCCCAATTTTTCGGACTGACTGACCTTCATTTCTTAAAGTAATCATGGCCATACATTTTTCTTTACTTACCTGCTTTTTTCCTGCCATAATACAAAATCTAACAGTCTATTCAGTAGGACTATCAGCTGTGTATCCACCAGACGTCTGCACAACACAACTGATGGTCCCAACCCAATTTATAAGGCAACAAATTCCACTTATTAAACCTGACAGGGCACACCTGTGAAGTGAAAAACATTTCTGGTGACTACCTCTTGAAGCTCATCAAGAGAATGCCAAGAGTGTGCAAAGCAGTAATCAAAGCAAAAGGTGGCTACTTTGAAGAACCTAGACTATAAGACATATTTTCAGTTGCTTCACACTTTTTTATTAAGTATGTAATTCCACATGTGTTAATTCATAGTTTTCATGCCTTCAGAGTGAATCTACAATTTTCATAGTCATGAAAATACAGAAAAATCTTTGAATGAGAAGGTGTGTCCAAACGTTTGGTCTGTACTGTATATATGGGTCATCAGCTAACACCAGGCTTTAATGACAACCCACTGACACCCCAAAATCACATCACGTGGCTGCCAATAGGAGCAGGGAATGATGCCCTCCCCATCATCACATGTTAAATCCTGTTATCCGATTGACAAGGGGATTTAGCTACCCTTTTTCACTGAAAATAAGACAGCGTTTTATTAATTTTGGCGCCCAAAAATGCGCTAAGTCTTATTTTCAGGGGATGACTTATTTTGACATCCCCTTTCAGCCCCCAATACGGTATCCCCATCATCTCCTTCCAGCCCCCAATATGATATCCGCATTATACCCATGCAGCCCATATTATCCCCTTGCAACCCCCATCATCCCCTTGCAGCCTCCAATATGGTATCCCCATCATCTTCCCTGGGCAGTCTCCATCATCCCCCTGCAGCGCCCAATATGATATCTCCATCATTCCCTTGCAGCACCATCATCCACTTAGAGCCCCATCATCCCCTTGCAGCCCCCAATACAGCCTCTCCATCATCCCCTTGAAGCCCCCATTATTCCCTTGCAGCCCCCATCATCCCCTTGCAGCCCACATCATCCCCTTACAGCCCCAATATGGTATCCTCTTCATCCCCTTGCAGCCACCATCATCCCCTTGCAGCCCCAATACTGTATCCCCATCATCCCCTTGCAGCCCCCTTCATCTTCTTGCAGCTCATAATATCCCCATCATCCCCTTGCAGCCCGCATCATACCCTGCAGCCCCCATCCTGCCCTTGCTCCCGCAATACATTATTCTTATCATCCCCTACAGCTCTCATAATCCCCTTGCAGCCCACAACATCACCTTGCAGCCTCCAATATGGTATGCCCATCATCCCCTTGCAGTCCCCATCATCCCCTTGCAGCCTACATAATATCCCAATCTTCTCCTTGAAGCCCATAATATCCCCATGATCCACTTACAGCTCCCATCATCCCGCTGCAGCCTCCAATGTCCCCATTATGGTACCTGCATAAAAAAATACAAACACACTATTGTACACACATGCACACAAACCCCTATTCTCACCGGTTTGCCACTGCATGTATTCTGGTGCCACTCTCAGCTCCCTGACTCACATGCTGTAGATGTGCAGTGCGACTGGCCAATCAGAGGCCCGCATGTAATGTAATGTGCCAACATTATCTACTGGCCTGATTGGCCAGCGGATGCTGGCCTCAGATTATCTGGCGACACCGTACATCTACAACAGCTGAAGCAGTGAGATTAAAGCGGCACAGCGCGGAGGACCAGTGTGAAAAAGTATGTGTGTTTATCACCGGTCCTTTTTGCTGAGCCGTATTTATTCAGGCACCATTCTCAGTTCCCTGCTTCAGCTGCTGTAGATGTACGGTACTATTGGCCATCAGAGGCTAGCAGCCGCCAACCATTCAGAAGCCTGCATGTAACGTCATGCACCGATGCTAGCTGCTCATCTCTGATTGGCCGGCGGCACCTTACATTTACGGCATCAAGCTGAGAGCGGTGCCAGAATTAATACAGCGGTAGATACAGGGGAAAACGAAGGGACTAGATCATCAGTCACAGCTGCATGTCCAAGTCTTCTGATCGGTGGGCATGCCGTTCTGCAAAAAATTGATATGTCTTACTTTCAGGTGGTGCCTTATATTCAGCATCAAACCCATTACTACATCTTATTTTTGGAAGGTGTCCTAATTTCAGGGTAACACAGTAGTTAACATTGGCAGGCAAATCTCTGAATTGCCTCCGGACGTTAGAGTAACTTTTGGTCAATTCCATCTGTGGATCCCTACCCCTTGTAGCAAGCAGCTATCTGACAAGGCATCAACCACCCCACCTTACTGTGTCTTTTGATGAGGAGATTTGACATGCAGATGCCATTGCCCAGGATTGGTTGCATGGGCCTATAGGTAATGACTTCCTTGACCAATGCATCCAAGGCAAAGTGGTGACATTCCAGCAGGATAAGGTGTATAGATTCCTAACGTAACATGGCACTGAACATTGTTGCTATAACCAGCCACTCCACGTTGCAGCATGACAATCTTTCCCAAAGACTACATACCGTCTTTGTCGGGGAGAAAGTCACTTCCATAAACTTGTTGGGCAGTAAGGGGTGGTTTGCGGTTGGTGCACATTTGGTCGCCACAGCCGACTAATTTAATTTGAGAAGTGGTAGTAGAAGGCTTGCCTGTAGAGACATTGATGTCACTTGCAGCCCAGGCGTCTCTTGGTTGGCCAGCCAGATGCACCTGAACCCAAAGGGAATATCAGTAGTCCCCAAGATGGTCCTGGCTGTTCTATAGGGCGTGATCATCCCATTGTTCCTCTATTGTCCTCGACAGTGGTGGCCTTGATGGAGAGTGGTGGGGAAGGTGGTGGCGGAGATTTCCCCTAGAGGAGTAGCCCCTGCAATACCCCAAGACTGTCTAGCAGCAGAGTACCAGGAACAACTGTGTCAACCATGGCAGAAAATTGCAAGAGACAACGTCAGTAAACCTTACTGAAGGCATGTTGGTGGGTTGGTGAGATAGTGACCCATCCCTTACTTGGAATTTTGGCTAGAGAAGGACTTGTTGGAGTTGTTTTTTTTTACAGTTCTTCCCTGACCAAGGCCTGTGTTTTTGTTAAAGTTATATTTCACCTTCCAACATTTTGCGCCATTTGTGCTTCCCCCTACTAGGAATGCTTGCAGCCTTTGGGGTCCAACTGAAAGACGTTAATGACTCTGCCCTCCAGTTTAACAGTCTATGTGCTGCTGCTGATCCCAGTGGGACTTTTGTTATATTTGTACACTAGGTATATTGTTATGTTTGTATTTGGAACTTGGAGTCTATCTTATGGTAAAGATTTATTTTAGTTTATTGTGTGCTGGATGGTTTCTGCAAACAGGTGCTTTGACAGTGCCCCACAGAAACTGGTGAACAAGCCTGAGGCCTCTGGCCTGACTTTCTAAGGTATGGAAATGCAAGACACGACACACACACTGGTAGAGCAGGGCTGGTTAGGTTCAGTCCTCAAGGGTCACAAACAGTGTATGCTCTCAGAGTTTCCTTAGCATTGCACAAGGTGCTGGAATTCTATTTTATTATAAAAAATAGAAAATCCATAATGGAAAACAAAGCTTTATAAAAAATACAAAACAAGAAATCCAGTAAAATACAATAACCAAATCATAACACATAACATGTCCCCTACCCGCTTGGCTCATTAACTATTTACAACCCACCAAATTTATTCCTGATTTCACTGCCACTGCCATACAAATCCCCAAAGCATTATATAAAGTATATACACAGATAATACTTTGAAAAATGTTTATAGATACAGTTGTGCTCAAAAGTTTACATATCTCAGCAGATGTTTGGCTTTCTTGGCCTTTTTTCAGAGAATATGAATGATAACACACAAACTTTTTTTCCACTCATGGTTAGTGGTTGGGTGAGTTATTGTCAAACTACTGTGTTTTCTCTTTTAAAATCATTATTACAACGAAAAGCATTCAAATCACCCTGAACAAAGTGCATATATATCCTGGTGATTTTGGCCTGATAACCTGCACAGAAGTTCAAATAGCTTTGAATGGCTAAGGCTGGTTTCACACTTGCGCTCCAATGGTGTAGTGAGGGGCGCAGCTTGGAGACCATGTACCACGCCTATGTGCTCCAATTAAACATTGGAAAACGCCCACATTTGCCACAACATCGTTTAGGAGGTTTCTGTGTGACTGTTTGCTGAACGATGTCCACAGATGCTAAGTGCATCGCTCAGACGACCGCTGGATCGCTGCATCGGAGAATCGTCTGAGCGATGTCTGTGGGTGTAGCGTTGTGATGAACGATCTCACACGTCGTTCGGACGATGTGCCAATCTGACATCGTTTACGACATCGATAGCTAGATCTTAACGTGTGACGGCCGCTTTAGACAGACTCTTGCATCTTTTATCCAGCAACTGACATTACTGGATTGTCAGTCATGGGGAAAGCAAAAGAATTGTCAAGTGGATCCATGGGAAAAGATAGTTAAACTGCATAAATCAAAGGGATACAAAAAGATATCCAAGGAATTAATAATGCCAATCATGAGGTTTCAATCTATGATTGATAAATGGAAAATCATGGGCTCTGTGAAAAACAAACTACGATCAGGTAAACCAACTAAAATTTTGCCAGTAAAATTGTTCGGGATGCAAAGAAATACCCACAAATAACATCAGCTGAAATACAGAACTCATTAAAGTGGTGTGGCTGTTTCAAGATGCACAATAAGGAGGCACTTAAAGAAAAAGGGGCTGCATGGTCAAGTCGCCAGAATAAGCCATTACTGCACAAATATGACAAAGTAGCTCACCTACAATACATCAAACAGCACAGAAACAAGCCACCAATTTTCTGGAACAATGTAATTTGGAGTGATGAGACCAAAATGAAACTTTTTAGCCACAACCATGAATGTCACATTTGCAGAGTTGTCAACAAGGCCAACTGTAAAGCATGGAGGTGGATCGTTAATGATTTGGGAATATGTGAGCTACAAAGGCACAGAAAACTTCAAAATTGAAGGAAAGATGAATGCAGCAAGATAGCAGCAAATACTGGAGGCAAATTTACACTCACCAGCTTGGAAGCTGCACATTGGACGTACGGTGGCTCAAGTGATTAGCACTGCAGCCTTTGGAGCACTGGGGTCTTGAAGTCCTGGGTTCAATTCCCACCAAGGACACTAAGGATAACATCTGCAAGGAGTTTGCGTGTTCTCCCCGTGTTTGCGTGGGTTTCCTCCGGGCACTCTGGTTTCCTCCCACATTGTAAAGACATACTGATAGGATGTTTAGATTGTGAGCTCCAAGAGAGACAGCATTACCCATGTATGTAAAGTGCTATGGAATTAATAGCGCTATATAAATGAATAAATTATTATATTATTATTATAGTTGGATGTTTCAACATGACAACATGACAACGATCTAGCACACATTGCCAAGTCGACCTGTCATTGTGGACATCTCAGTGTCCTGACCTCAATATCATTAACCCACTCTAGGGGGAACTCAAGCGTGCAGTTCATGAGAGAAAGCCCAGAAATATAGAGGAACTTGAGGCTTTTGGGCAAGAAGAATGGGCAGTTTTATCATCTGAGAAAACAAAAAGCCTTGTCCACAACTACCACAAAAGATTTCAAGCTGTCATTAATTTGTCATTCAATTTTCTTAATAGAGTTCATATCTCCCACACTCCCAAGCACCCCTTACATAATTACATAGTTACATAGGTTTTTATGGTTGAAGGTAGACTTTAAGTCCATCTAGTTCAACCCAGAGCCTAACATGTTGATTCAGAGGAAGGCAAAAAAATTTCATGTGGCAACGTTAAGCTTCATACTGGAGAAAAAAATTTGTGACTTCACATACTGTACCCACTGAGTGGGGTGGCACCTTATAAGTAATAGAAGCCTGTGCACCCCTGCCAGTAATATTCACATACTGTACGGCAAGCCGACTAATTTCCTGGATCAATATCCTATCAAAAAATCTAGTAATCCGTAATATTATATTTTTCAAAAAAGGCAATCAGGCCCTTCTTAAATGTTAGAAGGGAATCACTCAGAACAACATCATGCGGCAGAAAATTCCATAGTCTCACTGCTCAAGCAGTAAAGACTCCATGTCTGTGGATTATGATTAAGCCTTCTTTCCTCCAGATGTAGAGGATGCCCCCTTGTCCACGTCTCAGGCCTAAGTGCACCTTCAGAACTGGGGCAACATAAGCCAGAAGATGTCTTTTGGTTGTGTGAAGATCCTTTGCTCTCCTTTCTGTTTCCCATTCCTTGAAGAATGGCCAACATCACCCCCTGCAGGAGAATACTGACTCAGGAGTCCTCTCTTTCCAGAGGTTTAAAATGTTTGCTTTTAAAAATGTGTCTACAAGAAACACCATGTAGTTAATCATATTTAACCCCCCTAGTCTCCTCGTATGGTAATTAATCTCTCACTTGACTAGGTTCAGCCTGTTTCCCCATAACAGTTGAAAAACAGGCTGTAGACCTGTGTCCTGAGAGGGTCTAGCAAAATGTAGACACTGTCCAGGTAAATTAACAAAGGGAGCAGAAAGGTTTTGTACAGAACAACACTTTCCATCAGGGTCAAAGACCAACCATTCCATCAGTCCACTTTCTTGGCTGCACTTTTGACCCTGCCATTCTGGTTTTTAGCAGGGAAATCCCCTTGGCCAAATTCAAGGCCTAGGATTTTAGCAAATTCCTGAGGCTCTGGAAGGGTTTCTGTGAGACATAAATGGGGGCCACCTCTTCCTAACCAGAGACTTTCACACTTTTCCTGGTTGACCTTAGACCGAAAGCATCCGAGTAGCACAGTACCTCCGATATTACCTCCCGAACCTTCCCTTCTGAGGAGTCAAAGGCTATGATATTGTCGGCATAGTCCACTACCTTAAGGGCGATCTCCCGCATGCCAGAGCTGTCCATCTCCACCCCCATCAATGGTCCATGATCTACCCTCCTTACGAAGGGATCAATTGCAAACAAGTAAAGCAGAGGGCTAAGGGGACAACCCTGGTAAACACCAGACCCAACCTCAGAAGGTCATCCAATCTAAACATTCACCAGTAGGAAACTTTCATCCCCTCCGTAAAATCTTCTGAGCTAATCCACAAAACCCCCTGACAGACCATACCTCAAAAGAGTGGACCAGAGGTACTCATGATTGACCCGGTCAAAAGCTTTAGCCTGATCCATAACCAGTAAATACCCTTTTCCAAAGGCTTGCCCTACCCTTTATCACAGCCTCCCAGACACCAAGAACAGAATTAAAATCTCTACAACTTGGAAAACAGCAATGCTGGGCCTCCGAGAGAAGCTGCGGTGCAAATTTCACTAACCTATTAAAAAGCACTTTAGACAGAACCTCCCAGTCCACATTGAGAAATGATATGTGACACTACTTCTCAATGTGCATTGAGTCTTTACCCTTTGAGAGAAGGATCAAAGCAGACTTCACCAGAATGCTCAAGGACAGACACTCATACATCCAAGTCAACAAGGGAACCAAAGAGTCCTTGAAAGTTTTAGAAAACTCAGATGGTAAGCCATCTAGACCTAGAGAGTTTTTGAGCAGAAGCCAATCAATCGCCATTTTCACTTCACCTCATTTGATCTCATCTGTCAAAACATTAACAGAGGGATCTAGCCCTGACATAGGAACAGCCTCAGCCAGGCAAGCTGATATCTTCTCCCGATCTATTTCCTTCCTACCCAAGAGATGCAAGTTGTAAGGTCTGACAACCTCCACGATCCCCGATCTTGACTGCATCAGAGTTCCTGTACTGTCCTTTAGACTCAACACAATCCTACTATTCACTGACATCTTACAGTTTCTGTAGAGGTCAGGCGAGCGACGTTATCCTGAAATTCCTCTAAAAAACTAAAGATTTTTGATTATTATACTGTCATTTATTTAGCAGAATTTTTATTCTGGAGATTTTCTCTCATTCACCTCCAGTTGAGACAAGGTTCTCAAGTTTCCTCCTCAGGCTTTGATACAGCCAATCCCTGTTCAGCCCACTAGCGGAATAATCTTGCTTCCTGATGTTTGGACATCTCCCACCACTCTGCCTTGCTGCTACAAAGGTCAAACAGTAATACCTGGGCCTGAAGGAAATCCTCAAAATACATCTGTTTCCTTCAGGAGTGATGAATTCAACTTCCACAAGCCTTTTCTCATCTGAGGGTCTTTACAACATTCAGAGAAAAGGAAATCAAACAATCAAAGAGTTCCAACTCTACCATTGACATCAGTGAACAGATGGCCTCCTCCTCTATACAGTAAAAAACCTAAATATCCTAGATCTAATCTGATTACTTCTAAAATACGTGACCTGTGCTATTCTTGATGTGGACATCTGACATTTGGTGTTCGGGAACTCGGTACCTGGGTGTTAGTGCTGGAGTGATGTCTCGGTGGCCGGTGCCTGGGCCCGTAACCATGGGGTCTCTGGATAAAAGGAGAAAATAATAAAAATAATAAACTTTCATGACGCCACCTGCAGTTTCTGGTGGTCTCACCAGCACCGCTGTCAGACCACCGGGGACAATGGTGTTGCAGCCAGTTGATAACGCTCCCTGCAGGCGGAGCGGGATCCCTGGGGCAGTGCTGCTGCTGAGATGGTTGATTTGGCAGCAGCTACTCCTTAACTTAAGCAGAATAAAACACTGGAGGCTTGCTGACTCTGTACAGGTACTTTACTGGTAATAGTTCACGGTTCACTTCAGTTTACAGTCACGCAGTCTTTGCGGGTAGCTGGCGGGGTAGTCACTGGAGGGTACAAAATCTTTCTGAGACTCTCCAAGTATTCCTTCTACTACGTTCACTGTCCTCTGTGTCTTTCTTGTGCCACCTTTCTATCCGTCCGCTGTCCTGTACAAGCCCACTTCCTACCAGGTCCGTCGATAAGGTTACCCTTCTCTTCTCTAAGGGGCTCAACCCAGTTTGAGGGTACCTGGTGGGGCCTGTACGTTGTGGACGAGGTCAGGGGCAGCTTGGCAGTACTGCGACCACTGGTATTGGCAGCTCAGGGTTGGATTGGCCTGCACCGCAACTCTGAGCCGGTACCCCATTGTGGACCAGGATTCCACCAGACCGTTTACTCGGACAGTCTGGCACTGGGTCTCCCCTTTCTGTCTGGGTCGCCACTCCTTTTTGGGGGCCCTCCCTGTGGTGTCCCTCTAAGACTTGCTCTTTGCTTTGTCTAGACTCGATCTGTCTGTGTTTCCTGCACCATTTACCCTAACACTCCTCCCACCGGGACCGGTTACCCTAGTGAGGCAGTCGACAGGGTAGGGGGTACTCGGATACCGGGGCTGAATGCGACTTGGATGGGGGATCATGGCTGGTCGGTCCCCAGTCCTGTGCCCTGGACCCTCAATGGCGGGGATGGTGGGGGATGATGGTGGTGAAGGGGATTGGTTACGTGACCATGAAAGGATCATCATTTCTTTATTGTTACAAAGTTTAGTCAAAGTTCAGACACTTGCTCCATTTCCCAATTTCTCCGCTGCAGAACTCAGACTTCCTCCTTCTGCTCAACCAAGTCTGGAAGGAACAAAGGTCGGAGCAAGAAAGAGGAAGTTCACAGGAAACATTACTCTATGGAAAAAGTCAGTGGTAGAATTCTCGCCTGCCATGCGAGAGGTAGCCGGATCATTACGCCTTTGTAACTGGTCTTGCACCCTAAACTGTTATCTAAGATGATATCTCACTTCTCTATTTAATACTACTTGAATACATAGTAAAAGTTATACACACAAAAATATGAAGATTATATTTACTAAAATAGGTTCTAAACATAATAAAAATGAATGCTGCTCCCACAGTTCCCTTCTCACGTGGCAAGGAGTGAATGCTCCAACCAAAGTGCATGCACACAGACCTACTCAGGTGGGTACATTCTCCTCCCCTAGTTGACGGAGTCGGTCTTCCTACACCACTTCACCGGATTCCCCACAAAGGTCTACCCATTGCACCATCGGATGGACACAAACACTCACAAACCATGGCAAACAGGGAAACTATACGAATGCCGCAATCAAATACCGGTCATAATTATCACTCAACTGTTAGTCATTATATTTGACGTTCTCCATAAGTCGGTCCTCACTACGGTCTAATTCAGGAGGACATGGCCTCATACCAAGTCAATGTTGCTTCAGTCTTATATAAAATAAGTCAGTCCTTGATATTCAAAAATAAAGGTGTCCTAAGCGGTCAGTGTCTCTTGGGATGTTTGTATCCATCGTATATAGGCCAGTGTCTGTAGTAAGAGACATTCGGTAGTTCTCCTGGGCTCGTCTGCCTTGCGGTGTAGATCTTGGATCTAGTTGGGCTGCCATTTGAGCTCTTCAGTTGTCTCAGTCATCTGCAGAATTTCTAACGTTTCTTCTGACCATCACTCCATCTCCGGACTGTGAGAAGCGACTTCGGTCCACAGTAGCTGCATGTTAAAGGGGGAGAGAAAGCTCAAAAATACATGTTAAACAAGCACTTTATATGTGTCAAAACATAAGAAAAACCTATCTCGGGGAATCTATTACCTGAGCAACATTTTCAACCATAATCTCATGAAAATTTGTACCATTTTCACAACTATCTATGACATAGCAATACCCTGCAACACAAAAACAAATCACAAAATTTTACTTATAAACTTATAACCTTAAGAATATAGGTCACCCCCCTTGAGCATCTTATCATCTAATATTACATATACACACCATCTTTCAAGAAAAAGATATAAAAAGAATATGGTATCAGTTCATGACTTACCAATAGATGAGAAACAATCATCCCTAAGAGAAGAGGAAGAGATATACTATATATACTGGAACATTACATTCTTTGGGTTCGTGACAACCAAATCATCAATTTTAAATCATACAATTATGGGTCATGTCAAATAACTTCTATATAAGAATCTTACATACAATCAAAAATAATTTTCTATTGATTAAAATATCAAAATTAATTGTCACCCAAGATAGTTCATGGAAACAAAGACATAAGATTTACACAATTTATAAATGATATACCCACTCCTAATAGTACCCTAGTAATGTCCTTAAAGCTGGAAACCTACCTAACCAGCGGAGGTCGGCACCCTCTTGAAATGCCTGTGGTGCCCCCGCTCCACGTCGACTCACCCTATCTGTCCTTAACCTATCCCTGATCTTATATACATTTTTCAGTTTGTTTGTAAAGTGTTGTTTAGTCCATTACCCTCCATAAACATATACCGCAGTTGCTCAGTCAACATATATATATGAGGGTCAGTAGATACTCTGTCAATAGTCTGTAATTGAAACAGGTCTCAGCAGGTCGGTCAGAGCACAAATAAACAATACGATACAATGTAAAACCAAACAAATATAACATATAGTATAACATTCGACAATATAATTACTGTATACTTATCATCAGTGGTCTCTTCTGCTTTTCTGAAAGACAGGTCAAAAAGGTAACTGGATATCTGGGAAAACTTCCAATTATTTATTATACACCTACCATATTCTTATTTACATGTATATTCACTCATTTACCTACTCCCTCTGCTTCAGAACATTCTTAACCAACATATTAGACATCTTATGGTATTTTATATAGGAGAGAGAGATCCACACCTACTAGGACATGTTTATAACTTTCCTCTCCTTGTCCGCACCCTATTTGCAATTATTAAAGCTTGTGGAGCGGCTGCTGCTTAATATTCTTACCTTTCTGAGTTGTGTTGTGTGTAGGAATAATGCAGGATTGTACACCTGGAACGAACCAGGAGGTATTCATCTGACTACACTCGTGACCGGTTGAGGTGTATGTGGAGCCAAGCAAAGACTATTCTAACCTTACTTGGAGAGAGACGTCATCATAGCCTGTCCTTTTTCCCATCCTTCAGCACAACTCCCTGTTTGCTCCTTTAGTATTTATTTAGTTCTGTCCGGGCAGTCTGATACCGAAGGGGTGCTTAGGCAGCCAGATGTAACAAGGCTGGGATGGATGACCTCCCGCCATTTACCTAGACTAACTTTATTTTAACTTCAAATTGTACCTTGCCCTCTACCTCTAGGGTTACCTGTAGTGACTGTCAGCATGATTATACCATCCTAGACTGGCAACATGGCGTCTACCTCACCGTGATTTACCAATTCTGCATTCAATATGCTTACCATTTTTGTAAGAATTGTACCTAGAAGATGCTCCACCTGCTCACAAAAGTGCAAAAACTCAGAATCAATTGATCTGATTACCTCATGCGAGGATCCTACCAGTGTCCAGTGTAAGATCATCTCTCCTGTACGTACATTGGTACATCTGGAATAAAACACTGAAGAATTCATATTAGCTTCAAAAAAACAGAAAAATACTTATTCAACAAAATTCTTATTACAATTTCTCTACTAATTATATTGATAGCTATAAACTATGACTGTTTTATGCTTAACCAAAAACACATTTAAATTCTGTTATAAATGTTTCCATTGGCGCTATATTTATAAACTATAACTGTATGATGCTTAACCAAAAACCCCATATATTTCTCCATATATGTCTCCATCCCCCCTCCCGCATGAGGGAATCAGAAGATATCAGAGTAAAGATATAAATACATTATTCTTGTATAATCATAACTGGATATATATAAACTGGTAGTGGAACTGTGATGTAGTCTCATTGTTAACAGGCCTTTTGGGTGGTGCAAGATGGCTGCCACAGGAAGTTCTGACGGGCAAACTTCCTCTGAGTCTTACATTCCTAAGATGGGGGGAACACTCTGAGCTGAGGTTTTCTATTTGAATCTGAAAACAAGTCCATCCACCACCTGGAGCCACGCCATAACAAAAAAACAAATTTAGAAAACAATGGGATTAGAATCTGAAGATTTAACACACATACAGTTAGGGCCAGAAATATTTGGACAGTGACACAAGTTTTGTTATTTTAGCTGTTTACAAAAACATGTTCAGAAATACAATTATATATATAATATGGGCTGAAAGTGCACACTCCCAGCTGCAATATGAGAGTTTCCACATCCAAATCGGAGAAAGGGTTTAGGAATCATAGCTCTGTAATGCATAGCCTCCGCTTTTTCAAGGGACCAAAAGTAATTGGACAATGGACTCTAAGGGCTGCAATTAACTCTGAAGGCGTCTCCCTCGTTAACCTGTAATCAATGAAGTAGTTAAAAGGTCAGGGGTGGATTCCAGGTGTGTGGTTTTGCATTTGGAAGCTGGTGCTGTGACCAGACAACATGCGGTCAAAGGAACTCTCAATTGAGGTGAAGCAGAACATCCTGAGGCTGAAAAAAAAGAAAAAATCCATCAGAGAGATAGCAGACATGCTTGGAGTAGCAAAATCAACAGTTGGGTACATTCTGAGAAAAAAGGAATTGACTGGTGAGCTTGGGAACTCTAAAAGGCCTGGGCGTCCACGGATGACAACAGTGGTGGATGATCGCTGCATACTTTATTTGGTGAAGAAGAACCCGTTCACAACATCAACTGAAGTCCAGAACACTCTCAGTGAAGTAGGTGTATCTGTCTCTAAGTCAACAGTAAAGAGAAGACTCCATGACAGTAAATACAAAGGGTTCACATCTAGATGCAAACCATTCATCAATTCCAAAAATAGACAGGCCAGAGTTAAATTTGCTGAAAAACACCTCAAGAAGCCAGCTCAGTTCTGGAAAAGTATTCTATGGACAGATGAGACAAAGATCAACCTGTACCAGAATGATGGGAAGAAAAAAGTTTGGAGAAGAAAGGGAACGGCACATGATCCAAGGCACACCACATCCTCTGTAAAACATGGTGGAGGCAACGTGATGGCATGGGCATGCATGGCTTTCAATGGCACTGGGTCACTTGTGTTTATTGATGACATAACAGCAGACAAGAGTAGCCGGATGAATTCTGAAGTGTACCGGGATATACTTTCAGCCCAGATTCAGCCAAATGCTACAAAGTTGATTGGACGGCGCTTCATAGTACAGATGGACAATGACCCCAAGCATACAGCCAAAGCTACCCAGGAGTTCATGAGTGCAAAAAAGTGGAACATTCTGCAATGGCCAAGTCAATCACCAGATCTTAACCCAATTGAGCATGCATTTCACTTGCTGAAATCCAGACTTAAGATGGAAAGACCCACAAACAAGCAAGACCTGAAGGCTGCGGCTGTAAAGGCCTGGCAAAGCATTAAGAAGGAGGAAACCCAGCGTTTGGTGATGTCTATGGGTTCTAGACTTAAGGCAGTAATTGCCTCCAAAGGATTCGCAGCAAAATATTGAAAATAAAAATATTTTGTTTGGGTTATGTTTATTTGTCCAATTACTTTTGACCTCCTAAAATGTGGAGTGTTTGTAAAGAAATGTGTACAATTCCTACATTTTCTATCAGATATTTTTGTTCAACCCTTCAAATTAAACGTTACAATCTGCACTTGAATTCTGTTGTAGAGGTTTCATTTCAAATCCAATGTGGTGGCATGCAGAGCCCAACTCGAAAAAATTGTGTCACTGTCCAAATATTTCTGGCCCTAACTGTATACTAAGTATTATTATCTGTTCTCTATGCCTCTTCTGAAAACTATTGTTCCTCCGTAAACTTTAGACAGAAACATACAAAAATTATCCCGACTAGTTATCATAGTGTCTATAGAATATTAACACAACACAAACAAGAAGACAGGGTGTCAGTATGACTCAATAAAATAGAATAATCCCTGTATGAAAATCAGTATAACCTAATTCCGTAGGACCTCAAGCAGGAATATACAAAAACTGTCCAAAATAACTATTATTGCGTCCAATAATAGGCAATATTACTAGCTTCCAACTAAATACACAGTAAACAATTATGATTCTTGATGTTCACAGCCAAAAAATGAAAGGATCTGAAATGTGATGATTTTTCATTACTGCATGTAAAAATGAAAATGCAGAATCGCTCCTTTTCACCCTCCCTTATAATACCTGATGGGAGGGGGAAGTATCTGCGCACTAACTTTGGATGGAATGAACACTGGCAGAAAATGAACACCATGAATGCCAAGGGGAACATACACACATTATAAGGTAACGTTCTCCCTAGGGAATTGCTTGGCAGCATGTATAACCCAAAAAAACTTATACTAATCACAAACACCTGCTTCACATCATGCGTGATACAAAACATCAAAACATACAGTCATCTATAGACAAGACAAAAATCAACCCTGACATTATAGCTTAAACCCAAGTCTCTATGCTTCTATCTTGGCTATAACTGTCCACCCCTTCAAGACTACCACTGCCAGCAGGGTTGTATAAAGGGAGTCAACTGGGATACCTTCAGTGAGCCGGGCATTAAAGTTTATTCTGAACACTCTAAACCTTGGGAAAAAATTTGTCTACACAGGGGATAATAAAAACTCTAAAAGGTATATGTTGTGAAATGACTAAAGCTTACTTAGTATGCAGAACAATAACCATTGTATTTACCCTAAGGCGGCCCCTGGACACACCACGTGTGGAACAGTTAAACCCAAATTCAATAGCCACTTCTGCACAACACCTTGCAACCCCATATTAAATATATTTAAACCTCTCCCATTTAAGTGTACTCCATCTGCACGGTATAGTTCCGGAGCAAAACTTTCCAAGTCTGTGTGGCCGTAGGAAAAACCACCCACCACCGGCATAAACCGCTCAACCACTTTGTTGAAGCGTTTCCGATCAGATTCTAGAAAACCTGAACCACCACAAAACCAATGTAGGCGGGGAATGATTTCTGAAAAAACTATAGCAGTCTCAGGGAACATCGAATGGACAATTTTAATGCCATATTGAACTTTCTGCAATAAATCCAACGTACAGACTTTTCCAAGATCATTACCTGCCAAATGGATAATAATAAGATCTGGTACGGGAGAGTGACATATCAAGTCCACCAGAGTAGAACGTAAAGAATTCCAGCGCATTCCCCTATATCCGCACCACCGTATATGGATAAAATCCTTGGGAAAAAATACATTTTCTGAATACAGATGTCCGGGGGCCCTCTTCTCTGCCCAATAGATATATGAATGTCCAACAATCCAGACATGCTTCCTAACGGCTCCTGTAGCTGCCATATTACCTCTTATAAAAGGACAATTTTCGGGGGAGACACTAAGGGCGTCAATACCTTTTTGCTAGGGGTTTCCAAATTAGAAAATTGACTTGATAACTGTAAGCACAAATACACCTTTACTCAGTATTCGTCTGTCGGTAGATATTTCTGTCTAGTAATTTCCCTTTCCTCCACAGAGTCAGCAGAAAATAGCAAGCTTCACACCTTGCTGGAATCAGTCAGTCAGAATCAGTCTGAGGACTGGAACTGGAATTGTTGTTCTCAAACATATAAAACAAATAAAACATCAAATTGTGTCGACCCCCCTCTACACCTCAGTGGGGCAACAACTGGGTCATATAACTTTCTCGAATATACTTCTTGCAACAAGACTCCTTATGGATTGCCTATAGTTAGCTGGGCATGTATATTCTGTCTGAACACCTTGAGTACTGGAAACGTGTCAGGGAGTGCTATATAACCAGTTTCCTCATGTACATATGGCACATTTGTAACACTATTTACAATCCAACCGACGGGTGTAATCACCAGTTCTATACCTTGTTTGCACCGAAGGCACGTCATAAAGAGTAAAGAGACGGGACAGTCACTACAATCAATTACATATCCATCCACCACTGCAGCTGAGGTCACCAACACTCTGCCCTCAGCTTGCGCATGCGGTCTTGGTGGGAAAACCTTGTGTCATCAGCCGTATCAGAGGCTGGAGCCAGTAGTGCTATATTATTACATATATATACTATCAGCCTTATCAGGGGCTGAAAGTGCAGGGGACAGAATCTCCCTACTCAGCCCGTCTCTCCGTGCCTCTAGTGAATGGAAACTGGAGCTACAGGAATAACATGAACATGAACAACATATACACAGATAAGCAGACAATTAAGGAAACCTCAGGACCGGGTTACACAGGCTAGGTCTTTACAGATCCGGTCATCTATGTCCGAGTATGACAGCCAACTACCTTTATCCCAGCACGGAGACACAGAAGGGTACTAGGCAAGATAACAGAATTTTCTTACCTTTTTAGTAGCCTGCAGGTCTACAACCCTCATGTGTGGTCCGTCCTGGGACTGGAGGTTCAGGTGCGACTGTTATCCTCTGGGCGTCTCGTCCTAGCCCCACGTCTGGGCGCCACTGAAATGGGGAACCTCACACCTCTCGGGTCGGCTTAACCTCTTAATGTGTCTGCTGCCAAATTGGATGGCTATCTAGGTGTGCCCGAACCACCAAGTAAAAATACACTTGACAACCAAGTCAAAGTACAATTACAGATAGCCTTTATTAAGCAAGCAATACAAGCTTCTTATACCTTCTTCTTGGAGGGACGTTACAAGGGGGAGGGATATTGCAAAATATTGCATATGCTAGCAGATTACCTTTAAACAACTTTAAATCATCATTTCTTTATTGTTACAAAGTTTAGTCAAAGTTCAGACACTTGCTCCATTTCCCAATTTCTCCGCTGCAGAACTCAGACTTCCTCCTTCTGCTCAACAAAGTCTGGAAGGAACAAAGGTCGGAGCAAGAAAGAGGAAGTTCACAGGAAACATTACTCTATGGAAAAAGTCAGATGTAGAAAATACAGGCTAGACAGCATAAATCTTAAAGGGAACAGGAGAATTGCATCAGTACACTCAAAATGGAGTTTGAAAGTCTTCAGCTAATTAGGACCAAATATCATTAACTCTTTCTTTGCCTTAACAACGCTACCTGTGGTACCTGGTAACGTGTGTACCAGCGCTGCGGCCGGCCGCTGAGGTGATGGAGGTGCATCTCAGTGTAGTACAGCTCCCCACAGGTGGAGCTTTACCTCAGGGCATCGGGGATGGATGAGGGGAGTCATAGTAGCGTTTCTTCAGTCAATGCTGTGGGTAGCGGTGGGTAAGCAGGCACACATACACAGTAGTCTTTGTTTTGGTACCTTTTACTGATTACGGGTAACAGGTACAGTCCAGAGAAGTAACCAGGTCCCCGATGCAATTTGGGACTTTCACCTTGGAGAGTTGTGAGGCCTCCTCAGTTACTGTATACTGTGGTTTGGGGTACGTTCTCCCTATAACTGAACTCACCGCTCCTTCTTCCCTCCCTGGGCTTAGCTCTAACACTGACAATGAGGTCCTTCTGCGGGGTCCCTATTCTTCCCTAGGCCCCTGGTCCTGTGCTTGGCCAGTTTCGAGTGTCTCTTAGTTTGTTACCTCAGGGGGATTAGATCCTCCTGGTCCTTCTGGGCTTTTCCTGCTGCAGTGAATATCTCGAACTCCGGTGTCCGGGAGAACTAAAGGGAAGCTTGATCTGTTCCCTTTTTCAATTCAGTGTTTCCTCCACTGGCTTCCAACGCTCTGCCTAGTGTGCAGCACAGCTGGGTCAGTGTTCTCTGGTCCTGGGCCTGGCTCTAACCCAGTGACCAGCTCCTTCACTCCTGCCCTCTCCTCTCTCTGGAACTAACTGCTTCTCACTGGACCAACTGACTCCTCCCCTCAGGCCTGGATCTTGTATAGGGGATCTGGCATAAGGCAGCCAGTAGAGCTTCCCCTTCAGGTCTGGGGTGGAAGGTGTTGTGTGCTGTGTGTACCAAGGTGTAAATCCCTCCTTGCACTGGTGGATCCTGTGGCAATCCCCTGCAGGGGTGCCACACTAGTAACTGGTTAGCTGATTGGTCCTCTAGTCTAGATGTAGGGATGCTGGGATGAGAGCCTCAGTTCGACATTATCCCCTCCAATGACTGGGATACCACACACTCTATTTTGGGTGCAGTACCCCTACTGTGGCGCACTGACCAGTGGGGCGCCACACATCCACTAGGCGAGCCAATCTATCTATCCTATTTAAAGTGGCGCTGTCATATTCTAGCCGGTTTCTGGAACCTCCTCTCACCTGGGGACTCGAGACATTTTTGATGTCCCATCCAAGACCACCTGCCAGGCTAAAAACATATAAGGATTAATCCTCATAAAGAGGGTATTAAATTTAAACTTGGACTGGGGACCATAGATGTTTATGAGCCAAAACTACTGTCCCTTTATAAGCACATCTAAGGTCAAGCACTTCCCCATTTACAACCCATGCATTTATCGGCATACTACATCTGCGGTTTTAAAAAGAACCACCACCCTGCTTTACGGCTCGGCCGCAAGAGACCATTAGAAGGGACCATGAGTCCACTCCCTTCTTGCTTTATGCAAGGAGGCGAGATCCGTCAACTAGGTCTCTTGCAAAAACAAAATGACGGCATCAAAATGGCTGAGAAAATCAAAGGCCGTAAACCTAGCCACATCTGACTTTATTAATGGCAACATTAATGGTCACCAGAATCAATAGGATGATTGCCGCTATCATGAGTGATTAGGTTTCAAGAAAAAGAAAAAAACATGCATAGATCAATGTACACACCAAAGATGTATAACAAATGAAAACCTTGTTGCATAAATATATCAATAATACAACACACATTAAAAACAATTAAAATGTGGGTCTTGTGCCCATTGTCACAGAATAATGAAGCAATATAACCATAGTTGATGGCATTTAGAGGGGAGCAGCAAGTGGTATTCAAGTAAAATAAGTACCCCCACTGTACATACAATAGATCAGTAATAATACTATAATACATAATATTAAAACACTACACTTACAATGGTTGATATGAATTATTTACACATTTTTTTAGATCAGGACTACTAACACTTATAATACTTCATCAATAAGACTCAGATACAATAATGACCAGTGTGGGCTACACCATTATTGGTATTCCAGATATCAAACTGTAGTTTAAATTGTATACACTACCATTCAAAAGTTTTGGGTCACCCAGGCAATTTTGTGTTTTCCATTAAAACTCATACTTTTATTTACCAAATGAGTTGCAAAATCAATAGAAAATATAGTCCAGACATTGACAAGGTTAGAAATAATGATTTATATTTGAAATAATAATTTTCTCCTTAAAACTTTGCTTTAGTCAAAGAATGCTCCCTTTGCAGCAATTACAGCATTGCAGACCTTTGGCGGGTTTTATTTAATGAAGCTGCCAGATGAAGAGCTGTGAAGTGTCGATTTCTCAAACTAGAGACTCTAATGTTCTTGTCTTGTTGCTCAGTTGTGCAGTGGGGCATCCCACTTCTCTTTCTACTCTGGTTAGAGCCTGTTTGGGCTCTTCTCTAAAGGGAGATATACACACCGTTGTAGGAAATCTTCAGTTTTTTGGCAATTTCTCACATGGAATAGCCTTCATTTCTAAGAACAAGAATTGACTGTCGAGATTCACATGAAAGTTCTCTTTTTCTGGCCATTTTGAAAGTTTCATAGAACAAACAAATGTAATACTCCAAATTCACAACTACAGTAGCTCAAAGGAAGGTCAATTTTATAACTTCTCTAATCAGCCAAACCATTTTCAGCTGTGATAACATACCCCATATATACTCGTGTATAAGCCGACCCGTGTATAAGCCGGCCCCCCTACTTTTGCCCCCAAAATCTGGGAAAACCTATTGACTCGTGTATAAGCCGAGGGTGGACCCCAGCACAGGTATACAGCCCTCAGCAGTGTGGTATACAGCAGCCCCAGAGGTATATACAGCAGCCCCAGTGGTAGTATACAGCAGCAGCCCCAGTGGTATATACAGCAGCAGCCCCAGTAGTTAGTATACAGCAGCCCCACAGGTATATACAGCAGCCCCAGTGGTAGTATACAGCAGCCCCAGAGGTAGTATACAGCATCCCCAGAGGTATATACAGCCCCAGTGGTAGTATACAGCAGCCCCAGAGGTATATACAGCCCCAGTGGTAGTATACAGCAGCCCCACAGGTATATACAGCCCCAGTGGTAGTATCTAGCAGCCCCACAGGTATATACAGCCCCAGTGGTAGTATACAGCAGCCCCACAGGTATATACAGCCCCAGTGGTAGTATACAGCAGCCCCACAGGTATATACAGCCCCAGTGGTAGTATACAGCAGCCCCAGAGGTAGTATACAGCAGCCCCAGAGGTATATACAGCCCCAGTAGCAGTATACAGCAGCCCCAGAGGTATATACAGCCCCAGTGGTAGTATACAGCAGCCCCACAGGTATATACAGCCCCAGTGGTAGTATCTAGCAGCCCCACAGGTATATACAGCCCCAGTGGTAGTATACAGCAGCCCCACAGATATATACAGCCCCAGTGGTAGTATACAGCAGCCCCAGCGGTATATACAGCCCCAGTGGTAGTATACAGCAGCCCCACAGGTATATACAGCCCCAGTGGTAGTATACAGCAGCCCCACAGGTATATACAGCCCCAGTGGTAGTATACAGCAGCCCCACAGGTATATACAGGCCCCCCCCATCAGTATACAGCAGCCCCAGTGGTAGTATACAGATGCCCCAGAGGTCCCCCCATCTATATACAGGCCCCCCCGCCGCAATCCTGTAAGGGAAGAGATTAGTATACTTATCCCTCCGCTGCCGCTGTCCCGCCGCCATCGCGATCCTCCGTCTTCTTCCAGCGTCTTCCGTCTTCCTCCGGCTTCCTCCTCGGTCGCGCAGGCAATGACGTCATTGCCTGCGACCATCGGAGAAAGCCGGAAGAAGACGGAAGACGCTGGAAGAAGACGGATGATCGTGATGGCAGCGGGACAGTGGCAGCGGAGGGATAAGTATACTAATCTCTTCCTTTACAGGATTGCGGCGGGGGGGGCCTGTATATAGATGGGAGGCACTGTATACTGTATACATTGTATACAGTATACAGTGACTCGCGTATAAGCCGAGGGGGGGACTTTTCAGACCAATTTTTGGGCTGAAAAACTCGGCTTATACGCGAGTATATACGGTACTTGTGCAAGGGTTTTCTAGGGTTTTCTAAACATCCATTAGCCCTCTTACACAGTTAGCAAACACAATGTACCATTAAAACACTGGAGGGGTGCTTGTTGGAAATGGGCCTCAGTACACTTACAGTATGTAGATATTGCATTAAAAAACAGACTTTTGCAGCTAGAATAGTCATTTACCACTTTAACAATTTATAGAGTGTATTTCTGATTCATTTAATGTTAGCTTCATTGAAAAAAAATGTGCTTTTCTTTAAAAAAAAAGGAAATTTCTAAATGACCTCAAAGTTTTGAACGGTAGTGTACCTAAGATGAACCAAAATGTAGTTACTAGTACATACTTGTACCATCGTGAGGAAATGTATTGATCCCATATCAGTTTAACCCTGCTGTTCTGTTCCCATGTACTATACACTTGTTTTGCTCCTGGGTCACTATGACCCGGTTTATTAAATCTTGATTTTAGATACTCTAACTCAATTACTTTTATACCTTTTGCTTACTAGACTATATGGGAACATGTTTGGAAATAAAAAAAAAGAAAAATTAAATTGAAATCTTTTTTTTTATTTTATTCAGAAAAAACTTAGTAATAAGCAAAACGAAAAATAGCAAACTACACATATGTGATAAAAAAAACAGCAAATAAAACATTCTGTGAAAAAGAATTAAAGATAATAAACACTTCAATTTGAACATATTCACATGGTAATATTACTTTATGTATTCTTGCATGAAGAACAATAAACATGGGCTTTGCATAAGAATTTTTGGCATCCAGAACATGTAATACTTGCTTTATTATCACAAGAATAAGGGCAATAGCTGCACCTTTTTCTTTTTATTCTTGAAGCACCGCTAGTAGAGGCCATGGGGGTAGACGTGGTTGTGGAGGCCATGGTTTCACTTTCCTGAGCATGTTGCTGGATGCTCTGTACAAGGCCTGCTGCTCCTTCCGATCCGATGTTACCTTTCTTTCCTCAATATACAGCCTAACCAGTGCTTTTCCAAGTTCTTCTATAAAGAGTCTTCATTTAAGGAGTTTGTTTGTATTCCAATTCGGGTTGATTTCCCTCCACAACACAAAAGCATTGTATGCCGACAAATCCAGAATGTTGTAAAACAGAATTATATGCCACCAATTTGTTTTTCTTTTGCAGGTATATGTACTAATGAGCTGATCTAATGTGTCTACACCACCTTTGGTTGCCTTATAGTCCAAGATCATGTTAGGTTTTTTATTTTCCCAGGTACTTACTTCATTATCATGGTGGTTCGTACTCATTAGTATTACTTTTTTATTTTTTCTTGGAACATACGCAACAGACTTAGCAAAAAAAAAATTATTTGGAGGCCTTTAGAGCTCAGCTTTACAAAATAAGGCCCTCTTACACAGCGCGTTCTGCGCAGTCCATTCTGCGCAGAATATACACGTGTAGTGCACATCTAGTGATCTCTCTGGATGCGCTCTACATTTTAGTATAGACTGTGCACCAAAGATAATCAATATAAAGCCATTTTTATGGTGCGCAGATCTCAATGCATACACCCGGCAGATTGTGTGTACGACCACACTGAAATAATATAGGAAATAAATAAATTGATATACAATAGTAGATGCAATAAATAGACCCAACTGAGGTTATAACTCCTTTGTTTCACTGAAAATATGGCCTCACAGTTGTAAAAAATGATGCCGGGTCACTATGACCTGAACACGACTCGTGTACAAATTGGCGTGTAGCTAAAAGTAAGCAAAAAAAAAAATACTCATAGCTAGGTCCCCCCAAATGAGGAAAAGTCAAGTAACCTCAAGTTTTAGAAACTCATAGAAAAATATCTACAGGGCCACAAAAAATTGTCTACGGGTCACCATGACCCGAACAGAACAGCAGGGTTATATAGTATGCAAAGAAGGGACCAATATCTGATCACTGATATACAACCCCTGGCAAAAATTATGGAATCACCTGGCTTTAGAGGATGTCCATTCAGTTGTTTATTGTTGTAGATAGAAAGCAGATCACAGACATGGCACAAAACTAAAGAAATTTCAATTGGCAACTTTATGGCTTTAAGAAACACTAAACGAAATAAAGATAAAAAAATGTAGTCAGTAAGGGTACCTTTTTTCGGACCAAGCAGAGGGAAAAAAATGATGGAATCGCTCAATTCTGAGGAAACAATTATGGAATCACCCTGTAAATTTTTATTTCCAAAACTAACACCTGCATCAAATTAGATCTGCTCATTAGTCTGCATCTAAAAAAGAGTGATCACACCTTGGAGAGCTCTTGCACCAAGTGGACTGACATGAATCATGGCTCCAACATGAGAGATGTCAATTCAAATAAAGGAGATGATTATCAAACTCTTAAAAGTGGGTAAATCAACACGAAATGTTGCAAAAGACGTTGGTTGTTCAGTCAGCTGTGTCTAAAATCTGGTCAAAATACAAACAACATGGGAAGGTTGTTAAAGGGAAACATACTGGTAGACCAAGGAAGACGTCAAAGCGTCAAGACCAGAAACTTAAAGCAATATGTCTCCAAAACAGGAAATGCACAACAAAACAAATGAGGAACTAATGGGAGGAAACTGGAGTCAATGTCTGTGACCGAACTGTAAGAAACCGCCTAAAGGAAATGGGATCTGCATACAGAAAAGCTAAATATAAGCCATCATTAACACCTAAACAGAAAAAAACAAGGTTACAATGGGCTAAGGAAAAGCAATCATAGACTGGATGACTGGATGAAAGTCATATTTAGTGATGAATCTCGGATCTGCATTGGGCAAGGTGATGATGTTGGAACTTTTGTTTGGTGCCTTTCCAATGAGATTTATAAAGATGACTGCATGAAGAGAACATGCAAATTTCCACAGTCATTGATGATATGGGTCTGCATGTCAGATAAAGGCACTGGGGAGATGGCTGTCATTACATCTTCAATAAATGCCCAAGTTTACATTGACATTTTGGACACTTTTCTTATCCCATCAATTGAAAGGATGTTTGGGGATCATATCATTTTTCAAGATGATAATGCATCCTGCCATAAAGCAAAAACTGTGAAAACATTCCTTGAAAGAAGACACATAAGGTCAATGTCATAGCCTGCAAATAGTCCAGATCTCAATCCAATTGAAAATCTTTGGTGGAAGTTGAAGAAAATGGTCCATGACAAGGTTCCAACCTGCAAAGCTGATCTGGCAACAGCAATCAGAGAAAGTTGGAGCCAGATTGATGATGAGTACTGTTTTTCACTCATTAAGTCCATGCCTCAGAGACTGCAAGCTGTTATAAAAGCCAAAGGTGGTGCAACAAAATGCTAGTGATGTATTGGAGTGTTCTTTTGTGTGTTTGTTTTTCATGATTCCATAATTATTTCCTCAGAATTGAGTGATTCCATAATTATTTTCCCTCCGCTTGGTCTGAAAATTACCCTTACTGACAACCACATTTTATATCTTGATATCTTTTAGTGTTTCTTAAAGCCATAGAGTTGCCATTTAAAATTACTTTAGTTTTGTGCCATGTCTGTGATCTGCTTTAATTCAATAGCATTAAACAACTGAATGAACATCCACCGAGCCAGGTGATTTCATAATTTTTGCAAGGGGTTGTATAATAAATATGTAAGTCAGTGGATGTAGTCAAGGTCAAACACGTGACTTCAACCTGGGCGTCCAGAAGAAGAAGACCCCACGTGTTACTCTGCCTTGGACAGCTTCGCCAAGGAAGTGAGACACACTGCTGGGTGTTGCTCTACAGTATAAGTACTAAGCTAATAAGAGTTAAGAATATTTCCATATCATCTGTCCCTTTGTGCGCCAAATAAATTCAACCAGCAGTTCAGAGAAACATCAATGCATCCAGCACAGGTAGGTAGAATTTCCATAAGATTTTTATTCCAACATTGGTAAAAACATGGATCAACGAAGCAGTCAAGGCATAAGGTAATGCCACATCTTATCTTTTGGAATATCTACCTACCTGTGCTGAACGCATTGATGTTTCTCTGTACAAAGCTAATCAAGTGAAGATAAAATACAGATAGTGCAGTGGTTTTAATAATGATAAGATTACCAACTAGTAGCCCCCAAGGCAAAGTGTGCTGGCATACACGTGGGCAAGTTGGAGGCCATCAAAGGCAGACATGCTTCCGATGATAGGGAAAGGATAAGTAACTATAGTAACCTGTGCGCAAGCGCAAGAGTGCGTCGCCATTTATATCAGCAAATAGAAAAAAATCAAATGTATTACTTCCGGTAGTAGGGGAGGGATGAGTCACCATAGAAACCTATGCGCAAGCACCTTATAGTTTAAGCTGTGTATGCATTGTTAAGTCATGTACGATGCACACCAGGGTCGGAGGGTGCTCGGTAACTGGGCCGGTTTGTTCGGTGGGAAGTCACGGTGGTGGTGACCCAACTTCGTGGCCCTGGGCATGCAGTAAAAGGCGGTGATTATTTACAAGGGATAAGTTTGTGACGCCACCTGTTGTTATTCTAGTCAGAGTGACCAGCGCTGCTTTAGGACCTCTGGGGCCGATGGAGTGGCACCCTTGGTGGTACTGCTCCCCAAAAGTAGAGCAGGGCCCCAGGGCAGATGGAAATATTATTCAGTTGGGGTGGTGGCAGTGTAGAGAATTGCATGGCGAGGAATAAGAGGCAAACACAGCCATTTTTTACCTTTATCTTTACCAAAACAGTCCCAAACTTTCTCGGGAATGTTAACCACCTCTCCATAGCAGCTTATCCAGGTCATAATATTTACACAAGAAAGTGTCGCATTAGCTGTTACGATGGTCACATTCTTTACCGTATTTTGCCGACTTATCGCCTCTATGGCAAGATTCTTCAATTTGGGACAACCTTGAGTCAGCTGATACTGGGAGTAGAAGAGCTTCGTGTCCTCTGATCTATTAAAGCTTACATTGAAGTAGGTGGTATGGTAAGGCTGGATCAGCATGGTTACATTATATCTTTTGAAGCAGATCTTCACCAGGAGCTCAACTATATTGTCTCTACAATCCCAATGACATGCCCAAGGCTCATCCAGTAAAAATGGAGAACATTCTTATGTGCACCACCCTGCCCTGATGTTTGCATAGACTGTACAATCTCTGCCCCATCATCTCAGAAAGCAGACAGACCATGTCTCTTTATCCAAAAAGACAAGTCAACCACCGCATCCCCTATCATCAAGGTGTCCTCACCACTCCTTGGGGCGTCCAGAAGGCTCCATTGCAAGTCACCTTCACCAAAACAATCAGACAATTCCTCAGCCACTCTTCGTTTCCTTGCCCCAGCAACAGCAGTCTCAGCATAACTACTGACCTGAGGGCCAGTTGCCTTTGCTGTGGAGGCAGTGGAACCTGCAACATCCACTTCACTCTACTCCCAACATTCACCTCACGACCACCAATCACTCCATTATAACCACACACTTCCCCCGCAAACCCACTTGTACTCTCAATTGTTACTACCTCCATTCCCTCAAATGTTACGACTCCATTCACACCTGCCGGGACTGGCTCAGGCAAGGCTTCATCACTAATCACATTATTTGCAATATTTACATCTTTTGTCACTGTATCAAATTTCACAGTCCTTTTTTTCTTTTTCCTTGACCTTCCCTGGGGTCTTATACTCACCAATGGATGAGCAGCCCTGCTCCCCTGCTGCAGTGCCCTCTATTAACTTGGCCCCTGGTGTCACTGCGTTAACAGAAGGTGACCCAGCCTGCCTCTCCTCTTTAATAGCAGCACGGCACTCTGCATTTTGAGATACCCTCGCACTCAGTGGTGTACATGATTCCTCTCTTGAGGACCCCTGCTGAAACTACATGACCACCCATCCTGCTCCCTCCTTCCCACGTGGTGACCAGCCCAGATAAAGGGGGGAAAGATGGAAATTCCTGTGCGCATCCAATATTTAGTACAACTAATAAAACTGCAACAGAGCCATTACTGTTGTGAACCACAAAGAAGGCAGCACCATTACACCTTCTACTCTATTTTTCACTTTCCACATCTGACTGGCCTCCCAGACTCACCGCAGAAACCTGGCACGCCTGTCCATCAGGGTTGATATCAGCAGATATAGGCATGCTTAGGTATTTGTAACCCAGCACCTCCCATGCAGCTTTCATTTTCTTTTTTTTCTTCCTTTTTTTACCTTCATGAACTTATTCATTCCCAAAGGTGAAATTACTGGTTGGTGGGAGACTTCACCTGGTTTATCTCAATAACCAATTCACCTTTGCTGGAATCACTGTAACTTGTACTGTCATTTGTAAAATCTTCACCCGCCCTGCTCCTCTGTCTCTGTAAGGTGGGAGCTGGGCTGAGTTGCTTGCCTTGCCTGCAGGGGACCACTGTTGTCACAGACATTGCTGTAATGTCTAATTGTCTCTTTGCTCTGGTTTCCTCTGTTTCACTCTACATATCCACTTCCTTGCTTTTGTGGTGAAAACCCCACCCCCCTCAGCTACACCACTCTCTATGACACTGCCTTCTGTAGCATTGCTGCTGTAAGGGAGGTTCTGCCCACTCTCAACAACGCCACTGCTTGAGGCACTTCTGGGTGGGGCCTCACCATATTGTATTCTGCTAGGCTGGTTAGCCCTGCTGAGAGGGCATTTCCAGTGGGAGGGACACTGCTGCTGGGAAGATTGCAAACTGTACTTCCACTGTACCTTTCTCCTTGATTTCTCTAGCTTTGACTCTGCTTCTTTCACTTGATGGAGTGACATCGCCTGGTATGGCATCACCCTGCTGCACTCCACATATGGTACATTGCTCTCCTTTGACCCTCTAGGCCACTAAATACTGGCAGTGGGTATAGCACACAAAGATGGGATGGCCCTGGGTGGAGCTTCATCCCCTGACACATCCCAGCTACCATAAAAATTGCCTCAGAAGGTGTCTGAGTAGGTGGGGCTACACTCATACTGGGTGGGACAATAACCCGAACACCAGATCTCCGTGTTAATCCATTTTCCTCCAAAAATCTGGTATAATTCCTAAACTTATCCATAAAGGGTCATGAATTCCTCATGATCTTCTCATGGACAGCCATCACAGACTTCAACGCAGATTTCAGGATTTTAACCATTGCTGACAGATCCTTACAATTTTTTTTTAAAGAATGATCTCTCATAAACCTTGCATCCTACAGTTACTCCTGGAGACTGCACACTCATCTCCCAGACTCCTCATATTCCTTGATCAACTGAGCTTCCTGTGTGGGAGAGGTGCTCAGGACCTCATGGGGTTCGATGACACCCCAACACCTCTCTAGCGTCACACTAGTCCTTCCTGGGTAGGCAATTACCCCTTAATTTTTCAGTTAGTTGAAACTTCCTGGGATGTCTCTGGGAACACGATCTTCCTTGTCTTGGCAGATCTTCTGGGTTCATCCTCAGATGGTGGTTTTCTTCCTTTCCCCCCCAAGGATGTTGACTGGGGCCAGGAGACTGGGATACATGCATCCTTTCCCAGGAAACTGCCTCCTCTTTGTGGAAAGAGGAGAAAGAAAGCAGGGTGTTGGCTAGATACACCTGGAACACAAGGAGCTCTGCACACACCCAACAACTTCTGCAGGTGATAAAATTAGCACCTGTGCAATGCTAAGGAAATCCTTAAAACATCACTGTTTTCAGATCTTGAGGACTTTGATTTGCCACCCCTGCCCTAGAAGTCTCAGTGGAAGTAGCCAGGGGGCAAGACGAATCCTTTAACCCTTTCACCACAACTGTGGTTCTCCTGGACCCTCTTAGGCCCTGTGAGCATGGTGTCCTGTTTGATGCTTTTTTAATGCAGATTTTGAGAATCTGCATCAAAATCTGCATGTCTATCCTGAGGCCAGCAAAGTCTTTGACAGTTCAGAAGTGCTTTTTTTTTCCTTGCACATGTGGTTCAGATTTCTTTTTTCTGCCCCAAAATCTGCACCAATCTGCAAGGAAAAAAACATTGGCACAACACTTCAGAACTCTCATAGACTTTGCTGGATTCAGGATAGACATGCAGATTATCAAATTGTACTTCAAAAAAAGCATCAAACAACATGCCATGGCCACAGTGGAATACCCTGCTGCCAGATAACCTAATGCAACCTCAGAGAAGTCATGATGAGTATGTCTGAAGTTCATGAGCAGGCCTGCAGGTGTGCTGAGTGTGACAGGGGTGCTTAAGCTTGCTAAGTAATAGTGTAAGAAGTTAATGTCTGTGCCAAAACAGTGGTACTTCAAAGTAACATGGTTTGAGCTGTGTTTGGCAGCTTTTGGGCCCCTTTAGAGTGTATTCTAGGCTCTTTATTTTGCCTCCCATTGATTTGAATGGGGTTCAGAACTTTGTCAAACTGTTTGTCGAACGTTGCATGTTAGATGAACCAAACTGAATTCAAACTTCCAAAGGTTCCCTCATCTCTAGTGGCAACCTACCAGCAGAAGCCTAACCTCACCATCAGAGGCTCTAGTGAAGACAAGGTAGTCCCTTAGGCTTACCCCTTTGGGTCGAGATTGGTGACTCGGCCCTTTGGGTATACTTCCCCATGCCCTTGATAGCATTACAGGTGCTCTAGGGTAGTTGTCAAGCTATCTCGACTGTGATGTTTAACAGGCAAAAAAGGCTGTTTGGGCCTTCTTTAAAATTGGGTGGTCTGTATAGTGTTTTTAATTCCACAGCACTTCAAAAATGATTATAGCTGCCTACATTGGGGCTCAAAATCTAACTTTTTAGGTCTGATGAGTATGGGAATAAACTGGAGTTCTAACCATTGTGGCATTGTACTGCACATTTTCAAAATTGAGTAATCACTCAAATTGGTGGAAGATGTTGTGTCCAAACATAAGTGAACGTACCAAGTGATGAGTCTGCACCTGGTCCACTCTTAATCATAGCCCCATTAAGAACAACAAGAAATCACTACAGGGTGATGTTCCATTATTCATAGCTGTTGTATTTAGATTAGGCTGTCTCCTTGAAAAATATTATTTTCAAAATAAATGCTTTGAGTTCCAGGACATTGAGTGAACAGCAATGGGGAGGCGTTCAAAGGCAATGGCTGAGAATGTCAGTATCAATCCTATCGGCAGGACCACCAGCTTGATCATAAATATAATGCCATGCTTTCTAACTGCAACTGCTACAGTTTACACAACAGGATTATAAAATTAGGTTCTCTATGGGGAACAGGGAAAATAATCTTTGGAGGGGACTTTTAATAACATTCTTGCTCTATGGGGAATCTCTGAAATTCATGGCTTTGGGGGTCATTGTTAAAACCTTTAGTTTCCTCATTTACTTGGTATGTAACCATGATTGATATGGTGACAGAGCTCCTTTAACCCCTTAATGACGAAGAAATTTGTCATTTTTCATTTTCGTTTTTTTCGCTCCTCGGCTTCCAAGAGCCATAACGTTTTTATTTTTCCGTCAATATAGACATATGACGGCTTGTTTTTTGGGGGACGAGTTGTACTTTCAGATGCAATAATTTGTTTTACCATATAATGTACAGGGAAATTGCAAAAAAATTCCAAGTGCAGTGAAATTGCAAAAAAAGTGCAATTACACGTTTGTTTTTTGGATTTTTTAGTCGCCGTGTTCACTATATGGTAAAACCGACGTGACGGTGCGATGCCTCGGGTCAGTACGAGTTTGTAGATACCAAACATGTATACCTTTATTGGTATCTAGATGGTGGAAAAAAATTCAAAATCATGAAAAAAAAAAACATTGCACTTTTTGCGCCATGTTCTGCGACCCGTAGCGTCCTCATTTTTCGGGATCTGGGGCTGGGTGATGGCTTATTTTTTGCGTATCGAGCTGACGTTTTTAATGATACCATACTTGGGTGGATGCGCTGTTTTGATCGCCCGTTATTGCATTTTTTAGCATTGTTGCAGCGACCAAAAAAACGTAATTTTGGCGTTTGAACCATTTTTTGCGCTACGCAGTTTACGGCTCTCATTATTTGATTATTTATATTGATAGATCGGGCGATTCTGAACGCGGCGATACCAAATATGTGTATTTTATTTAATTTTTTAATACTTTTATTGTGGATGGGAGAAAAGGGGGGTGATTTGAACTTTTATGTTTTTTTTTTTTTTTTCAACTTTGTAAAAACTTTATTTGTTTATTAATTCTTAATTTTACACAGCCCCTGTGAGAGGCACCCTGCTGCACAGTCCGATCGCTTCTGACACATACAGAGGAGCTGCAGCTCCTCTGTATGTGTCAGAATCGCGGACCTGTTGTGGTTGGCAGCCTCTGCCAACCACAAGCAGGAAATTCTCCATACAGGTTCCAGGGTCAAGCCAGGACCCTGGCCTGTGACATCAGCACGGGAGATCCCGCGATACTATCGCGAGATCTCCCCTGGAGCCCGGTAAGCGCGCGCTGCACGCTCCGGCTCCCTTAGATCCCGCTTTCAGAGATTGATGGCGGGATCTAAGGGGTTAAACAGCGCCTATCGGTGGCGGGACCGATTGGTGCTGTTTCTCCCACATCTCAGCTAGTGAGATCAGCTGAGATGTGGGAGGTTTGGAGTGAGCTCCACGCCGGAGCTCACTCCAAACACGGGGGTAACGACAGCCGACGTCTAGAGACGTAAGGCTGTCGTTAACAGGTTAAGTAAGCTCTTTTTCTGCCCTCTAGCCCTTACTATGACCATTTTACAGCCATTTTTTGGCACTGAAGTTCGGGTTCATTTTGCCCTATATGGCGAGCTTTGTCCAGGGTCAAATTTTGATGAAGTCCAGTCCCTGAATCAAATTTTTTTTTAGTCAGGCTGAACCCGTGAAACTCGCACAACCTTGAGTCTAGGAAGCTTATTATGTCTTTAAAACATCTGTTTAAGAGAGCCTAATATTTTTTAGGGAATTGTTTTGAATTTTTTTTTTCTTATCTTTTTTTTCTTTTGGTGAGCAAACCTTTCTTATTGCAGAGAATCATCAGAGTGCAAGTCCATCTCTTCTACACTTATGTGATAGCAATTCATATAAAAGAACTAATATGGCCATTATTTGCTTCAAACACATATTCTTATAGGTCTGTTCATATTCACACTCAAAACAACCGTACTATGGATATTTCTTCTTGAAAATGTAGTCAGTATTTCATGTAATTCCATACATTTACTATACAGATTTTTGGCAAGTGCACAACTGTGGTATTATATGTATAATTTATATATGTTGTTCTTGCATTGCTGCAGTGCACTGCCCATTACCCTTATTCATCACCATTTCAGATGAATTGGTGAATTGGTGAACTTAATAAAGTTATTTGGTTTCATCCTTATGTCTCCTACAAATATGCAGTCTTCAATAATCACTGCACCTAGTACCTCCACAACCCAGTTGTGCGGGTTCTAGGGCAGGGGTTTCAAACTCAGCTGGGCTGGTGGGCTGCACATAGAAAAAATTGATATTGGGGGGCCGCATTGCTTGTAGGACTAAGTGACATTTTTATTAATACCAGAATTTTTTGATCAATCCAGTAATGTCTAAATCCTGATCCTCTTTTTTTAAGTATTGTCCCCACCCTGGTTCTCTTCTTGTATTGATGTCCCCATCCTGGTCCTTTTCTTGTGGAAATGATCTCATACTGGTCCCCATCCTATAGTAATGTCCCACATCCTGGTCCCACTCTTGCAGTAATGCCTCCATCCTGGTCCTTACCTTGTCCTTAAATCCCTATCCTGATCTCTTTCTTGTAGTGTCCCCATCCTGGTCCTCATCATATAGTAATGTCCGCATCCTGTTCCCCATCTTTTAGTAATGTCACCATCGTGTACTAATACCCCATTCTGATCTCCTTCTTGTAGTAATAATCTCTCCTTGTGCCTCATCTTGTAGTAATGCCCTATCCTGGTTCCCTTCTTAAAGTAATATCCCCTTCCTGGTCCCCTTGTAGTAAAGCCCAATCATGGTCCCCATATTGTAGTAATGTCCCCACCCTGATCCCGTTCTTGTAGTAATGTGACCATCCTGGTCCTCATCATGTAGTAATGTTCCATCCTGGTGCTCACAATGTAGTAATGTCTCCATCTTGTTGCAATACCTCCATCCTGGTCCCCTTTTGTAGTAATGTCTCCATTCTGATCCCCTTTTGTAGTAATGTCCATATCCTGGCCCCCATAGTGTAGTAATGTCCGCCATGCTGGTCCCCTATTTAGGTGATGTCCCCCATCCTGGACCTCTTTTGTAGTCATGTTCCCCATCCTGGACCCCTTTTATAGTTATGTCGCTCATCCTGGACCCCTTTTGTAGCGATGCCCTCCATTCCGGACCCTTTTTGTAGTGATGTTTACTATCCTGGACCCTTTTTGTAGTGATGTCCCCCATCCTGGTGCCCTTTTGTAGTGATGTTCCCCATCATGATCCCCTTTTGTACTGATGTTCCCCATCCTGGTCCCCTTTTGTAGTCATGTCCCGCATCCTGGTCATCTTTTGTAGTAATATCCCTATCCTGGACCCCTTTTGTAGTAATGTGTAGCATCCCAGGACCACTTTTGCAGTAATGTCCCCATCCTGATCCCATTTTGTAGTGATGTCCCCAGCCTGGTCTACCTTCTCTTTATACACACACACACACACACACAAATTCTAACACACACTCACTCACACACTCACACTCTTACACACACACCTCACTCTCACTCACACACACACTCACACACTCACACACATCCACACACACTCACACACACATTCTCACACACGCTCTTATATTTACACACTCACATTCTCACACACTCACACATTTTCTAACACACATTCACACACACACATTTTCTCTCACACACACTTTTCTAACCTTAACCTAGTCAGAGGTTCAGTGCAGGGGTGCTGCCGCGGTCTCCGCTGTGTTATGACTTCCAGCCACGGCACTGGCAAGCTCTGCCACTCTGCAAGATCAAAGCAAGCCGCAAACCAATGAGAGGCATGCAGCTGTGGGCCTCTCATTGCCCGACGGATTTCATTGATCTTGCTGAGTTACAGAGCTTGTCAGTGCCGTAGCTGGAAGTCATAATACAGTGGGGACCGCGGCAGCTTCCTGCACTGGCCCTCCAGCATAGTTAAGTTGTCCACAGTTCCACGGGCCACACAGTGAAGCCACAGGGGCTACATGCAGCCCACTAACTGCGTGTTTGAGGCCCCTGTACTAGGGGATGCATGAGTGATGTTACTTCTACAGCCTCCTGGCATAGAAGATTTAATTAATTGTGTCTGACTCAATCAGTGGAAGAAGCAGGCCTCTAGGAAAAGCAAACGGGTGTCACCTTGTAGTTCAGCATCTCAGTGCAATATTATCAATGCAGTCCAAACCAGCTACTCTGTGCTTCACCATGATTCACATGGTACTATGCGCTGGCATTATGTAGTTTGGCGATGGATACTCTGAAAGACATGCCTACCCTTGGGAAGGTAACCTATGTCACCACTCAGGGGCAAAGGGTGCATCAGCATCAAAGCCGCAGTGGTATCTATTGGAGGAAAACATGGACACATGTGACTTGGAGCACTATCCTTCTACCCATATTGGGTCTCCTCTACAGTGAGGTGCTGAACTCCAATGCCAAAGGAGGACCTGAGCTCACGGTCAGGAGGTTCCCCGATTCCCATGACATTTGTGGAGTACCACATGTCACACTGCAGAGAACCTTGCAGCATGTCTGGCTATATTACACCTGCAGCTACTGGATCACCAATACCACCAGGACCAGGAGTATGATGTAAATAAATTAAACACAAGATGGTATCTCACACGCCCATTAGACTACACATTTTTCATAACCAGAACACTTCTCTGTGTTGGAGGGATTGTGGAAGTGTGGGAACCTTATCCCACATCTGTTGGGAATGTAGAACTCTTGCTCAGTTTTGGAATCAAATAAAAAGGTTAATTTTTGATATTATAGGGCTTCAGATTTGTCTAAACCCACAGTTGACCTTGCTTCTTCTAGGCATAGCAGATTAGCCTAGGCAGCACAGGCAGCTAATAATTGGAGAGATACTTCTCCACCTGTGGCCCAGGAGACTATCGCTAAAATTGCGGGCCATAATACATACAGTTAGGGCCAGAAATATTTGGACAGTGACACAAGTTTTGTTATTTTAGCTGTTTACAAAAACATGTTCAGAAATACAATTATATATATAATATGGGCTGAAAGTGCACACTCCCAGCTGCAATATGAGAGTTTCCACATCCAAATCGGAGAAAGGGTTTAGGAATTATAGCTCTGTAATGGATAGCCTCCTCTTTTTCAAGGGACCAAAAGTAATTGGACAATGGACTCTAAGGGCTGCAATTAACTCTGAAGGCGTCTCCCTCGTTAACCTGTAATCAATGAAGTAGTTAAAAGGTCAGGGGTGGATTCCAGGTGTGTGGTTTTGCATTTGGAAGCTGTTGCTGTGACCAGACAACATGCGGTCAAAGGAACTCTCAATTGAGGTGAAGCAGAACATCCTGAGGCTGAAAAAACAGAAAAAATCCATCAGAGAGATAGCAGACATGCTTGGAGTAGCAAAATCAACAGTTGGGTACATTCTGAGAAAAAAGGAATTGACTGGTGAGCTTGGGAACTCTAAAAGGCCTGGGCGTCCACGGATGACAACAGTGGTGGATGATCGCCGCATACTTTATTTGGTGAAGAAGAACCCGTTCACAACATCAACTGAAGTCCAGAACACTCTCAGTGAAGTAGGTGTATCTGTCTCTAAGTCAACAGTAAAGAGAAGACTCCATGACAGTAAATACAAAGGGTTCACATCTAGATGCAAACCATTCATCAATTCCAAAAATAGACAGGCCAGAGTTAAATTTGCTGAAAAACACCTCAAGAAGCCAGCTCAGTTCTGGAAAAGTATTCTATGGACAGATGAGACAAAGATCAACCTGTACCAGAATGATGGGAAGAAAAAAGTTTGGAGAAGAAAGGGAACGGCACATGATCCAAGGCACACCACATCCTCTGTAAAACATGGTGGAGGCAACGTGATGGCATGGGCATGCATGGCTTTCAATGGCACTGGGTCACTTGTGTTTATTGATGACATAACAGCAGACAAGAGTAGCCGGATGAATTCTGAAGTGTACCGGGATATACTGTCAGCCCAGATTCAGCCAAATGCTGCAAAGTTGATTGGACGGCGCTTCATAGTACAGATGGACAATGACCCCAAGAATACAGCCAAAGCTACCCAGGAGTTCATGAGTGCAAAAAAGTGGAACAAATTCTGCAATGGCCAAGTCAATCACCAGATCTTAACCCAATTGAGCATGCATTTCACTTGCTCAAATCCAGACTTAAGATGGAAAGACCTGAAGGCTGCGGCTGTAAAGGCCTGGCAAAGCATTAAGAAGGAGGAAACCCAGCGTTTGGTGATGTCCATGGGTTCCAGACTTAAGACAGTGATTGCCTCCAAAGGATTCGCAACAAAATATTGAAAATAAAAATATTTTGTTTGGGTTATGTTTATTTGTCCAATTACTTTTGACCTCCTAAAATGTGGAGTGTTTGTAAAGAAATGTGTACAATTCCTACATTTTCTATCAGATATTTTTGTTCAACCCTTCAAATTAAACGTTACAATCTGCACTTGAATTCTGTTGTAGAGGTTTCATTTCAAATCCAATGTGGTGGCATGCAGAGCCCAACTCGCGAAAATTGTGTCACTGTCCAAATAATTCTGGCCCTAACTGTATGAGTACACTTTTTTTTACACGGAACAACTTGTATTACAAATACAAGGCTAAGTGGGAGCATTGGAACAATTACTGACACTCACATACAGGGTGAACGAGGCCGTTGTCACATACATTGTTTCCCCGAAAGTAAGCCCCCCCCGATTGTAAGGCCGCCTAGGGGTAAAGGGCCTCCCCCGAATATAAGGCCTTACAACCGGGGGGGCTAATGTAAGGCCCCTAGCGGGAAGGGGGGGAGAGCGGGTGCGGGTCACACGTCACGTGCACCCACTCATTAGATATGCACTGCATCCCCCTGTCAATCAGCGGCAGGGGGAAGCAGTGCATTATGTATATGGGCCCCCTCCTGCTGGCACACTACCCCCCAGCCGGTGTTCTGAGGCCCCCCTGCTGCTGCTCACATCTTACCCTCCAGCGTCTTATTGCAGCAGCCAGTGCGTCGGTCCTCCGTTCCTGTCCTCAGCTGTCTCCCGGATCATGTGACCGACCGGCGATGACGTCATGCGCTGCGACGGGTCACATGATCCGGGAGACAGCCGAGCTGGCTGCTGCAAGAAGATGCTGGAGGAGGTAAGATGTGAGCAGCAGGGGCAGCAAATGGGGGGGAGATCACGGGGGGCTCAGAACACTGTTCGGGGGCAGTGTGCCAGCAGGAGGGGGCCTGTATGCCACACTGCTGGGGCTGTATCCACACTGCTGGGGCTGTCTCCACACTGCTGGGGCTGTATCCACACTGCTGGGGCTGTATCCACACTGCTGGGGCTGTATCCACACTGCTGGGGCTGTATCCACACTGGCTGGGGCTGTATCCACACTGGCTGGGGTCTGTATACCCTGTGTACCTCACTGCTGGGCTGTATACCACACTGCTGGGGGCTGTATACCTGTGCTGGGGGCTGTATACCTGGGTGGCGGTCTGCTGCATTTCCCACCCTCGGCTTATACATGAGTATATACGGTGTGTGTGTGTGTGAGTAGGCTGGGGCTGCCAATATAAGACCCCCCCCCCCGAAAGTAAGACAGGGGGCCTTTTTTGGCCCCCAAAAAAATGTAAGACAGGGTCTTACTTTCGGGGAAACACGGCATTATAATTTTAAGATATCAATTCTCTTTTATTAGACTAGGGGGGTTATGGTTGACGAGACCATAGACTTTTAACTTTAGTGCAATTTGCTTCTTTGTATTAAGGGAGATCTGTTTTTAATTATTTATTTATTGTTTTACAGTTTGTTCTTTTTTTCCATGTTGAAATCTGCTGAACAAGATAATTATTTTGAACCTTGTATATTGCTTCCTTCTGTTTGTTTATGTACTGATGTTCTTTCTATACAATGTGCAATTGTCTAAACTGCTTTATCATATTGTTAATAATTCCAATAAAAATGTATTTGAATTATGATGTTGAACCCAGCTGAGGAGACCAAGGCAGAAGAAGCAGAAAACCAGTTTCCCAGCCATGGGTATTCCCCCTGCCAGAGGTCTTTGACTGAGAAAATGCCTTGTGGGGACCCCCACTCTGTCAAAACAACTATTCGGTGAGGCATGAACTACCCCGTCCTGTCTCCTTTTTTGAGTAGATTCAGTATGTTGATGTCATTACTAGGGAGTGGTTGCATGGGCCTAAGCCAATCACTTCTACAACCAGTAGATCCGAGGTAAGGTGGTGGCACTCTTGCAGAATAGGGGGTTTGGATTCCTAGTGGAATAAGATACTGGGCATCAGTGCTATGTCAATCGGCCCACCCTGCTGCATGACAATCTTCCAAAAGACTGAGCACCATCTTTGTCAGTGAGACAGTTACTGTAATATTTACTAGAGGAAGAATGAGGAAACCTTCACTTTACTCTTTAATTGTATTTCCTCTAAACATCCTTCCTCTGAACAACAGTTCAAGGGGAACAAGTCACCAGAAAATGCAGTGCAATCTGCAGGCACCATGTTATAGAGCAGAGGGAACTGAGTTGATTGATATATAGTTTTGTGAGAAAAGATTCAGTATAACCTGTGATTTCATCATTTAAACCTCTGCTCCTTCTGGAATTTTGGGTGAAGTGGATGGTCCTATCAGTTATGACAGCTGTTTCTGTATGTACATTTATACAAGGATAGCTGCCAGTCACTGATTGGACCACCCTCAGGACCCAAAATCCCCAAAAGAGCAGAGATGTAAATGATGAAATCACAGGTTATACTGAAACCTTTCTCGCAAAACTACAGTATACAGTGCCTTGTGAAAGTATTTGGTCCCCTTGAACTTTTCAACCTTTTGCCACATTTCAGGCTTCAAAGATAAAGATATAAATTTTAATTTTTTTTTTGAAAAATCAAAAAGTAGGACACATTCGTGAAGTGGAACGAAATTTATTGGATATTTTAATCTTTTTTAACAACAGCAGCTGTAATCACAGCAAAAGGTGGTGCTACAAAGTATTAACTCAAGGGGTCAATAAATATTGCACGCCCCACTTTTCAGTTTTTTATTTGTTAAAAAAGTTTAAAATATCCAATAAATTTCGTTCCACTTTACGATTGTGTCCCAAAAAAATTAAAATTTATATCTTTATGTGTGAAGCATGAAATGTGGCAAAAGGTTGAAAAGTTCAATGGGGCCAAATACTTTCACAACACACTGTATATCAATCTACTCAGTTCCCCCTGCTTTATAACAATGCCTGCAGATTGCATTGCATTTTCATGGGGACAGGTTCTCTTTAAGGAGCTCCACGTGTTTTAGCTTCCTCTACTTCCATAATATCTCTGAGATCAAAGATCTACAGACTCCAGTAAAAGACAGCCAGATGGATAAATCACATGTTACATAGTAGAGATGGATTCCATCTGCAGATTCACCAAAGACATTACAGTAAGTTAACTTTGTCCAAATCTCTGGCATTTCAGTATTGCGATTCACAGAAACCTTTATTCAATGCAAACCATATATTGTAGGGAAATTTTGGTTAATCCAAATTTCAAATAATCCCCACATTTTTAATAATAACCAATATACTGTATTATAACATACCGTATATACTCGTGTATAAGCCGAGTTTTTCAGCACATAAAATGTGCTGAAAAGTCCCCCCTCGGCTTATACACGGGTATATACGGTAACAGCCCCCCGTGGTATCCCCCCCCGTATATACAGCCCCCCTGTGGTATCCCCCCCCGTATATACAGCCCCCCCGTGGTATCCAGGGCCCCCCTTGCTGCACCTGTAAAGGAAGATGTCAGTATACTTATCGCTGCCGCCGCCGCTCCGCTGCTCGGTCACCGCGCTGCTCCGGGTCTTCATGCTTCCTGTTCCTTCTCCGGCGCTCAGGAAATAACGTCATTGTTCGAGCGCCGGAGAAGGAACAGGAAGCATGAAGACCCGGAGCAGTGCGTTGACCGAGCAGCGGAGCGGCGGCGGCAGCGATAAGTATACTGACATCTTCCTTTACAGGTGCAGCAAGGGGGGCCCTGGATACCACAGGGGGCTGTATATACGGGGCGGGGTACCACGGGGGGCTGTATACAGCTGGGGCTGCTGTATACAGCTGGGGCCCCTGTATACTAATGGGGGGGGGGTCTGTATACCTCTGGGGCTGCTGCTGTATATACCCCCTGGGGCTGCTGCTGTATATACCCCCTGGGGCTGCTGCTGTATATACCCCCTGGGGCTGCTGCTGTATACTACCACTGGGGCTGCTGCTGTATACTACCACTGGGGCTGCTGCTGTATTCTACTACTGGGGCTGCTGTATACTACCACTGGGGCTTCTGTATACTACTACTGGGGCTGCTGCTGTATATACCACTGAGGCTGCTGTATACTACTACTGGGGCTGCTGTATACTACCTCTGGGGCTTCTGTATACTACCACTGGGGCTGCTGTATATACCTCTGGGGCTGCTGTATACTACCACTGGGGCTGCTGTATATATCTCTGGGGCTGCTGTATACTACCACTGGGGCTGCTGCTGTATATACCACTGGGGAGGCTGCTGTATATACCTCTGGGGCTGCTGTATACTACCACTGGGGCTGCTGTATATATCTCTGGGGCTGCTGTATACTACCACTGGGGCTGCTGCTGTATATACCACTGGGGAGGCTGCTGTAACACTGCTGGGGCCTGTATGTACCACTGGGGAGGCTGCTGTATACCACACTTCTGGGGGCTGTATACTACCACTGGGGAGGCCTGTATACCACTGCGGGGGTCTGTATACCACACTGCTGGGGGCTGTATACCTGTGCTGGGGTCCACCCTCGGCTTATACACGAGTCAATAGGTTTTCCCAGATTTTGGGGGCAAAAGTAGGGGGGTCGGCTTATACACGGGTCGGCTTATACACGAGTATATACGGTACATTATATGAAATATTAATTGCATTATTAATAGAATTCTTGGTGGCAACTTTTAAATTAAAGATTTATTTTTAAAAAATGTTGAAAATTATTTGCCAAGCTAAATATTCATTTCAATATGTTCAGATGGTGTATTTTTATCTTCATTCTGGATATCTAATAATACTTTTCATGATTAACAGGAGAGAAAAAAACAAAATTTGCATAATGACTGATTTGACATTTTCAAATTGCTTTGATTTATATTTTAACAACATGTTTCCAAAAATGTATACATAAAATATGTAAGAAAGCTAAAAAATATAAAACTAAATACAAATAATGAAATTATGTTGTCATTATTAAAATATTATGTCTTTTTCAGTGTAACCAAATAGGCTGGGCAAGTTGAATACAGAAATGTGTAAAAAGTAAATGAACAATTTTAACTAATTTCCAAAATATCATTTAATATTATATTATAGGTTAGGCCTCCATGTGTGGATGTAAGAAGGGTGTAATGGTAATACATGTCGCCTACAAGCGTCCGCTGTGCTTAAGCTTCACCAAGCAAGGAACACGGCTTATCCTGGCATTGGTCAGTACTGTAGTCATTATTTTAACCTTTTTAACCCCCTCAGCCACATTTACCTGCTGTTGGTAATGTCCACATCCTGCTGTATGTGACAAGAATATTGAGAGTCTGTGCAGGTGTCCAATACTGTTATTTAACCCATTGACACTTGAAATGAATAAACAAACATTAACAATTACAGCAAAAATTGAGCATTTTGTCAAAAAACAAATAGCATTTAGGTACTTCAACATTGTTTAATTTAAAACTTCAGAGCATATTTTCATGGTTATTATGCTTGCATTTATTAAATCGTTGTGTTGCCTTAGTGAAGGTGGAAGGGAAATATACCTAGATCCACACATGCCTTTACAAAAAAATTCCACAAAGAGTAAGAGAATGATATTAGGTAAAACTAACTAATGGTACCGTCACACGTCACGATATTGTGTAGGATATCGCATAGAAGTCACGTGTTTGGAGGCGTGGCTGTGACATCGGAACGATGTCGTAAGTGCGTCGTAGCGTGTGACACCGCAATATCAGTGTGCGATATCATGAAATCGCACATCGCAGATTTGAGAACATGTTCTCAAACCAGGAGATCTGCGATAATGCCATCTGCTACATCGTGCGGTGTGACACCGCGATAACTATGTGTTCCACGATTTCTCCCATTCAGCGCTGTGAAAACAAGGAATCCTAACGACCGGTATTTACAACCTCACCCCAGAATCACCACAATGTTGCAAACGATATCTCAACGTCACACATCTACACTCCGATCATGATCCAAATCTCTGTGCGAGCGCGCTCCCGTGACTTCTATGCGATATCTTATGCGATATCGCGACATGTGACGGTACCATAAGCTAAGATAAGATAAGATAAGATAAACTTTATTGATCCCGGAGGAAATTACAGTATTACAGCAGCAGAACAAAGATCAAGAACATTACACACTTTACAAAATAAGTCTATATGGACAACAGATGTGGATAGACTGGTACATGTACCTCACCTATTCCCCCCATACAACTAGAACTTCACATAGTCTTGGGACACTTTACACTTATACATTTGTTAAACATCTCCACAGCTGTCGGAACAAACGATTTTCTGCATCTTTCCTTTTTACACATTAGTTGGATTAGACGCTTGCTGAATGTGCTCTTCTGCTTCGCAAACAGTTCATAGAGCGGGTTTAAGGATTAAAAACAAAGATAACAGAGTATAGCTTGAATCAAAAAGTGTTTTTTATTGTAAAGCTGATTTGGAGGGCAAATGAGGACGGCAAGGAGCCCCCAAGCTACAGCAACTGGTATATAGCACTAGTTAGGTGACCACCAGTTCACAGGTTCATATACATGATTATTGGCACATATACATAGGGTTTATACAATTAATACACTTCATCAAAAATGCTTATATAATACCCCAAAAATGGGGAGCATATCACTATGGAGAAAATCGCACCATCAGGCATAATATGTCAAAACCAACCAAAACGCGACAACTCAGTATAATGCAAAATCATTTTATTTAAAGTTAAAACCAGAGTGACACAAGCATGGGAAACAGAGGGACCAAAGTCCACAACCCACAGGTGGAGGGTAACCAACAGTTAGGACCAATTGCCAGGACAAAAGAATAATAGTTAATGGTATAACATGTAAATAGTGCTGGTGCAGTGTATCCTTGGGAATAAACAGTAGTTTTTGGATGGAAATCTAGATATCTCAGTACATAATACTGATTCAGCAAGTTGGCTGATATCTGTATAAACATTTATATATATCTAGTTCAGAGCTTTTACATGAACTAAAATACTCCAATGTACTTATATGCGTAACATGCAAATGCCTATGGAATGACAATTGTAGCCAGATTACACAGAGACTGACAGCTATATAGTTCAGCAATAAGCTGATAACCGTATAGAGAAATCTCTAGTTCAAACTATTACATGAACAAAAAACTACAATGAACTACAATGAGTTCACATCCATGGCGTACCGACCCCAACAGCCGTTTCCAATGACCTTCGTCAAGGGGGTCACCGAAATCTAGGAAGGGTGCACTTTAAAAAGGCTGGCCAGCCAGGGGAGATTGAAATCCGGTGCGCACCATCGCGTGCACGCTGTTCCGGAAGCCGTGGGGCGGGGAGCGCACCGTGTCATTGCGTGCGCTGTCACGTAAGTCACGTGACTTACGTGACAGCGAACGCAATGACGCGGTGCGCTCCCCGCCCCACGGCTTCCGGGAACAGCGTGCACGCGATCGTGCTCAATCTCCCCCGGCTGGCCAGCCTTTTTAAAGTGCACCCTTCCTAGATTTCGGTACCCTGACGAAGGTCATTCGAAACGGCTGTTGGGGTCGGTACCCTCACCCTGGACCGATGCACCACTAGGTAAGCAGCACCAGGACATACTTAGTTGTCAGGTTCTGTGTATTTCGGCTATAATCGCCGTTCCTTGGGCTATGTACGCCATGGATGTGAACTCATTGTAGTTCATTGTAGTTTTTTGTTCATGTAACAGTTTGAACTAGAGATTTCTCTATACGGTTATCAGCTTATTGCTGAACTATATAGCTGTCAGTCTCTGTATAATCTGGCTACAATTGCCATTCCATAGGCATTTGCATGTTACACATATAAGTACATTGGAGTATTTTAGTTCATGTAAAAGCTCTGAACTAGATATATATAAATTTTTATACAGATATCAGCCAACTTGCTGAATCAGTATTATCTACTGAGATATCTAGGTTTCCATCCAAAAACTACTGTTTATTCCCAAGGATACACTGCACCAGCACTATTTACATGTTATACCATTAACTATTATTCTTTTGTCCTGGCAATTGGTCCTAACTGTTGGTTACCCTCCACCTGTGGGTTGTGTCCCTCTGTTTCCCATGCTTGTGTCACTCTGGTTTTAACTTTAAATAAAATGATTTTGCATTATACTGAGTTGTCGCGTTTTGGTTGGTTTTGACATAGGGTTTATACAAGTAGTTACAAAGGCATAGGTCAATACATCAACCCCAGAGGGGATACCAAGATATATGTTTGTATAGTTACATAGGTAGTTTGCATACATATTTAATCAGAGCTCGTCAGCTCTAGACAATGAAGTTATACAGAGGATTAACCATTTAAAAATTACCACAATTCCTATATAACAGGGTCATATAATCTCAGTTACAGAGTTACTTTAAGCCCGTATGCTACAAGGGTATATAACCTAAGGCACCAAATAGTTACCACCTGCTGCAAAGAGGGCGCCCAGGGCAGGGGAGAGTCAGGGCAGTGGACCCCAAAATGTTTCGCGGCCTAGGAAGATCCCTATGGCCGCTTCATCAGGGGGAGGTGTAACATGGCCGTCAGAAGTCACCCTCTTATACCGCAACTTAAACCGTTCCACCATGACCCGGAAGTGATGCTCGCTCCACAGTCAGGTGACCGGATGTGACGTGACGCCAGCAACCGTGTCACCACATCACATGTAAAACCACAGTACAAAAAGCCATAGTAACAAGTAAAAAAGTCAAAAGGCAGTATAAATAACATGGGCTTTTGTACCCAAACCCTATACACCTAGCGACGATAGCTACAAAAAGGAGGCAAAACTAATGTGCTCGTTTAGGCCAGAAGGTGACATAGTATTTAAAGTTATTATCCATTTAGTTTCTCATTGTGCCAGCAGCAAAGAAAATAAAACCACATAAACACAGTCCATATAAGTGTGAGTTCTGCATTCCACTCTGCTCAATCAACCACCATTTTGGAGATCTTCTACCTCCAAAAACAGAGTGATATCAGAAGCCTTACTTTCATGTACTGGACTAGATGCTAAGGTGGAGATATGGGGAACAGCCGACCCACCCACCTCTTATATAAATACATAGTAGCACAAATAAGGTCCCTTTCACATCAGCAGTAAACGCTGATTGCGGCAGTTGCGGTGAAAAAAACGCAACTGCCGCGATTACCGCATAACGGCCACGATCGCGGCACACTTGCGGCAAGCCCCATACAATATCTATGGGGCTTGTGGTAAGTGTGCAGCGGGTGTGGTTTTGGAACTTGCTGCAGGTGCGTCCGCAAAAAAAAAACGCGATATGCCGCGTTTTTTTCGTGGCCGCACCTGCCGCAAGTGCTGAAACCACATTTGCCGCACCTGCCACACACTTACCGCAAGCCCCATAGACATTGTATGGGGCTTGCCGCAAGTGTGCCGCGATTGAGACTGTTATGCGGTAATCACAGCAGTTGCGTTTTTTTCACCGCAACTGCCACGATCAGCGATTACCACTGATGTGAAAGCAGCCTAAGTTGGACAAGTAAAATTAGTAACATTATTAAAGAAAGCAACAAACAACTTCTAAAAAATAAATATATTAAGAATACTTAAAACATGCTACTCAGGCACAATGAAAAATTACCAAATATAAGAAAGTGCTATAGACAAATATACACTTACTTAGGGTAACTCTCCCTAGAATGATTCCTAAAAACAGAGCACTACCTCACAGCAGGGATTGGCACCCTAGACAATAGTATACTAATGGTGCTGAGACACTGTGGTGTCTGACCCTACTTACCTTAATTTGCCTGAAATGTACTGATAAAAAATATATACAGGGTCAAACAGGTAAAAAGCCAGTTGATAGTTCAGCCCCGTGAAGAAGAGATACGAATGTGATACAGATAGTAGTATAGTAATTTCACCACCAAAAGAGCTGAGGTATGCAAACTGTTATTATTAATCCACTGTCATACAAAAAGCCACAATGGCTAGGTGGAAAAATATATGACCCAATTAATTAACTGGCAGATTTCTCCATGATTAGACAAGGTTCTTAAGGGGTCTAATATAAACAACAGAAGATGTATACATGAATGTCAAGATTTTGAACAATGGATCACTCAAAAAAGACATGCATGTGCACCCATGCAAAAGGTTTCAATGAGGGGGCGTGGCGAGCCCATGGCAGAGTAGGACGCGTGTCTCTTCAGCTCCCCGCCATTAAGCACTCAATACCACCATTATACAGCACCACAGCGGCACACAAGCATGGGGAAATCCAGACAACAAACCGGAGGTGCTGGAGCTGAAGATCCCGGCGAGCAGGGTCCTCTGGATTGATTTCTCCGCTCTGCAGCATCATCTCAGGCTGGCAGCCCAGCTCCTAACATGGCGCTGGCGGCACACCACGCTGGAGCCTCACAGAGGGAGAGAGGTGAGGAGGAGCACTCCCAATTGACACAGAGATAGGAAACCAGCGATGAGGAGGAGGGTAGGAGTCTGCCTGCTGACTGCACCATGGCAGACATCAGCGCTCAGATGAGGCTGCTGCCCACAAAGAAAGACCTGGAGCACTTTGCACACAGGATTGAAAGCTCCTATAAACAAGAACTTAATTCCCTGAAATCTGAGTTTACAGCCAGAACAGAGGAGGTAGAAAGGGCTCAGGAAGAGATGCTGGAAGAACTAAAGGCACATTGTCAGGCACTGGCCTCACATGCTGCTAAAATTGATGAATTACTATATGGCCAGGAAGATCTGGAGAACCGCAACATGCGGAACAATATCCGCATACGGGGCCTGCCTGAGTCAGTCTCTACACTGGACTTAAACTCCACTGTCCAACAGCTGTTTAACCAAGTCCTGGGAGACGACCAGGACAATATCATAGAGCCTGACCGGGTCCACAGGGCTTTGGCTCCCCCACCATCTGCATCGGAAATGAGACCACGTGATGTTATCTGTAGAGTCCATTTCTCTACTATTAAAGAGGCCATCATGTCAGCAGCATGGCAAAGAAGCCAAATTTCCTTTATGGGCACCCAGGTCATGCTTATGCAGGACTTAGCAAGACGCACGCTTCAACAGCGAAGGTGCTCACGACCATTGCTGGCACATCTGAGGGATAAGGAGATTCCGTACCGGTGGGGCTTTCCATTCCAACTATTAGCCACCAAGGACGGGAAATCTGCATCATTCCGGAGCCTAGAAGACCTTCAAAAATTTTTAGACACCTTTGATCTACCCGTGATTGCCTTACTGGACTGGCCCCGATCTCCACAGCTACCGGACCCACCGTCCAGATGGCAGAGAGTGCGACGAGAGGGAACCAGCAGACGCCTATCCCCAGAAGCCGGAGATGCCTGAACCAACAACTAGGCGAAGGGATTTGCCTTCGCGGTTTAGCTCATTGTGGATTACTATTGTTATTTGCTTTGCCTTATATATGTAGTGCAGTGTAGGGGTAGGTGGGGGGTTGTGCCCCGTTGGGCTGTCTCTCATCCCCTCCAGTGCAGGATAGCGGATAGCTTTCCTTAAGTTGCACTTTTAAAGGCTAATATCACATTTATTGCATTTTATCACTATGCAGCCTCTTTTTCTTCTTATCTTTCCTATTCTATCTACTTTCTCTATTCCCTCTCCCTCCCTTCCTTCTTCCACAACAGGGGGTTGCCGGTTAAATGCTCATAGACGTATCTCTTCATATCACCATCCATGGGTTCCCTAAAGTGCTGTTCTTTTAATGTAAAAGGTCTGAATCAGCCGGAAAAAGGCGACAAATTACTTATTCGTCTCACAAGCGTAAAGTATTAGTCCTGATGCTACAGGAGACTCACTTCTGTACTGATGCTGCCCCAAAATGTGAGTCAGGATACTATCCGGTTTGGCATCATTGTACCAACCCATTAGCTATATCTAAGGGGGCATCCATCGCTTTCCACAAATCCTTCACACCTACGGTTCTTAAGACTCTCAGTGATCCATCAGGTTGTTATCTCTTTTTGAAGATATCATGGCTCAATAACATTCTTGTCCTTGCTAATGTGTACTTTCCTAATAGTGGTCAGAGGAGCTTCGGAGCGGGATGCCACAGGAAATTGAAGGAATTCGCAGGATCATGTCCTATCATTCTGACAGGTGACTTCAACTTCCCCATGCAACCACCCCTGGATGTCTCGTAAATCGTGCATGTCTGTGCCGTCTCTCCGCCACCTTCACCATCAATGGGACGCGCTCCACTTGATAGACGTATGGAGGCTGCTCCATCCAGATACCAAGGATTACACGTATTACTCACCTGTTTATTCTCAGTACAGCAGAATAGATCGTTTTCTTATTTCACACTCCTTGCTAGACTGGGGGATAGAGGCTGAAATAGGTTCTATTTTATGGTCAGACCATGCCCCTATATTCTTCTCTCTTATCGCGTCAGTTAATCCCAGATCCGGGTTCACGTGGCGCTTAAATGAAAACCTCCTACGGGACAACATATGTCTAAAGGACTTAAAAGATACCATACGTAATTTTGTGGGGGATCATTCTTTGGATGCCACGTCACCTTCAATACAATGGGAGGCCCTGAAGAGTGTTCTCAGGGGAGTCCTCATTTCCCATGGCTCCCGCTTAAAGAAATCCAGAATGACAGACATTGCCTCGCGTACTTCCCAAATAACCTCTATGGAACGCCAACACAAACAAAATCCCACACCATCACAGTTCGCCCAGCTCTCTAAGCTTAGACATGCCCTTTTAGCTATTTTAGATCAAAAAGATCATTCACTCCTAGAGAAACTCAAAACTCGTTTTTATAAAATGGGCAACAGATGTGGCAAGATGCTATCAAGAGCCCTCCATCCCCGCAATTCGCAAACTTATATATCTTCCATAAAAGATAAATCGGGTAAGAAGGTTCACAGGGCAAGCGACGTTCTATCTTGCTTCCATCAGTACTACACCAGTCTGTACAACATTAAGGGCCATTATCAGGATCTACCTGCTACGTATCTGAGAGACAAAATAACCGCTTACCTAAAGAATCACAAACTTCCCTCCTTCTCGGAGTCTGCCATATCGATGTTGGAACAGGAATTCACGATAGAGGAGTTGACGAGTTCTGTGGGGGCATTGAAACCTGGGAAAAGCCCAGGTCCAGACGGTTATATTTCAGGTTTCTATAGGATACTAGCTAACCTGCTAAATCCCATTCTTCTAGGGGTGTTCAACCATGTCTCAGCGGGAGGATCCTTTCCTCCAGAGGCCCTTATGGCTCACATAACAGTCTTACCTAAGCCCGGCAAAGATCTGTCCAATTGCGGAAGTTATCGCCCTATATCCCTTATAAATTTAGATCTGAAGCTATTTGCTAAGATGATTGCAAATAGATTATGTTTGTTTCTCCTGGACATGGTGGACTCAGACCAGGTGGGATTTGTCCCGGGCCGAGAGGCGAGGGACAATACTATTCGCTCGGTTGCACTCATTGATGCCGCCAGGCGTAGAGGGGTCCCCATGTGCATCCTGTCGATAGATGCTGAAAAGGCGTTCGACAGGGTGCACAGGGGCTTCATGTCTCAGGTTCTTGAGTCGCTGGATTTGGGAGATAACATGATGCACAGAATAAATGCCTTATATTCACTTCCATCTGCGTGCACTAGAGTAAACGGCTCCTTGTCTGGACCTTTCGCTATAAGTAACGGGACTTGGCAGGGATGTCCCTTATCCCCGATTCTCTACATTTTGACTATGGAGGTATTGGCGGGGGCTCTGAGGTCCAATCCAGCGATCCATGGCTTCAAAACTCTTAAGGAGGAACATAAACTGGCATTGTTCGCGGATGATTTACTATTATATCTCACTCAACCCCAGGTGAGCCTCCCAAATGTCATTGCAGAAATTACCCTATTTGGCCAATTAAGCAACTTTAAGATTAACTCGGACAAAACCGAGATGCTAAATATTTCCCTCCCGCGGGACATGGTTGTGACATTGAAATCTACTTTCCCCTTTACTTGGAAATCAGGCGCCCTCTCATATCTAGGGATTAAGTTGACAGCGGACGATGCCCATTTATTTTCTAATAATTATGTACCATTATTTAAATCAGTAGATGCAGACTTGCATAAATGGCATAAGCTTCAACTCATCTGGATGGGCAGAATTAACTCCATCCGCATGAACGTCCTCCCACGTCTACTTTTTTTCTTTCAGACTATTCCCATATCGCACCCTGCCTCCTTCTTCTCAAGACTTAAAAGCTCTTTAATTAAATTTATCTGGGCCCATGGTAGATCTAGACTGTCCCACACACTGTTGACCAGGCGGGTGGAGAAATGAGGAGTGGGTCTCCCAAACTTTCAATTATACCAGCTTGCAGCGTTAGGGGTTTGTTTATTTGACCTCTTCCATCATAATCCGAGGAAGAAATGGGTTGATGTAGAGACACACCAGTGCGCTTCTAACCCCTTAGCTCAACTTTGGACAGTGGGGTCTCGGAATCTAAACTTCTCCCGACAATAAAACAGAATCTATTTTTGTTTCTCAGACGCTCGAAAATATCACCCGACCTAACCACAGTACCGGGCCCACTGACTCCAATATTTTGTAATCCAGCTTTATTGTTAGACACACGACAGCTCTCATTCCTCGGTTACCGAAGAGACTCATACCAATGCTGCATCACTTTTTAACACTTACTGGGCTACGTCCTTTACAAGCTTTATTCCCAGACGGTCCCCTGCCACCTGATGCTTGGTTCCAATTACAAAAACTGACCAGTTATACCTCGTCACTCCCCAGATTAAACATTTTCCGGCCTCTGTCTCCCTTTGAGGAATTGTGTTTAGGTACACACCGACCATTACACACGATTTCTCTGTATAGATTGTTTCAGGATGTACTTATTACACCATCAGATGAGTCTCCTGCCTTTATTCATAAATGGGTGGTGGACCTCCAGAGGACATTCTTCCCTGCAGAGAAGAACAAAATTTTCCTGTACACATATAGAGCTTCTCTATGTGCTATGTCTCAGGAACACAACTTCAAGGTGGCGGCGAGATGGTACAGGTGTCCAGCTGAGATACATAATATATTTCCAACGGCGCCGGCTACATGTTGGAGATGCCAGGCGTCCAGGGGTTCATATTTGCATATCTGGTAGTCATGCCCGCTTATTCAGGGGTTTTGGAAGACCGTGAATGATCTCTATAATCGAGTAACGGGGGAGAGGCTTGTCCTGACACCAGAACTCTCCCTCCAAAATCTCTCGACTCTCCCAGTCGCTGGCTTCAAGCGCAGCCTGCTCCGCCACTTCTTGACCGCAGCAAGGAGTCTTATCCAGAGACTCTGGAAACAGACTCGTTGCCCAACACGGGAATATTTGGTGGCAGAGCTGGACGATATTTGTAGGATGGAGGATCTGATACAACAAATGATTGACATAGGCCCTGATTCTAATTCTAATTCTACTTCTAATAAATTCTTCCTATTGTGGACTCCCTGGATACTCTTTAGGGACTCTCCCAATCTGAGTGCCTGGATTACGAACAGTAACAGTTGATAGACGATGAACTGGCAGCCCCCTGGACCTCATGGAACTAATGGACATTTGAGGCTTCCCTGTGGCTTCTTAAACATCACGGAAAACCCTCTTTTTCCCTCTTCCCCTCCTCCTCCTTTCTTGTTCTTACTTTCTCCTTTCCTACCAACAGTTAATACCATTTTACCCCTTGCTTTCTGTCCCCCTCTCTTCACTTTGCAAACTACTCCCCTTCTTTTCACCCCTCTTTCCTCTTCTTAGATAGTTTTATTATTGTGACGGTTAAATTTTCGTAGTGTTTATGGTATTATATAAATGGAGTCACCAGTATTGAGGTCCGGATGGACGACCAATGGACGTGTCCCCAGATGACACGTGAGTCCCTGATGATATTAATTCATATCAAACTTAACTAATTCGGTTCGGGACTCCCAATTTAGGTATATGTTACAACAAACTTGGACGAAAAGGATCATATATCACAATTCTTTCAAGCCACCAGATTAAAGGCATTTATCCGTGGACTGGGGAAACAACACCATAACAAGCAGTTATAGAGGGTCGCATCTCTGAAATATCGTGTGACCTATTGCTTATATTCTTTTATGTATCCTTCTACATTTCCCTTTTATTTCCTGATTTTATTCTCCTTTCTCTTTTACACCCTCCCCCCTTTTTTTTTTTTTTCTTCCCTTCTCTCTTTTCCCCTTTTTTTTATATCCTCATATTTGCTTGAAAATTGAAGTGATGATTGGTCTTTTTCTTTTCACTGTATTCCAATTAATTGAATCCTATTACCATTGTATTTTTGAAACTTAAAACTTTAATAAATACAGATTTACCAAAAGGTTTCAATGAAGGTACAACTTAATATATGCAGATCTACACATCACATGATGTTTAAGACAAATACAATAATTTGCCCAATAATCAATCAATAGCAAACGTATAATACAGTAGTCCATCAGGAGTCTTATGGCTGCTTTACACGTCCCAACATCGTTTCGATATTGTATACAACGGCACGGGAGCGCGCACTTTTTTTACTGAAATCCAAGATCGCATAGGAGCTGTCACACAGGGAGATATCAGCAGGCAACACAACTGCGATGTATACGCCCACTTGTACGCGCGAACCAGGGAACGACCATTTAACATGGGAGAGAATAGGGGAAGTTGTTCTCCAAATCGTTGTTGGGCTGTCACACAACAGGATCCTGCCAGATCATCCATCCAATATCGGGCAGTTGGAGAGCCTGCTCATTTCTCCCGCGGTATCGTTTTGGCATCGTTCTTGCATTGAATTGTACATTCACACCACACAATGCACGAACGATATCGGAGTCAACACACGAACCACGTGACTTTTTATCGAAGTTGGACGACGATATCGGGACGTGTAAAGCGGCCATTATACATATGGCCTTAGTCAAAAACTGCAATAAAATATCCTCAGCTTCTCTCGACTGTCATTTTAAGGGCACACTACAGTGTTAAACAGTAGCCTCATGGCCTTATGTAGAATGTGGTAACATTTGAATGATACGGTAAAATTTGACATCTCCCACGATCAAGCTATGATTACATAATGCACCGCATGGAGTCCTGTATATACACAATATATGAGCTCATGTGATAAGGTACTTGTCCCATAATTTGGATACAGTCAGATGATGGACTTTGTATAATATCTTAATAAATTAATGTGCAGGCTCAATATAAGCTGTGTGCAGTCTCAATGTGGATGATGGAGATGGCAGGTATGGGATTTGGTCATCGATGTAAGTAGAGGCATCCTATTTCCATGACAGTTTACAGACTATGATCTCTGAATTAACCTAAAACCAGATGACCAAATCCTCTACCGGCTGTCTCCAATATCTATATTCAGACTGCACACAGTTTATCTTGAGCCTGCACAATGATTTATGAAGATTTTCAACGAATTCCATCATCTGACTATATCCAAATTACGAGACATGACCTTCATCAAAAGAGCTCAAGTGTGCCAAAAGAGCAAAGTATTATCACGTTAAGTGTTGATTTAATTTATAATTATCTTTGGTTAATTCAGTTAGCAGTTTAATTGATAAAATTAAGCTATTAACACTATTAATCAATTTTTTAACACATTCTTATTTTTGCAATATCTTACCACCCAACCTAAAACTTTTGCACGGAAGAAAGAAAGTAAATAGTGGTGCCAGCTGGCACTGCCAAAAATATCAAAGATCTTGAAGATTTAACAAGTTTATTTAAATTGTTACTTCAGTGAGGAAGTACATGAAGTTTACCTAATAAAGTTAGCAATCCTTAAAGAGGACCTGTCACCAAACCAGGCATGGTGATCTAATTACAGCACTGGATGCAGCATATCTGCAGCATCCAGGCAAGGGGTCCCCCAGCGCTTGAGCATCCCTGTACCCCGAGATAATACACTTAGGAAACTTACATGCTGCAGCCATTAAGGAGGTGGCCAGAGGCTGGAGCCGAAGGGCAGATTCACACCCCCTGCATGTTTAACCTTTGTCAGGCTGCATAATTTTATATTAAATATCTCGACCCCTTATCTCGGAAGGGGTGGAGATATTTTATTGAAATTTGGCCAATATATTCTGGACCAAAACTGCAGAGATGTCATGAAATTTCAGCCCTCTACGGCTTTTCGAAAAAAAAAGTTATTGCAATTTTAAAACGGAATAGTTACAATTGTACCTACTCAGCCGGACGAAGGTTAATCTGCCCAATCATTCTCTCCCTCTTCTGCAGCATTAAACAGAGGTTTTTGTTTTTTTTCAGAACTTGCCGTTTGGCCCCGCCCCTCAGTTTATCTGGGACACCCTACTCAACCCTGTACAGAAGCCAGCCCTAGGTCCCTCAGATGTAGCAATTAAACGACCATTTCCTCCTACCCATGCCAAAGCTAAGAGGTTGAATTTCACCATCTGCAAGCTGTTGGCTATGGAAATGCTGCCTTCACGGCTGGTGGATACAGAGTATTTTCTAGACCTTATGGCCGCTGCAGTGCCCCAGTACCAGATGCCCAGTCGCCACTACGTCTCTAAGAAAGCTGTGCCTGCACTACACCAGCATGTTTCACATAACATCACCACTTCCTTGAGAAACTCTGTTTGTGACAGGGTGCATTTCACCACAGACACCTGGACGAGTAAGCATGGACAGGGACGTTACATGGCACTGACTAGGCACTGGGTGACTATGGTGACAGCAGGAGAAGGGGCTGCTGAACAGGTTTTGCCATCCCTATGGGTTATGCATTAAATCTCTGTATGTAGAAGTTCCTCTACTGCTTCTGCCTCCTCCACCTCTTCTAGGTCTTCCACCTGTGCCCACAGCCTGTCTGGTAATGTGGCATGTGTTCAAACTGTGCATGAGGAATCCAGCACAACTCCTTACTATGCTGGCAGCAGGGCTCAACACCATCAGGCGGTGTTTACTTTAAAATGTCTGGGAAATGTGAGTCACACACCTGAGGAGTTGTGGTTTGCTTTGGAGATCGAGTTTAATCAATGGTTGTCTCCACTGAACCTGCAGCAAGCGTAGGCCATGTGCGACAATGCTGAAAACCTGGGTGCGGCACTTCTCAGAGGCAACGTGACACACGTGCCTCGTATGGCTCACTTCTTGAACATGGTCGTTCAGAAATGTCTATGCCGGCCTAGATTCGCTTCTGCAGAGGGCAAAGTCGCTGTGTGCTCAATTCCACCGTTTGCATCTGTGGCACCCCAAGGGTTAATATGCCACAGAAACAACACAGGTTTAATCCCCACACAACACTACACTAGAAAGTGGGAGGAGCTTTGGTAGCACCTGCACTAGTGGGAGGAGCTAAGTTGTTTACCTCAGAGCAGAAGTGACAGTTAGTTCAGTTCAGAGGAGAGTTGAGTCTGGAGCAGGAGCAGAGCCAAGTGTCAGTGGAGGTCCTGAGAGGTCTGAGGAAAGGAGACAGAGTAATAGAGGAACATACCCGGGATAAAGAGTTACCCCAAAAGCTTGACCCCGGGGAGGCGCTCAAGACGGATACCGGATCCGAGGCTGTGCCTGAGACAGACAGGACAGTAAACACCGGCATAGTGAAGGTCCACCATCTTCACCACACCATAGCAAAGCAACACGAAGGAGTCAGTGACACAGAGGACTCAAGTTGCCCAGAATATTGGTACCCGTGAGCAGAGACAGGGCCAGCAGTACAGCTACAAGCAGCAGCAGGGCCACACACAGCGTTTAAGTAGGAAGCCAAGGACCCGGTCAGGGTGAGAGCAACCTGGTACAGACTCTGTGGACAATACTGTGTAATACCATCTGCCAGTAAAGACTTGAAGAACAACAGAAACCGTGAGTGTGTGTCATCCTTATGCTGAAGCCCCACTTGCCCTCATAGACTGCTATTGCCTCTACTCTTATCATCTCTATTGCTACCCCTACTCTCCTGCAGCATCAATAACATCCTCACAGACTTTAACTACCTCTACCACTGCCCCGGGGAACTCAGTTCTGCCCACAGGAACTATTCCATCCAAGCTGCTAACCCATCATCCCCGGAGGTTCTGCAGCAGCGGCGGCCCCATTACTGGCCACATATAGTGGGTGGCGTCACGAGTGACAAATCCCCTGTAAATAACCCCCCATTTTATTGTGCGGGCCCGGGACATGGTCCGGACCAGGACCGCCGTGACATCCCCCAGTAGCACCCCGGTCCGGCACCGAGTGCCCCGTCCCAGTGGGCTCCTCAACCTGACGTCACGAACAGGATCTACTGTGCCCGGTATCGGGCATTGTGTGCCGTGATTAGTGACTGTTTTAAATCTGTTGCCATTGCTGGGCACGCGGCAAGCTGAATTGTAACTGCGCCACAGAGATTGAAAATTTAAAAATCCGCCATTGCAGAGCGCGCGACGCGCGGGAAGAAAAACCGCTCACCGCTCTGACGTCATCCGGAAGGGAAGAGAATCCCTGGTGCGCAGCGGAACCTTTGTAAGACATCCGGACTAGTGATGGGCGAATCCTAAATTACTCGGAATCGCTTGACACTAGCGAGTCCGAGCCCAGGACTCGCTACTCGTTGCGAGTCTAGCGAGTCCAATGTTAATGAATGGGAAGCGAGTAATAGCGAGTAGTGTGAGATTTACAAATCGCAGATGTGTCTCGGAAGCTTCAGCCTGAAGCAATCCTAGTTTTGTCATTTATTTGCATTGGACTCGTTTACTTTGTAAGTAATCGCTGGGAAACTCGCACAGATAAGAGAAGAGTCCTGTCTGCTCTGTGCAGCTCCAGGGTCCTAGAGCCCGCCTGCTGCCTGATGTAGCAGTGCTGAGATTGTTCTCAGTCTGCTCATTCCCTGTGTACAGACATGAATGTCTGTGCACAGAGATGATGTAGCAGTGCTGAGATTGTTCTCAGTCTGCTCATTCCCTGTGCATAGACATCTATATCTATACACAGGGGATGTAGCAGAGAGGACATCGCGTTTTGGACTGCGTCGGACAGAAGAGGATTTTTTTAATTAAAGATGGAGTCCCTAATGGCTTTTTTTTTTATTTCTAATAAAAAAATTTCTCTGTGTTGTGTTTTTTTTAAAACAATTTAATAGAAATTCATGGCGGTCATGTCTAATATTGGCGTGACCGCCATAAATTTCGGGCTTAGGGCCAGCTGATAATACAAAGCTGGCCCTAACCTCCATTACCCAGCGTGCCACCGCCACCAGGGCCGCTGGAAGAGCTGGGTTCAGCGCCAGAGGATGGCGCTTCAATGAACGCGCCATCTTCTGGGGTGGCTGCGGGCTGAAATTTGCAGCGGGGGGTGCCCAGAAAGCTTGGGCATCCCTGCGCTGCGGATTCCAGCCCCCAGCTGCTTAGCTGTACCTGGCTAGACATAGAAATTGCGCGGAGCCCCACGCATTTTTTTGACTCCGACTCCGAGACGACTCCGACTCCGAGACGACTCCGACTCTGACTCGACTCCGAGACGACTCCGACTCCGAGACGACTCCGACTCCGAGACGACTCCGAGACGACTCCGACTCCGACTGCGAGATGACTCCGACTCAAAGACGACTCCGACTCCGAGACGACTCCGACTCCGAGACGACTCCGACTCTGACTCCGAGACGACTCCGACTCCGAGACGACTCCGACTCCGAGACGACTCCGACTCCGACTCCGAGACGACTCCGACTCCGAAACGACTCCGACTCCGAGACGACTCCGACTCCGAGACGACTCCGAGATGACTCCGACTCCGAGACGACTCCGACTCCGAGACGACTCCGACTCCGAGACGACTCCGACTCCGAGACGACTCCGACTCCAATTCCGAGACGACTCCGACTCCGACTCGACTCCGAGAAGACTCCGACTCCGAGACGACTCCGACTCCGAGACGACTCCGAGACGACGACGACTCCGACTCCGACTCGACTCCGAGACGACTCAGAGACGACTCCGACTCCGAGACGACTCCGACTCCGAGACGACTCCGACTCCGACTCGACTCCGAGACGACTCCGACTCCGAGACGACTCCGACTCCGAGACGACTCCGAGACGACGACGACTCCGACTCCGACTCGACTCCGAGACGACTCCGACTCCGACTCGACTCCGAGACGACTCCGACTCCGAGACGACTCCGACTCCGACACGACTCCGACTCCGACACGACTCCGACTCCGAGACGACTCCGACTCCGACTCGACTCCGAGACGACTCCGACTCCGAGACGACTCCGACTCCGAGACGACTCCGACTCCGACTCGACTCCGAGACGACTCCGACTCCGACTCGACTCCGAGACGACTCCGACTCCGACTCCGAGACGACTCCGACTCCGACACGACTCCGACTCCGAGACGACTCCGACTCCGACTCGACTCCGAGACGACTCCGACTCCGAGACGACTCCGACTCTGACTCGACTCCGAGACGACTCCGACTCCGAGACGACTCCGACTCCGAGACGACTCCGAGACGACTCCGACTCCGAGATGACTCCGACTCAAAGACGACTCCGACTCCGAGACGACTCCGACTCCGAGACGACTCCGACTCTGACTCCAAGACGACTCCGACTCCGAGACGACTCCGACTCCGAGACGACTCCGACTCCGACTCCGAGACGACTCCGACTCCGAAACGACTCCGACTCCGAGACGACTCCGACTCCGAGACGACTCCGATTGACTGACTCCGACTCCGAGACGACTCCGACTCCGAGACGACTCCGACTCCGAGACGACTCCGACTCCGAGACGACTCCGACTCCAATCCGAGACGACTCCGACTCCGACTCGACTCCGAGAAGACTCCGACTCCGAGACGACTCCGACTCCGAGACGACTCCGAGACGACGACGACTCCGACTCACCGACTCGACTTCCGAGACGACTCAGAGACGACTCCGACTCCGAGACGACTCCGACTCCGAGACGACTCCGACTCCGACTCGACTCCGAGACGACTCCGACTCCGAACGACTCCGACTACCGAGACGACTCCCGAGAACGACGAACGACTCCGACTCCGACTCGACTCCGAGACGACTCCGACTCCGGACTCGACTCCGAGACGACTCCGACTCCGAGACGACTCGACTCCGAGACAACTCCGACTCCGACACGACTCCGACTCCGAGACGACTCCGACTCGACTCCGAGACGACTCCGACTCCGAGACGACTCCGACTCACCGAGACGACTCCGACTCCGACTCGACTCCGAGACGACTCCGACTCGACCTCGAGACGACTCCGACTCCGAGACGACTCCGACTCCGAGACGACTCCCGACTCCGACACGACTCCGACTCCGAGACGACTCCGATTCCGACTCGACTCCGAGACGACTCCGACTCCGAGACGACTCCGACTCCGAGACGACTCCGACTCCGAGGTGACTCCGACTCTGAGGCGACTCCGACTCTGAGGCGACTCCGACTCTGAGACTCCGACTCTGAGACTCCGACTCTGAGGAGACTCCGACTCCGAGACTCTGACTCTGAGCCTCTGACTCTGAAATTCATTAAATAATAAAAAAAAAAATGCGTGGGGCTCCGTGCAATTTCTATGTCTAGCCAGGTACAGCTAAGCAGCTGGGGGCTGGAATCCGCAGCCCGCAGCCGCCCCAGAAGATGGCGCGTTCATTGAAGCGCCATCCTCTGGCGCTGAACCCCGCTCTTCCAGCGGCCCTGGTGGCGGTGGCACGCTGGGTAATAAAGGGGTTAATACCAGCTTTGTTATACAAGCTGGTATTAAGCCCGAGATTCTTAATGTCAGGCCACGTTTGACCCAGCCACTAAGAATCTCCAATAAAGGGTTAAGAAAACACAACACAGAGAAAATTTTTTATTTGAAATAAAAAAAAAGCCATTAGGGACTCCATCTTTAATTAAAAAAATCCTCTTCCGTCCGACGCAGTCCAAAACGCGATGTCCTCTCTGCTACATCCCCTGTGCATAAATATAGATGTCTATGCACAGGGAATGAGCAGACTGAGAACAATGTCAGCACTGCTACATCAGGCAGCAGGCGGGCTCTAGGACCCTGGAGCTGCACAGAGAAGACAGCTGGACTCGGCTCGCAAAGAAACAGCAGTTACTTTGCGAGTTTCCCTGCTATCAGTGGCACAGTAGCCGAGTCTAATGCAAACAATGGCAATCCTAGTTTTGTCAGCGTTTCTGACAAAACTAGGATTGATATTGATTTGCATTGGACTCGTGCGAGTAATCACTGGGAAACTCGCAGAGTACCGAGTCCTGCGAGTCCCTTACTACTCGCCGAGTAACGAGTCCTAGCGAGTAGATTCGCCCATCCCTAATCCGGACGGAAGCGGAAGACGGAGGGCGGACCTTAACTAAGGGGGCCCAAGATGTCGCAGCCCAATGCACAAGGCGGAGACGGAGCAGCCGGTGGAGCTGCAGCGCCGGACCCAGCGATAGTACCCGGCGGTGCAGCGGCGCAAGGAACAGCACCAATAATGCCGTTCCTGATGCCGTATACTCCAGGGGCAATGTGGCTGCCCCAATACTCCGGTGAGCCTAATACTTTAACTGACTTTATGCAAAAGATAAAAGAGTATTATGTGATGTACCCCCTCACTGAAGCCCAGCGTGTAGGAATGATAATAGGACAGTTAACAGGCAATGCACGGCGTGAGGTTACGTCCTGGCTGGACACAGATAAGGACACTGTAGAGCATCTAGCAGCTAGACTAAAAGCAACGTTTGAATCTGCTGCTGATACCCGGGCTAAGATGAGGTTCTTTGCATGCAACCAGAAACCTAAACAGAGTGCCAGAGACTTTGCCTTGAACCTGCAGGAAGCACTCAGAGCCCTTAAGCTGGCAGAACCTTCTTTAGCCCCGGGAGCTGATAAAATGCTATTTGACCAATTCATAGAGGGCCTCCATTCCCCTTCCCATCGAGGACAGTTAAGCATGATACTGCTGCAGAACCCTGACATGACATTTACTGAGCTGAAAGATAGAGCTATCCGTTTGCAGCAGCTGGAAGAGCCACGGGAGCTACCCACAGTCCTGGACATTGCAGCAGCACCTCAGCAGCCGGCAGCGCCAGCGACATCTGCCATGTCAGCAACTGCTGCTGAGACTGGAGAACTAATTTCTAATGCCGCAATCAATCAAAAGCTAGATGCCCTGACAGACACCGTGATCTCCATGGCCAAGGTCATCAAGGAACTGCGAGAGTCAAGACCTGCACCCAAGATTGAGTCGGCGACCAGCAGAGAGGATGTCCAGTGGACGAGGCCCAGAAGATACCCAGCAGCAAGAGGACGACCCAGCGATCGCTATCAACCAGATGGACAGCCCATTTGCCGTCGTTGCCAGGAACCAGGCCATCTTGCTCGTGAGTGTCCTTTAAACGACAATTCCCTGGGCAGGCGGGCCGCTTCCCAGGAATGAACACTCGAGGCCCCTCAGCCTGGTATGACAGATTCGTGGGAGGAAAACCGGTGATCCCTATTGTGTTGAATGGCATCCCCTTTAGTGCCTTGCTGGATACTGGATCCCAAATTACTTCTATCCCGCATGTTCTATATAAAAGGTACTGGGCTGATTCAGACATTACTAATGCGCCAGATGGCTTTAACTTTGAAGTATGGGCTGGTAATGGACTGGTAATACCAAAGGTTGGATTTAGAGAGATGAATATTCAGGTTGGGAAGGTAGAATTGCAGAACCAGGGTATTATAATCGTAGATGTCAACCGGCGAGACCGTGAACCCGTGATGCTGATAGGAATGAATGTCATTGAGAAATGTTTTTCCGAAGTGTTAAGTGTTTTGCAGCAAATCGCCGAGACTGCCGGAACAGGACAACAGAGGCTTTTCCACAAAGAGATCAAAGCTCTGATGTTGAAGCAACAGGTAGAAATCTCCGGAGGTGAGATCGGCAGTGTACGAGTAAGTGATCCAATACCCATTGTAATTCCTCCCAAAACTGAAATGTTGGTCTGGTGCAGAGCCGCAACAGGCATTAAAGGGCAAGACTATCAGGCCCTGGTAGAACCCGTGTACTCAGATAGCAGACCCACCATACTCACTGCTAGAGGAGTAGTTGACGTACACAGGGGAAGAGTGCCATTACGCCTGTTGAACTGCGGAGAAGATGAGGTCACATTACCTTAGTATGCTACCATGGCTAAGTTGTACACGGTTGATAACAATAACATCACAGCCGCCGAGCCCTTGAACCCGTCATGACAGGCAGATGACAATGGCTCAGAGGAGAAGCTGGAGGATTGGTGCCAAAAGTTGCATGTAGGTACCAGTTCTACACCTCCCCGTCACAAGCATGGAGTATACCGGGTAGTGAAAGAATACGAACAGATATTCAGTAAACACCCGTTAGACTTTGGGCAAATCAAAGGGGTAGAGCACACTATACCCACAGGTGACCATCAACCTATAAAAGAGAGGTATAGACCCTTACCACCAGCTCACTACCAAACCACCAAGGACATGCTCAGAGAGATGAAATCTGCAGGGGTAATAAGAGACAGTTGTAGCCCCTGGGCAGCACCTCTAGTGTTAGTTAAAAAGAAGGATGGGACCATGAGAATGTGCGTAGATTATCGGCAGATTAATCGCATCACACATAAGGACGCATACCCATTACCTAAGATTGAGGAGTCATTAACTGCACTAAAATCTGCTAACTACTTTTCCACCCTTGATCTGACTAGTGTGTACTGGCAGGTTCCTGTGGCCGAGGCCGACAAGGAGAAGACAGCGTTTACTACGCCGATGGGCCTCTGTGAGTTTAATTCTATGCCATTCGGATTCTGCAACGCACCCGGGACCTTCCAACGTCTGATGGAGAGCTGCCTCGGGCACAAGAACTTTGAAACTGTCCTCCTGTACCTAGATGACGTCATAGTCTACTCGAAGACGTATGAGAAACATCTACAAGACCTAGCGGAAGTGTTCGAAGCTTTGTCCAAGTATTGCATGAAGATCAAGCCATCCAAGTGTCACCTTCTCAAACCAAAGGTACAGTTCCTGGGACATGTCGTGAGTTCAGAGGGAGTAGCACCGGATCCTGATAAAGTCACAGTGATAAGGGATTGGCCAAGACCTACGAACGTGAAGGAAGTGAGGCAATTCATGGGCCTGGTAGGCTATTACAGAAGATTCATCCGAGGATTCACGAAGCTAGCAGCTCCTCTGCAAGACATTCTGGTAGGACGATCAAAGAAGACTTCAAACTGTAATCTCCTGACACGGTGGGATGAGGAAAGAGAAGATTCCTTCAATAAGCTGAAAAATGCACTGACGGGAGAAGAGATCCTGGCATACCCTGATTACCATCAATCATTCATTCTTTATACGGATGCCAGCAACGTGGGACTGGGAGCAGTATTATCACAGATGCAAGGAGGTAAAGAAAGAGTTATTGCCTTTGCAAGTAGGAAGCTCTGGCCTACAGAAAGAAATCCCGAGAACTACAGCTTCTTCAAGTTAGAGCTACTGGCAGTAGTTTGGGCTGTGACTGAACATTTTAAACATTACTTGGCAGGAGCAGAATTCACCATCTACACGGATAACAACCCGTTGACTCACCTGGACACAGCAAAATTAGGAGCTCTGGAGCAGCGATGGATAGCCCGGCTATCTAATTACAACTTTGTCATCAAATACAGAGCAGGCCGCAAGAACGGGAACGCAGATGCCTTATCCCGGATGCCACACCTGAAAGATGTGGAAGAGGAACCGGAAGAGTTGGAAGAGATTGAACTACCGGCCTTTCATCGTTCAAAGGTAGAAGATTATCAACCCGGCATCTACCAAAGAGAACAGGAAGTAAACTTTAACCCGTTAAGACACTATGAATGGGCTGAAACCCAAGATACTGATCCAGCTGTGAAGCTAGTGAAAGAACTGCTTACACGACAAGGTGCATACCCGGATCAGAATGCCCCAGCTGAGACCATACAGCTCTGGAAAGAGAGAGGCAAGTTGTTTCTGAACCAAGGGAAGCTCTGTAGACGATTTACCAATCTCAAGACGCATGAACTGGTCTGGCAGATAATCGTGCCCAAGCAAGACATCCAAATGGTCTTAAGAGCGTACCATGACAGTGCAGGTCATTTCGGATGGAAGAAGTTAGAAGCAATCCTAAGAGACAGATTCTATTGGGTTGGCATGAGAAAATCCATTGAAATATGGTGCAGAAGATGTGCCGCATGCAACCTCAGAAGGAAAGATCTACAGAAAGCTCCGCTTCAACCAATAGTAACCAAGCAACCACTTGAACTAGTCGCATTAGATCACGTCAAGTTGTCACCAAGCCGGTCAGGCTATGTCTATGCCTTAACCATCGTGGACCATTACTCACGCTTCTTAGTGGTGGTACAAGTCAAAGATCTGACAGCGAAGACGGCAGCAAAAGCATTCCAGACACATTTCTGTAGACCACATGGTTACCCAGAACAAGTCCTTGCAGACCAAGGTCCAGCTTTTGAATCAGAACTATTCAAGGAATTCTGCGATATGTACGGTTGTAAGAAGATTCGCACAACAACGTATCATCCCCAAACAAATGGTCTATGTGAGAAAATGAATAATATCGTAATTGAACTGTTAAAGACCTTACCAGGATCAGAAAGAAACCAGTGGCCAGATAAATTACCTGATTTGGTAGACTTATACAACCATGTCCCTGTGAGTTCTACAAACTGCACTCCAGCTTACCTTATGCGTGCAAGACCCGGTAAGCTACCAATTGATCTAGAAATGGGAATTGCAAAACCAGATACAGAGATAGAAGAAGAAACAGATTGGGATACTAAACGTCAGAAACAGTATCAACAAGTGCAAGAATGTGTAGAGAGGAACCTACAACAAGCAAGAGCAAGACAAGAGAAAACTTTTAACAAACATGCTCAAGCAATGCCATTACAAGAAGGTGATCAAGTTCTCAAGAGAAAGAGATGCACTAACAAACTGGATAATCAGTGGGAAACTGTCCCATACACAGTCTTACCATCTAACCTAGACAATGTTAAAACCTGTTTGATAAGCAAAGATGAAGGAAAAACGTCAAGTCGTATCTCGTGATCAGCTAAAATTGTGTCCTGAAACACTGAAGACACCTGAAGTAAGAGAACCCGCACAGGTCCAACCTATTAAAGAAAAAGAAGAAGTTTTCCACACGGAACTAGGAGATTTTCCTAAAACATGGCCAAATTACCATGGAGCAGTTGTCGTACCAATGATTGCATTCCCTTCAATGGTGGAACCAACACCAGAACCCGTGTTACCTGAAGAAGTCCCAAGACCTGAAGAACTGGAAGTAGAACCATTAGAGGAAGAACAAATTCCTGGTCCCAGTGAGCTTGCGAGTCCTACAGTCAGATCTTCATCTAACATAGTACCAAACACTACAAATAGGTACATGCCTACCAACACCAATAGGCTACATGCAAGTAGTACACCCGTTTTACGCAGATCCGAGCGTAGTACCAGAGGGCAGTTACCAGCTAGGTACAGGGATTAAAAGGTCAAATTAACTGTAAAATATAAATATGTTTGTGTTAATATAAATTGAACTCGGTAAACAAATTTACATAGTTAGTGCAACGTTAAAAAAAAGCCCAGTACCTACAGAGACTATCCTGTATGAACTTCTTGCATATTCTTCAAACTTTTTCCTTTTATTTTATTTTTATGGACCATACTACCACGGACTGGTTGTGGTGTAAACTTTCTTGTATATATTCATCAGCCCGGAGGCAAAAGACTAAACCCCGGAAAGACTGCTTTTTGAATTTTTGGACTGTTTTTGAACTTTAGTGATTTTTGTGATTTTACTTTTAAGTCTTTGTAAATATTAATTGTATTAATTGTTTATTGTTCCACAGTCCCGGAGTACTGTCTTTAACTAAGGGGGAATGTGGCACCCCAAGGGTTAATATGCCACAGAAACAACACAGGTTTAATCCCCACACAACACTACACTAGAAAGTGGGAGGAGCTTTGGTAGCACCTGCACTAGTGGGAGGAGCTAAGTTGTTTACCTCAGAGCAGAAGTGACAGTTAGTTCAGTTCAGAGGAGAGTTGAGTCTGGAGCAGGAGCAGAGCCAAGTGTCAGTGGAGGTCCTGAGAGGTCTGAGGAAAGGAGACAGAGTAATAGAGGAACATACCCGGGATAAAGAGTTACCCCAAAAGCTTGACCCCGGGGAGGCGCTCAAGACGGATACCAGATCCGAGGCTGTGCCTGAGACAGACAGGACAGTAAACACCGGCATAGTGAAGGTCCACCATCTTCACCACACCATAGCAAAGCAACACGAAGGAGTCAGTGACACAGAGGACTCAAGTTACCCAGCATATTGGTACCCGTGAGCAGAGACAGGGCCAGCAGTACAGCTACAAGCAGCAGCAGGGCCACACACAGCGTTTAAGTAGTAACATAGTAACATAGTAACATAGTTTTTAAGGTTGAAGGAAGACTTTAAGTCCATCTAGTTCAACCCATAGCCTAACATGTTGATCCAGAGGAAGGCAAAAAAAACCCATGTGGCAACACTAAGCTCCACATTGGGGGAAAAAATCCCTTCCTGACTCCAGGTACGGCAATCAGACTAATTCCCTGGATCAACGCCCTATCAAGAATCTAGTATGTATAACTGATAATATTATAGTTTTCAAGAAAGGCATCCAGGCCCTTCTTAAATGTTAGTAGTGACTCACTCATTACAACAGCATGTGGTAGAGAGTTCCATAGTCTCACTGCTCTTACAGTAAAGAATCCGCGTCTGTGATTATGATTAAACCTTCTTTCCTCCAGACGTAGAGGATGCCCCCTTGTTCCAGTCTCAGGCCTAAGAGTAAAGAGATCACTAGAAAGGTCTCTGTACTGTCCCCTCATATATTTATACATTATTATAAGATCACCCCTAAGCCTTCGTTTTTCCAAGCTAAATAACCCCAAGTTTAATAACCTGTCTTGGTATTGCAGACCCCTTAGTCCTCTAATGACTTTTGTCGCTCTTCTCTGGACCCGCTCTAGTTCAGCTATGTCTTTCTTATACACCGGAGACCAGAATTGTACACAGTATTCTAAGTGTGGTCGCACTAATGACTTGTATAGAGGTAAAATTATGTTCTCCTCATGAGCATCTATGCCTCTTTTAATGCATCCCATTATTTTATTTGCCTTTGCAGCAGCTGCCTGACACTGGCCACTAAATGTGAGTTTGTCATCTACCCATACACCCAGGTCTTTTTCAGTGACAGTTTTGCCCAGTGTTTTACAATTAAGCACATAATTATACCTTTTGTTTCCTCTGCCCAAGTGCATGACTTTACATTTATCCCCATTAAAGCACATTTGCCATTTAGCAGCCCAAGCTTCTAGTTTACATAAATCCTCCTGTAATATAAAATTGTCCTCCTCTGTATTGATTAGCCTGCAGAGTTTAGTGTCATCTGCAAATATTGAGATTCTACTCCGTATGCCCCCTACAAGGTCATTAATAAATATATTAAATAGAAGTGGGCCCAACACTGACCCCTGTGGTACCCCACTGTTAACTGTGACCCATTCTGAGTGTGTTCCATTAATAACCACCCTTTGTTTCCTATCACTAAGCCAGTTCTTAACCCACTTACACATATTTTCCCCTATCCCCATTGCCCTCATTTTGTGTATCAACCTTTTGTGTGGCACCGTATCAAAAGCTTTTAAAAAGTCCATATACACCACATCCACTGCATTTCCTTGGTCCAGTCCAGAACTTACTTCTTCATAGAAGCTTATCAGATTAGTTTGACAGGAACGGTCCCTCGTAAAACCATGTTGATAATGGGTCATGAGGTTATTTTTCTTCAGATACTCCAGTATAGCATCTCTTAGAAAACCCTCTAGGATTTTACCCACAGTAGAGGTTAAGCTTACTGGCCTATAATTTCCAAGTTCAGTTTTTGTCCCCTTTTTGTATATTGGCACCACATTTGCTATACGCCAGTCCTGTGGTACAGACCCTGTTATTATGGAATCTTTAAATATTAAAAATAATGGTCTATCTATGACAGTACTTAATTCCTGCAGCACTCTGGGGTGTATCCCATCCGGGCCCGGGGATTTGTCAATTTTAGTGATTTTTAGACGATGCCGTACTTCCTCTTGGGTTAAGCAGGTGACATTTAATTGAGACTTTTTGTTATCACTGATCATATTGTCTGTCATGGGATTTTCTTGTGTAAATACTGTTGAAAAAAAGTCATTTAGCATATTGGCTTTTTCCTCATCCTCATCCACCATTTCACCCAGACTATTTTTAAAGGGGCCAACACCATCATTTTTTAGTTTCTTACTATTTATATAGTTAAAAAATATTTTGGGATTCTTTTTACTTTCTCTGGCAATGAGTCTCTCTGTCTCAATCTTTGCTGCCTTGATTTGCTTTTTACAAATGTTATTTAATTTTCTGTATTTATTTAATGCCTCATCACTACCTACTTGCTTTAATTCCCTAAATGCTTTCTTTTTGTCACATATTGCACCTCTTACCGCTTTATTTAGCCATAGTGGTTTCCTCCTATTTCTAGCATGCTTATTCCCATAGGGTATATATTGTGCACAGGTCCTATTCAGGATGCTAATAAACATCTCCCATTTGTGTTGTGTACTTTTATGTCTCAGGACATCGTCCCAATTTATTGCACTAAGATCATCTCTCAACCGTTGGAAATTTGCCTTCCTGAAGTTTAGTGTCCTTGTAGCCCCTTTACTGCACGTCTTAGTAAAGGATACTTGAAAGCTTATTAAGTTATGATCACTGTTACCCAAGTGACCTCCAACCCGTATATTTGATATGCGGTCCGGCCTGTTGGTTAATATTAGGTCCAGCAGTGCCCCCCTTCTTGTTGGATCCTGAACCAGTTGTGAAAGGTAATTGTCTCTCATAGTTTTCAAAAACTTATTACCTTTGCTGGAACTGCAGGTTTCTGATCCCCAATGTATTTCAGGGTAGTTGAAGTCCCCCATAATAATGACTTCTCCATGAGTTGCTGCTTCATCTATTTGCTTTATGAGGATATTCTCCTCCACTTCCATTATTTTTTTGGACTTATAACAAACCCCTATCAGTAATTTATTATTTTTTCCCCCTCCCCTTATCTCCACCCACAGGGACTCTACATTTCCATTAGATTCACCTATATTATCACGCAGGATGGGTTTTAATGATGATTTTACGTATAAACATACACCTCCTCCTCGCCTATTTGTACGGTCATTTCTGAACAGACAATAGCCCTGTAAATTAACAGCCCAGTCATGGCTCTCGTCCAGCCAAGTCTCCGAAATCCCCACCATGTCATAATTATTTTCCAACAAAATCAATTCTATTTCCTCCATTTTGTTGGTGAGGCTTCTGGCATTAGTGTACATGCACTTTATGCATCTCTCTTTACCTCTATTCCTTCCTACTAGATTGACTGTTCTAACCCCACCCCCATGCCACCCCCAATTTTATTACTTGTGCCCAGGTTACTATTTACACTATCTTCCCCTCCTATACAATGAATACCCTCCCCACAAATCCCTAGTTTAAACACTCCTCCAACCTTCTAGCCATTTTCTCCCCCAGCACAGCTGCACCCTCCCCATTGAGGTGCAGGCCGTCCCTAGCATAGAACCTGTAGCCAACAGAGATGTCGGCCCAGTTCTCCAGGAACCCAAACCCCTCCTTCCTACACCAATTCCTGAGCCACTTATTTATCTCCCTAATCTCCCGTTGCCTCTCTGGTGTGGCACGTGGTACAGGCAGTATTTCAGAGAATACTACCTTGGAGGTCCTTGCCTTAAGCTTGCAGTCTAATTCCCTGAAATCATCTTTAAGGACCTTCCACCTACCTCTAACTTTGTCATTTGTGCCAATGTGCACCATGACCGCTGGGTCCTCACCAGCCCCTCCCAGTAATCTGTCAACCCGATCAGCGATGTGCCGGACTCGAGTCTGTTCGACGATCCCTGTCTTTGTGACAGATTGCCCTATCTATTCCCCTAATAATTGAGTCCCCCACTACCAGCACCTGTCTGGCCTGTCCTTCTCTCCTGTTTTCCCCCTTACTGGAGCAGCCACTGCTCTGGCTTTCAGAGGTCATGCCCTGCTGCAGCAGTGCTGTACCTGAACTCACACCCCCCTCATCTGCCAACATAGCAAATTTATTGGGGTGTGCCAGATCAGGGCTAGCCTCCCTGGCACCCTTCCCTCTACCCCGCCTTCTAACTGTCACCCAGCTAGCTACCTCACGGTCCTGCAGCTCCATACTACCATCCTCCCCCACATCTATCCCATTGAGCAGCTGTTCAGTGAGCAGCAGACTCCTTTCCATATTATCTATGGATCTCAGCGTTGTCAGTTGTTCATTTAGATCCAGTATCTGGGCTTCCAAATGCACAATGTACTCACATCTCACACAGCAGTATGCACCCTTGACCGGCTGGTCAAGGAATGCATACATGTGGCAAGATGTACACTGGATGGCATTGCCAATCATGGAGCTCATTTCCTAATGGGGATTGCACCAGACAGAAATGATAAGTAAAAAGAAATGCAAAGTATTAATAAAATACAACCAGCAATTCAGTAAGTCCTCCCTTCCAAACTCCCTGAATCCAAAGTCACTGAATCACAAGTCACACACTTACTTCTGTCGCACTTGCGCTCTGTCACACGTAGCTCGTCACACTCGCTAGAAAATCAGATATAAAGAGTCTCTTTTTTTTTTTTTTTTTCCCTTAGCAGAAAATCAGCCTACAGCTCAGTGTACTTCCAAAGGACTGGAAGCCCCAACCAGCTGCTTCTCATAAACCCTTAATTATGCACCCCCACCCTTAATTAACCCCTTGTAAGTATAGCTACACCACAGGTTTTAAGTGCAAAGTAGTTAACCCTTTAACTTACAGGTAGTAAAATAAGAGACTATAAACTTGTAGAGAGAAAAGAAAGTTAAGAAAGCCCAATAAAATTAAAAAGGTAAAAAACAAAAACAAAAAAAAAACAGTCAGCAATTCACACAGGTATTTGTTGCAGGATTCCCAAACACCTCCTTACTGAATCACAAGTCACACACTTACTTCTGTCGCACTTGCGCTCTGTCACACGTAGCTCGTCACACTCGCTAGAAAATCAGATATAAAGAGTCTCTTTTTTTTTTTTTTTCCCTTAGCAGAAAATCAGCCTACAGCTCAGTGTACTTCCAAAGGACTGGAAGCCCCAACCAGCTGCTTCTCATAAACCCTTAATTATGCACCCCCACCCTTAATTAACCCCTTGTAAGTATAGCTACACCACAGGTTTTAAGTGCAAAGTAGTTAACCCTTTAACTTACAGGTAGTAAAATAAGAGACTATAAACTTGTAGAGAGAAAAGAAAGTTAAGAAAGCCCAATAAAATTAAAAAGGTAAAAAACAAAAACAAAAAAAAAACAGTCAGCAATTCACACAGGTATTTGTTGCAGGATTCCCAAACACCTCCTTACTGAATCACAAGTCACACACTTACTTCTGTCGCACTTGCGCTCTGTCACACGTAGCTCGTCACACTCGCTAGAAAATCAGATATAAAGAGTCTCTTTTTTTTTTTTTTTTCCCTTAGCAGAAAATCAGCCTACAGCTCAGTGTACTTCCAAAGTAGGAAGCCAAGGACCCGGTCAGGGTGAGAGCAACCTGGTACAGACTCCGTGGACAATACTGTGTAATACCATCTGCCAGTAAAGACTTGAAGAACAACAGAAAGCGTGAGTGTGTGTCATCCTTATGCTGAAGCCACACTTGCCCTCATAGACTGCTATTGCCTCTACTCTTATCATCTCTATTGCTTCCCCTACTCTCCTGCAGCATCAATAACATCCTCACAGACTTTAACTACCTCTACCACTGCCCCGGGGAACTCAGTTCTGCCCACAGGAACTATTCCATCCAAGCTGCTAACCCATCATCCCCGGAGGTTCTGCAGCAGCGGTGGCCCCATTACTGGCCGCATATAGTGGGTGGCGTCACGAGTGACAAATCCCCTGTAAATAACCCCCCATTTTATTGTACGGGCCCGGGACACGGTCCGGACCAGGACAGCCGTGACATCCCCCAGTAGTACCCCGGTCCGGCACTGAGTGCCCCGTCCCAGTGGGCTCCACACATCCCACAGCTCAACGTCTTGCATCGCTACAGAGGTCCTTCGGCCTTCTGGTTCACCGCCTGAAATGCGATGTGCGAACACGATGGAATTCCACTCTGCACATGTTGCAGCGACTGTGGCAGCAGTGATGAGCCCTGGTGCAGTATCTTATGATATACTGGGTCAACGCGATCAAGAGGTGGGGAAAATCATGCTGCTGGAGTGGTCTCAGATCAAGGACCTCTGCACCCTTCTGCAGAGTTTTGAAATGGCTACTAAGATGTTTAGCGCTGACAATGCCATTATCAGCATGACTATTCTGGTCATCTACATGCTGGACCACACTTTAACCAGTATTCGGAGTCAGGTGGTGGGCCAAGAGAAAGGGGTGGAAGTAGAGTAGGAGGGGTATGCGAAAGGGATAACAAGATCTCAAAGGTCCAGACAATTAGCCGCACGAAGACGGCTGGCATAGGAGGGTGGGGGAGAAAGAACAACGAGGGCGCATGGTAGCAGCCAAACTTTTGATGAAGGTGCAGGAGCCAAGGAAGAAATAGAGGACGAAAAGGCGATAGGCATGGAAGACTCAGCAGATGAGGGAGATCTTGATCACATTTCTGTTGTACAAGGTTGGCTGGAGAGGGCAGAGGAAGCAAGCGAGAATGTTACCCATGCCGCCACCAACACAACAAGGACTTGAGCCTCCTGGATGAGCAAGACACATGAGTGCCTTCTTGCTGCACCACTTGCAACATGATCCTCGGATTGTTAGAATTCGAAGTAATGCCGACTGCTAGGTTGCCAAGTTAGTACAAGAGTAAATTTGGCCAAATGCTTCCTGCCCTGGAAAGGGCCACACACATGCAGAAGTATCAACAGAAGCTTTTAGATAATCTTAGTACTGCTTTTCCCCAAAACACCAGTGGTGCACATAGTGAATATTGCAGTTCTACCTTTCCAACCCAGGGAACGTCGAGTCATCATCACTTAAATGTTAACAGTAACCTAACAGTTTATATGGTAATAGCAATTTTGTATAATCATTTCACTTTTTTAGACCATCCTTTGCAACGCCAGAAGAGAGAACAAGTCTGACACATAGTGAATGCCTAGAGAGGATAGTGCAGGAGTATCTACAACTGAATATTGATGCCATGACTGTGTAACTGGACCCTTGTGCATTTTGGGCTTCAAAACTGGAAAAATGGCCTGAGCTCGCCACTCATTCCTTGGAGATTTTGTCGTGCCCCACAGTCAACATTCTCTCTGAAGATGTCTTCAGCGCTGCTGGTAGTGTACTGACGGATAAGTGCATGCGGCTGTCCAGTGTCAGTGTAGACAGACTAATGTTTATCAAGATGAACAAGTCATGGATGCACAAACCAGGTTTTGCCAAATGTGCTGTATACACATGAACAGTTTCTGGGCCCTTAAAAGCATTGTTTGGTTAATCTCCTCTGTCCACAAGGCCTATACAGGTCATTGACCTACCTGACTAGTTTTTCCTGTAATACTCCACAAAACTTATAGTTGTCCCACCTGTGTGTGGCAGGGCATAACATTGATGAGAGCGCTTGCATGAACTTTGAATTTATCCGGCCCACTAGGCGTAAACAGGTCACTGATCTACCTGAATAGTTTTTCCTGTGATACTCCACGAAACTTATAGTTGTCCCACCTATGTGTGGTGGGGCATAACCTTGATGGGAGCGCTTGTGTAACATGCACACTCCAGGGGCGGGGAAGACTCAGTACTGGCCAGTTACTAGTTGTTCTCATGTCTTCACTTCTCAGTTCTTTTCACGGGGACAGATGGGGGCCGAGACCCGGTCCTGCGACCCTGGTGGTGTCATTTTAATTAAGGGGGTGATGTTAGGGAAAGTCTGAGGAAATGAGGGGTATTCGTAACACCACCTGCTGTATACGGCCAGGGCAGCCGCCGCTGCTGCAGAACCTCTGGGGATGATGCTTAGATAGTTGAGCTCCCCTCAGGTGGAACACAATGCCCAGGGCAGTGGAGTGGTTCGTATTTTGGCAGTTGGTCTCTCGGTCAGCAGTACCTCCGGTGTCATAGGCGGCCTCTGCGGCCGATGGTCACCGCAAATAAAAGTCTGTCATACTACAGCTCTAGTTCCATTACTTTTACTCAGGTGTTAAACATGGCCCCCAGGTACGCTCTCTGCCAGTCTCCGTTACTTTGCTCTTTCTCCAGAGCCAGGTTGGTACAGTCTAGCCACGGTTGGTGCCCTTACTCTCCCTTCTACGTGTCACAGTCTCTGGTGGGTCTCTTCTCTTGGCGTTATAAGGGGTAACTTTGATCTAAGGCGAGCAGGTCTTTGCTCTGCCCCCAGGCTCTGAACGCCCTCTGCAGTACAGTGCTCAGGTACTGGTGAGCACGGGTGCTTCTGTGTGACCCGGACAACATTTGGATCCCTCCCGAGCACTGCTCCCTAGTTTGGCCACCTTCCCCAAGATGTGTTGTGTGTTTGGCCACAGCTACCATTAGATGTTTGAGGCCTTCGGTTTCAGCTCGGGCTTGAAGTTTCCACACTGTCCGCAGGGCTGGTCCCTGTGACCAACACCTCTGTCTTGTCAGATTTGGGCATATGGGTGATCGCTCTTTTCTCCACACCCCAAGGGTTCTTGTCTGTCTCTACCGTGGTCTTTTCTCCCTCCCATGGGCGAGCAGGGTGGCATAGCTTCAGCCCTTGGGAATCGGCAAAACACCTCCTCTGCATTTCTGACTACCACTACTCCATCAGTTGATGTTACTCCTCCATCTCCTACTACTTAACTAACGTGTCTAACACTGTCCCATCCCCCTTTTGTGGCCTGGGTCCTCCCTCAGGGTCCCGTCAAAACATGTGTGTTGTGTTTTGGGCTCAATCATACCATCCAAACACCTGGAGACAGGAGCTCTACACTTCCTAACCGCAGACGTGCAGTACCTCTGGTGGCGGTTTACCCGGAGGGGCACCACACTTGCATAAGCTTTCAGTTTATCCGGACCACAAGGCCTAAACAGGTCACTGACCTACTTCTCTATTATTTCCTGTAATACTACACAAAACATATACCGTATATACTCGTGTATAAGCCGACCCCCCTACTTTTGCCCCCAAAATCTGGGAAAACCAATTGACTCATGTATAAGCCGAGGGTGGACCCCAGCACAGGTATACAGCCCCCAGCAGTGTGGTATACAGGCCCCCCCAGTGGTAGTATACAGCCCCCAGCAGTGTGGTATACAGCAGCCTTCCCAGTGGTATATACAGGCCCCAGCAGTGTTACAGCAGCCTCCCCAGTAGTATATACAGCAGCAGCCCCAGTGGTAGTATACATCAGCCCCAGAGGTATATACAGCAGCCCCAGTGGTAGTATACAGCAGCCCCAGAGGTATATACAGCATACCCAGTGGTAGTATACAGCAGCCCCAGAGGTATATACAGCAGCCCCAGTGGTAGTATACAGCAGCCCCAGAGGTATATACAGCAGCAGCCCCAGAGGTATATACAGCAGCAGCCCCAGAGGTATATATAGCAGCAGCCCCAGAGGTATATATAGCAGCAGCCCCAGAGGTATACAGCAGCAGCCCGCCCGCCACTCCCATCAGTATACAGGCGCCCCCCATCAGTATCCAGGGCCCCCCCTTGCTCCGCAAACCTGTAAAGTAAGATCATTATACTTATCACTGTCCTGTCGCCGCCACTGCTCTGCATCGCGCTGCTCCGGCTTCTTCCGGCTTCCCCCTCTGGTGCACAGACAATGACGTCATTGCCTGCGCCCACCAGAGGAGGAAGCCGGAAGAAGCCGGAAGAAGCCGGAGGAGCGCGATGGTAGCTGCAGGGAAGGCGGCGACAGGACAGTGATAAGTATATTGATCCTACTTTACAGGTTTGCGTAGCAAGGGGGGGGCCCTGGATACTGATGGGGGGGCGCCTGTATACTGATGGGGGTGGCTGCGCGCCGTACGACTCGCGTATAAGCCGAGGGGGGTACTTTTCAGCCCAATTTTTGGGCTGAAAAACTCGGCTTATACGCGAGTATATACGGTAGTTATCCCACCTGTGTGTGGCGGGGCATAACATTGATGGGAGCGCTTGCATGAGCTTTGAGTTTATCCGGCCCACTAAGCCTAAACTGGTCACTGACTTACCTGAATAGTTTTTCCTGTAATACTCCACAAAAGGTATAGTTGCTGAGCAATGTTTAGCCTTGAAATGCTAGGCCAGGTCCTGTTCCACATCCTGTGCCATGCATGCAGGCTGGGCTATTCAGCAATTTGTGGTCTGGGACAATTGATGCCATTTTGCTGTGGTTTGACCCTTTGGGAAGAGTGAGTACTCTTGTTGGGGTCCCCTTGCTGTGAAGTACATGATTTGAGCAGGGCGTGACATGCCTATACCTGTGTCTCATCCTCCTTTTGCTCCTCCATCTCGTTTTACTTAATGTAGAAAAATCTACTGCCACTTTTCCCCTGTAATTCTTCCATTTGTTAATTCAAAGTCAGTTTCACGCACCTCTCAACTTTTAGGTGAATGTTAACCACCTTCTATTTTGAAGTGCTTTGGAAGAGTGTGCAGGCTGGCACACTATGTGCATCCATGCTACGCCATGAGACTATTTGTGCTGTGGGTAGATTGTTGTCACTTTTCCTGGTGTTTGTTGTCTATTCTGAGTAGTTTGGCAACTAGCTGTCAGTCGGCACTGGGATACACTGGTGCCTGACCACAAAAATATGATTTGCATATATACAGTCACGTGCTGCCTAGATTCAAGAATACTGTTCAAGGTTAGTTACAGTTTAGTTAGCATGTGATTGGAAGTATTAAAACTGCATACTTGCAGTTACATGACCCCTTGCTCCCGGTGCCAGCATCAGAGAATTTTTACAGCACGCAGTGCATGTGATGTGAGGATTCAGAAGTCTGCAGTGACATAAACAGTGACTGTAGATCTATAGCCCAAGTCTGGACAACTTATTTAATGCTTCTTTATTGGAATATATAAATATTAAGTATTTGGATGAAGTTCAGTGTGATTTATTTGGATATCTGATAACATTCAGACAACCAGTACAATTTTTGGGAGAGGCACACAAGGCAAAAGATGGAAACAAACTATTTGCTTTTGGGTAGTAAAAAAAAGTTTTTGAAAAGTACCGTATATACTCGCGTATAAGCCGAGTTTTTCAGCCCAAAAATTGGGCTGAAAAGTACCCCCCTCGGCTTATACGCAAGTCAGTGACGGTTATACAGCGGTATACAGCGGCCCCAGCATCCCCAGTAATCCAGGGCCCCCCCAGCCTTGCTCCGGTCACCTGTAAAGCAAAATATACTTATCACTGTCCCGCTGTCCGCGCCCGCCGCTGCCGACATCCGCGATCCTCCATCTTCATGCGTCTTCTTCCTGTTTCCTGTGTTCGTCGCCGACAATGACGTCATTGCCGGCGACGAACACAGGAAACAGGAAGAAGACGCATGAAGATGGAGGATCGCGGACGGCAGCGGCGAGCGGGCGCGGACAGTCATAAGTATATTTTGCTTTACAGGTGACCGGAGCAAGGCTGGGGGGGCCCTGGATTACTGGGGATGCTGTATACTACCACTGGGGCTGCTATACACTACCACTGGGGCTGCTATATACTACCACTGGGACTGTATATACCTCTGGGGCCCTGTATACTACCACTGGGGCTGTATATACTACCACTGGGGCTGTATATACTACCACTGGGGCTGTATATACTACCACTGGGGCTGTATATACCACTGGGGCTGTATATACTGCTGGGGCCCTGTATACTACCACTGGGGCTGTATATACCACTGGGGCTGTATATACTACTAGGGCTGCGTCTATACTACCACTGGGGCTGTATATACCACTGGGGCTGGGTGTATACTACCACTAGGGCTGCTGTATATACCTCTGGGACTGCTGTATACCACACTGCTGGGGGCTGTATACTTGTGCTAGGGTCCACCCTCGGCTTATACACGAGTCAATAGATTTTCCCAGGTTTTGGGGGCAAAAGTAGGGGGGTCGGCTTATACACGGGTCGGCTTATACACGAGTATATACGGTAATTATTGCCTAGCCCAAATTCCTATCTTCAAGAATTTGTAAAATTGTTTCTAGAGGATTTCTGCACAAATATAGTCATTGTTCAAGAACTTTGAGACTGCCACAAATATTGTTTTTTACAAAGCTTGCTGCTTCAGTGTTTTAAGATATTTTAGTCAAATGTTTCTATAGTATATTGAAGTACAACTATCCCATATTTTTCTGATTATAAAATGCACCTTTTTCATCCCAAATTGGGGGAAAATGGGTGTGTGTTTTATAATCCAAATATAGTTTACCAGGGAGTGCATGGTGGCGGTGGAGCAGGGTCACAGGGAGCAGGGTGGTGGTATGGTGGGACAATGCTGAAGGCCCTCAAGTTGGGAGGAGGGGTTGTACTGGCGCACATGGCAGGTGGCATTGATCTTCCAGTATTTCACATGATGGGTGAAAGGAAAAAGCTGCAGAATCAGAGCACACAAAGGTTAAGGTCTCATAGAGCTGATATCTCAGTCTGTGTGAGTGCCACTTCCTACGTGACAGTCTTCAGGAAAATGGTTAAGGAGGTGCACATGCACAGATTGAAATCTTGCCTCTCAATCTGTGTGTGTGCTACCTCCAAAGTCCTTTTCCTTTTGTCCATCACTTCCAATGTCAGGGGAACAAGAGCACCCAGTGCGCATCTTACAGGACACTCCTTACTGCTAGCCTGGGGGAGCTTTATCCCACTGTGCCTACGCCACAAATAGCCTCCTGCAGTGTTGATCCTGCCTCCTTTGACCCCACTCTACTGCTACCGCACCCCTTGGGTAAGCTACACTGATAAAAGTTGGATTTAGGATTGGAAGATGGACCTCCTTTTTCAGATTTAAAAATTATTTTTTTCCTAATTTCTTCCTCTAAATTTGGAGTGTTTTTTTATAATCTGGTGCATTTTATAATCCACAAAATATTTTATTTCATAAATTTATAAACCTTTAATGACAAATGCATCATTTATTTCAAATATTCAATATTAGAGATGAAGTAAAGTTTTAAGTTGTAGTTGAATTCCTGAAATCTGCTGTTTCATTCAAATTTTAACATTTTGAGATTTGATTTACAGTATGCAAAAAAACAACAAAACTTGGTTACTATTTAGTAGTGTTGAGCGAGCATGCTCGGCACTACTCGGTACTCGCACGAGTATCACTGTACTCGGGCGACTCGCCGAGCACCGAGTAATCTCGCGATACTCGTGCTGTGCTCGTGGTCGTCATCTCTCCATGTTGGCGCTCTTTTGAGAGCCAGCCCACGTGCAGGGATTGGCTGACAGATCACTGCAATGCCACAGCCCTGGTAGTTGTGCCATAGCAGTGATTGGCCGCCCTGCACAGCGTCACCGAGCCTTTATAACTCCCGGCGCGCTGTGCTCGGCACACAGCCATCCAGACAGTGAGTTTAGGGAGAGTGTCTGCTGCTGATTAGGGACAGATTTGCGGCCCTCATAGGTAGATCCGGATCAGGGCTGCAAACTGCTGCTGACCACAACAGTCCTTCTCAGGACTAATCTAGGAGGACATAGGCAGGGTGATCCAGATCGGAGTCCAAGATTTTCAGTGACCAGAACAGTCCTTTTCAGGACTAATCTAGGAGGATATGGGCAGGGTGATACAGATTGGAATCCAAGATTTTCAGTGACCATTAGAGTCACCACACTCTTGTACTTAGTACCTTAATACAGGTTAGGGACTAAAATCCTCTCTTCAAACCATTACAGTCACCAGACAGGTGTACGTACTACCTTAATACAGGTTAGGGAACTAAAATCCTAACTCTTGTCATCAAAACAGTCACCAGACAGGTGTACGTACTACCTTAATACAGGTTAGGGACTAAAATCCTCTCTTCAAACCATTACAGTCACCAGACAGGTGTACGTACTACCTTAATACAGGTTAGGGAACTAAAATCCTAACTCTTGTCATCAAAACAGTCACCAGACAGGTGTACGTACTACCTTAATACAGGTTAGGGAACTAAAATCCTAACTCTTGTCATCAAAACAGTCACCAGACAGGTGTACGTACTACCTTAATACAGGTTAGGGACTAAAATCCTCTCTTCAAACCATTACAGTCACCAGACAGGTGTACGTACTACCTTAATAGAGGTTAGGGAACTAAAATCCTAACTCTTGTCATCAAAACAGTCACCAGACAGGTGTAGGTACTACCTTAATACAGGTTAGGGACTAAAATCCTCTCTTCAAACCATTACAGTCACCAGACAGGTGTACGTACTACCTTAATACAGGTTAGGGAACTAAAATCCTAACTCTTGTCATCTCAACAGTCACCACACTGTTGTACGTCATACCTTTATTCAGGTTAGGGAACTAAAATCCTAACTCTTGTCATCTCAACAGTCACCACACTGTTGTACGTCATACCCTTTATACAGGTTAGGGAAATAAAATCCTAACTCTTGTCATCTCAACAGTCACCACACTGTTGTACGTCATACGTTTATACAGGTTAGGGAACTAAAATCCTAACCCTTGTCATCTCAACAGTCACCACACTGTTGTACGTCATACGTTTATACAGGTTAGGGAACTAAAATCCTAACTCTTGTCATCTCAACAGTCACCACACTGTTGTACGTCATACCCTTTATACAGGTTAGGGAACTAAAATCCTAACTCTTGTCATCTCAACAGTCACCACACTGTTGTACGTCATACGTTTATACAGGTTATGGAACTAAAATCCTAACTCTTGGCATCTCAACAGTCACCACACTGTTGTACGTCATACCTTTATTCAGGTTAGGGAACTAAAATCCTAACTCTTGTCATCTCAACAGTCACCACACTGTTGTACGTCATACCTTTCTACAGGTTAGGGAACTAAATTCCTAACTCTTGTCATCTCAACAGTCACCACATTGTTGTACGTCATACCTTTATTCAGGTTAGGGAACTAAAATCCTAACTCTTGTCATCAAAACAGTCACCAGACAGGTGTACGCACTACCTTAATACAGGTTAGGGACTAAAATCGTCTCCTGAAACCATTACAGTCACCAGACAGGTGTACGTACTACCTTAATACAGGTTAGGGACTAAAATCCTCTATTGAAACCATTACAGTCACCAGACAGGTGTACGTACTACCTTTATACAGGTTAGGGAACTAAAATCCTAACTCTTGTCATCTCAACAGTCACCACACTGTTGTACGTCATACCCTTTATACAGGTTAGGGAAATAAAATCCTAACTCTTGTCATCTCAACAGTCACCACACTGTTGTACGTCATACGTTTATACAGGTTAGGGAACTAAAATCCTAACTCTTGTCATCTCAACAGTCACCACACTGTTGTACGTCATACGTTTATACAGGTTAGGGAACTAAAATCCTAACTCTTGTCATCTCAACAGTCACCACACTGTTGTACGTCATACCTTTCTACAGGTTAGGGAACTAAAATCCTAACTCTTGTCATCTCAACAGTCACCACACTGTTGTACGTCATACCTTTCTACAGGTTAGGGACTAAAATCCTCTCCTAAAACCATTCAATTCACCAGACTGTTGTACGTCATACCTTGATACAGGTTAGGGAACTAAAATCCTAATCTCTTGTGATCTGAACAGTCACCAGACTGGTGTACGTCATACCTTGATACAGGTTAGGGACTAAAATCCTCTCCTGTGACTGTTGTCGCTGTATACAAGCAAAATGCGCAAGGGCGTTGGCAAGGAACAAGGAGGTGAACGTGATGGTGGTGCAGGCAGAGGCCGAGGTCGTGTGCAAGCACAAATTTCGCAACAAGAAAGTGGCACATCTACTCGCTCACACGTCCTGTCCCAAATTGTTGGGGCCCGCTGCAGTACTACGCTCTTGAACCAACACTAGTGTCAACAGCTTGTTATTTGGATAGCGGATAATGCTTCAAGTCTGATTGGCACCTCCACAAACACCCTGTCTTCCACACGGTCAATTGTCAGTAGCCGTGATACTGCACCGCACATTTCCCAACCTGATCCTCCTTCCTACCAACTGGCTGAGTGCACGTCCACGGACATTACTGATCCCACACTTGGACACTCGGAAGTCCAGAAGTGTGTACCCATGGGTCAGTGGAGGTACATGGCAAATTCCCATTACAAAATTTAAATTCAGTTGTCATTTGTTGGTGGTGTGGTGAAGTCTGGCCCAATCCAACCCTTCTTCATCTTTATCTCAGTCAGCCTGTCAGCATTTTCAGTTGACAGGCGGTTGCGTTTATCAGTAATGATTCCACCTGCGGCACTGAAAACACGCTGTGACAAAATGCTAGCGGCAGTGCAGGCCAGGACTTCCAAGGCGTAGAGAGCCAATTCATGCCATGTGTCCAGCTTGGAGACCCAATAATTGTAAGGCACAGAGGAATCTCACAGTACAGTTGTTCGATCGGCAAGGTACTCCTTCAGCATCTGACCAAACTTAGCATTTCTTGTGTCACTACCCCGCACCTCAGGGGCTGTGGTACGTGAGGGGCTGAGAAAACTGTCCCACCTCGTAAAGACTGTTCCCCTACCTTTGGCGGATTGGACTTGTGCCCCTCTCGGCCGTACGCCTTTGTTGTCCACCGATTCCTGACCTATGCCGCTAGCGTTTTGTGAGGGGAATGATTTGCCTACTTCCGTGACTATGGCCTTCTGGAACTGCTGTCCTCCTCCTCCTCCTCCTCCTCCTCCTCATCTCCCCTGTCCTCTGGCCAGCCACGCTGAATCGAGGGTATGACTGGTGTGCATGTCATATCCTCAATTTGGCCAGAGAGTTGCTCCATGTCTTCATCCTCCTCCTCCTCGTCATAGTCCTCCACTGCACGTTGTGATGAGATGAGGCTGGACTCTGTGTTTTCACCCACACCCACTACTGTTTCTTGCTCCAAGTCATCGCGCTCGGCCTGCAATGCATCCTCTTTGTTTTTCAGCAGAGACCGTTTTAGAAGGCAGAGTAGTGGTATGGTGACGCTAATAATGGCGTCATCGCCGCTCACCATCTGGGTGGAGTCCTCAAAGTTTTGGAGGACGGTACATAGGTCGGACATCCATCTCCACTCCTCAGGTGTTATGTGTGGAGTTTGAACCATTTCCCGACGGCTTAGGTGATGCAGGTAGTCAACAACTGCCCTCTTCTGCTCACATATCCTGACCAACATGTGCAGAGTTGAATTCCAACGCGTGGGGACATCACACACCAGTCTGTGGGCCGTAAGACGCTAACGGCGCTGAAATCCGCCAAGGTCGGCTGAAGCAGCAGGTGACTTGCGAAAATGTGCAGACAGACGGCGAACTTTTACCAGCAGTTCAGACAGCTCTGGGTATGACTTTAGAAACCTCTGAACCACCAGGTTGAGCACGTGGGCCACGCATGGAACATGCGTCAGCTGGCCTCGCCTCAAAGCTGCCACCAAGTTCCGTCCATTGTCACACACGACCTTTCCTGGCTTTAGGTTCAGAGGTGTGAGCCAGTGATCTGCCTGATGTTTCAGAGCTGTCCACACCTCTTCTTCATTGTGGGGTTTGTCACCTATGCAGACTAGCTTCAGCAAAGCCTGTTGCCGCTTCACAGAGGCAGTGCTGCAGTGCTTCCAGCTTGGGACTTGTGTGGAGGGTACAGTGGATGAGGATGAGCAGGAGGAGGAGGAGGAGGCTGAAGAGCATGACATTCCGGAGCTGTAGAGTGTCGGTGAAACCCTGACAGAGGTAGGGCCTGCTATCCTTGGTGTGGGAAGGACGTGTTCCGTCCCTCGATCAGACTGTGTCAGAGCCTCCACAATATTAACCCAGTGTTTTGTCAAGGAGATGTAGCGGCCTTGCCCACAAGCACTTGTCCACGTGTCTGTGGTTATACACTTCAGCCCCTGGCCTTACCCCTGCGGTATTAAAGAACAGCAATGACTGTTTAGCTGCAGTTTCCAATATCATGTCCACTCTCTATTTGAAACTAAACCTTTCCAAAACTGAACTTCTTCTGCTCCCCCCATCCACTAACCTCCCTAAATCGGACATCTCTCTCTCACTTTGTGGCACCACGATAATGCCTAGGCAGCAGGCTCGTTGTCTGGGTGTTATGTTTGACACCGATCTCTCCTTCTCCTCCCACACACAATGTCTCGTCCGCTCATGTCACTTACACTTGAAGAATATCTCCAGAGTCCGTCCCTTTCTCACCCTGTAAACAACAAAAACCCTCACCGTGGCCCTAATCCATTACCGCCTTGACTATTGCAATTCTCTATTAAACGGCCTCCCCCTCACCAGAGTTTCTCCTCTCCAGTCCATCCATAATGCAGCAGCCAGGATCACCCATCTGGCCAATCGTTACTCAGATGCCTCTGCTCTGTGCCAGTCATTGCACTGGCTGCCCGTATACTACAGCATCAAATTCAAATTGCTTCTTATCACCCACAAAGCTATTCACAGTGCAGCACCCCCCTACCTCTCCTCCCTCATCTCTGTCTATCACCCCACTCGCGCTCTACGTTCCTCAAATGACCTTCGACTGACATCGGTAATAATCCGATCCTCCCACTCCCGGCTCCAAGACTTCTCCAGAGCTGCACCAAACCTCTGGAATGCTTTACCAAAAGAAATCAGGACTATCCACAACTTGCATGGCTTCAGACGATCCCAAAAAATGCATCTTTTTAAGGCGGCCTATCATACTCCCTAATAGAAGTCCTTTGTACTGTAGATAGTGGGCTATCCCTCTTGACATTACTCTTCTACAAACTCCACCAAACCAAAAAGGTCTACACACACTGTATAATGACCATCCATGTAAGCTTAGTTCTAAGCCCCATTTCCTCGAGATGCCTGGACCATCAGTGCAATAAGCCCCTGTACCTTGTGCAACCCCTATCCCGTTGTAGATTGTAAGCTCTTTTGAGCAGGGTCACCTTCATTTCTTGCTTTATTTTTTGTATTTTCTTTTTTACATTGATTCTATGCCTATTGTTTTGTATCCAATTATTCTATTGTATTTGTTCTCTACTGTAATTACTTACTGTATTATATTTTCTGTACTCTAACCCTACATTGTAAAGCGCTGCGTAATATGTTGGCGCTATATAAATAAAGCTGTATTATTATTATTATTATTAGGTGGACTTTGGCTGAAACAGCGTTGTTCAGGGCACGTGTGATGCTGTTGGACACGTGGTTATGCAATGCGGGGACGGCACATCTGGAGACATAGTGGCGGCTGGGGACCGAGTAACGTGGGACAGCAGCCGCCATCAGGTCGCAGAATGCTTCCGTCTACACCAGCCGGAAAGGCAACATTTGTAGCGCAATGCGTCGCGAAATGTGATCATTCAGGACTGTGGCATGTGGGGCGTTGGCAGCGTATTTGCGCCTGCGTTCAAATGTTTGCTGAATGGATAATTGAACACTGCACTGGGACAAGGACGTGCTTGATGGTGGTGTAATTTGTACGTGGGCAACTTCAGGTGCAGGGCCGGAGGCTTGTTCGCAGCCAGCATGGACAGGGGATTGGCTCGCACGCACAACAGGCAAAGACGTAGCAGTGACATCAGCAAGCACCGCTCCTCGACTCTGTTGTACTTTCCACAAAGTCGGGTGCTTGGCTGACATGTGCCTGATCATGCTGGTGGTGGTCAGGCTGCTACTTTTCGTACCCCTGCTGATGCTGGCATGGCAGGTCTTGCAAATGGCCTTTTTAGAGTCATCTGGAGCAAACTGAAAATACTGCTAGACTCGGGAAGACCTAACACTTGCACAGGCACCTTGTGTCGTGTTGTTGTTCCGGGGAACGGTTGCCTGCCTTATGCCTGCGTACCCGACCCTGCTTCGTACTGCCTGTTGGGATGCTATGCCTCCCTCCCCCTGTGCACTGCTGTCCTCGCTCTGCATATACTCCTACCAGGTTGGGTCAGCTACTGGATCATCCACCACGTCGTCTTCCTATTCCTTGGCTAATCGCTGGACTGCTCCTCCTTCTCCTCATGTGCCACCATGATGACCGTTACAATAGTTTGGCTGTTGTTTCAGGTATACCCCCAGTGGTAAATTTTTACGCCCATTCTTTTTGAATGGGCATTACAAAGACAGGATACCCGCATCTTTTCAATGTGAAAAATGTTTTGAGGCCCTCCTGCTTGTCTCTATCCAGGGACAATGTGGAGCCTCCTAATTTTTGGCTGCCCTGGCCAAAGGGCTATACTAAAATACACCCACTTGAGGGTTACAGGCCCTACTACATGTCTGTAAGCATGGGTCATTGTTGAACCTCCCAATTTTTGGCTGCCCTGACCAAAGGGCTATACTAAAATACACCCACTTGAGGGTTACAGGCCCTACTACATGTCTGTAAGCATGGGTCATTGTTGAACCTCCCAATTTTTGGCTGCCCTGACCAAAGGGCTATACTATAATACACCCACTTGAGGGTTACAGGCCCTACTGCACGTCTCTATCCAGGGACAAAGAGGAGCCTCCCAATTTTTGGCTGCCCTGACCAAAGGGCTATACTAAAATACACCCACTTGAGGGTTACAGGCCCTCCTGCAGTCTCTATCAGGGACAAAATGGAGCCTCCCAATTTTTGGCTGCCCTGACCAAAGGGCTATACTAAAATACACCCACTTGAGGGTTACAGGCCCTACTACATGTCTGTAAGCATGGGTCATTGTTTGAACCTCCCAATTTTTGGCTGCCCTGACCAAAGGGCTATACTATAATACACCCACTTGAGGGTTACAGGCCCTACTACATGTCTGTAAGCATGGGTCATTGTTGAACCTCCCAATTTTTGGCTGCCCTGACCAAAGGGCTATACTATAATACACCCACTTGAGTGTTACAGGCCCTACTACATGTCTGTAAGCATGGGCTCATTGTTGAACCTCCCAATTTTTGGCTGCCCTGACCAAAGGGCTATACTAAAATACACCCACTTGAGGGTTACAGGCCCTCCTGCACGTCTCTATCCAGGGACAAAGAGGAGCCTCCCAATTTTTGGCTGCCCTGACCAAAGGGCTATACTAAAATACACCCACTTGAGGGTTACAGGCCCTACTACATGTCTGTAAGCATGGGTCATTGTTGAACCTCCCAATTTTTGGCTGCCCTGACCAAAGGGCTATACTATAATACACCCACTTGAGGGTTAAGGCCCTACTCACATGTCTGTAAGCATGGGTCATTGTTGAACCTCCCAATTTTTGGCTGCCCTGACCAAGGGCTATACTAATAATCACACCACTTGAGTGGTTACAGGCCCTCTACGTCTGCTATCCGGACACGATGTTGAACTCCAATTTTTGGCTGCCCTGACCCAAAGGGCTATACTAAAATACACCCCACTTGAGGTTACAGGCCACTCACTCGTCTCTATCCATGGTCAATGTGTGATACTCCCATTTTTGGCTGCCCTGACCAAAGGCTATACTAAAATACACCCACTTGGGGTTACAGGCCCTACTACATGTCTGTAAGCATGGGTCATTGTTGAACCTCCCAATTTTTGAGCTGCCCTGACCAAAGGGCATACTATAATACACCCACTTGAGTGATTACAGGGCCCTACTGCATTGTCTCTATCCAGGGACATATGGACCTCCCAATTTTTGGCTGCCCTGCCAAAGGGCTATACTAAAATACACCCACTTGAGGGTTACAGGCCCTCCTGCACGTCTCTATCCAGGACAATGGAACCTCCCAATTTTTGGCTGCCCTGACCAAAGGGCTATACTAAAATACACCCACTTGAGGGTTACAGGCCCTACTACATGTCTGTAAGCATGGGTCATTGTTGAACCTCCCAATTTTTGGCTGCCCTGACCAAAGGGCTATACTATAATACACCCACTTGAGGGTTACAGGCCCTACTCAGTCTGTAAGCAGGTCATGTTGAGCCTCCCAATTTTTGGCTGCCCTGACCAAAGGGCTATACTAAAATACACCCACTTGAGGGTTACAGGCCCTACTACATGTCTGTAACCAGGGTCATTGTGAGACCTCCCAATTTTTGGCTGCCCTGACCAAAGGGCTATACTAAAATACACCCACTTGAGGGTTACAGGCCCTACTCAGTCTCTATCAGGGCAATAGAGGACCTCCCAATTTTTGGCTGCCCTGACCAAAGGGCTATACTAAATACACCCACTTGAGGGTTACAGGCCCTACTACATGTCTGTAAGCATGGGTCATTGTTGAACCTCCCAATTTTTGGCTGCCCTGACCAAAGGGCTATACTATAATACACCCACTTGAGTGTTACAGGCCCTACTACATGTCTGTAAGCATGGTCATTGTTGAACCTCCCAATTTTTGGCTGCCCTGACCAAAGGGCTATACTAAAATACACCCACTTGAGGGTTACAGGCCCTCCTGCACGTCTCTATCCAGGGACAAAGAGGAGCCTCCCAATTTTTGGCTGCCCTGACCAAAGGGCTATACTAAAATACACCCACTTGAGGGTTACAGGCCCTACTACATGTCTGTAAGCATGGGTCATTGTTGAACCTCCCAATTTTTGGCTGCCCTGACCAAAGGGCTATACTATAATACACCCACTTGAGGGTTACAGGCCCTACTACATGTCTGTAAGCATGGGTCATTGTTGAACCTCCCAATTTTTGGCTGCCCTGACCAAAGGGCTATACTATAATACACCCACTTGAGTGTTACAGGCCCTACTACATGTCTGTAAGCATGGTCATTGTTGAACCTCCCAATTTTTGGCTGCCCTGACCAAAGGGCTATACTAAAATACACCCACTTGAGGGTTACAGGCCCTCCTGCACGTCTCTATCCAGGGACAAAAGAGGAGCCTCCCAATTTTTGGCTGCCCTGACCAAAGGGCTATACTAAAATACACCCACTTGAGGGTTACAGGCCCTACTACATGTCTGTAAGCATGGGTCATTGTTGAACCTCCCAATTTTTGGCTGCCCTGACCAAAGGGCTATACTATAATACACCCACTTGAGTGTTACAGGCCCTACTACATGTCTGTAAGCATGGCTCATTGTTGAACCTCCCAATTTTTGGCTGCCCTGACCAAAGGGCTATACTAAAATACACCCACTTGAGGGTTACAGGCCCTCCTGCACGTCTCTATCCAGGACAAAGAGAGCCTCCCAATTTTTGGCTGCCCTGACCAAAGGCTATACTAAAATACACCCACTTGAGGGTTACAGGCCCTACTACATGTCTGTAAGCATGGGTCATTGTTGAACCTCCCAATTTTTGGCTGCCCTGACCAAAGGGCTATACTATAATACACCCACTTGAGGGTTACAGGCCCTACTACATGTCTGTAAGCATGGGTCATTGTTGAACCTCCCAATTTTTGGCTGCCCTGACCAAAGGGCTATACTATAATACACCCACTTGAGTGTTACAGGCCCTACTACATGTCTGTAAGCATGGCTCATTGTTGAACCTCCCAATTTTTGGCTGCCCTGACCAAAGGGCTATACTAAAATACACCCACTTGAGGGTTACAGGCCCCCTGCACGTCTTATCCAGGGACAAAGAGGAGCCTCCCAATTTTTGGCTGCCTGACCAAAGGCTATACTAAAATACACCCACTTGAGGGTTACAGGCCCTACTACATGTCTGTAAGCATGGGTCATTGTTGAACCTCCCAATTTTTGGCTGCCCTGACCAAAGGGCTATACTATAATACACCCACTTGAGGGTTACAGGCCCTACTGCACTCTCTATCCAGGGACAAAGAGGGCCTCCCAATTTTTGGCTGCCCTGACCAAAGGGCTATACTAAAATACACCCACTTGAGGGTTACAGGCCCTCCTGCACGTCTCTATCCGGGACAAATAGGAGCCTCCCAATTTTTGGCTGCCCTGACCAAAGGGCTATACTATAATACACCCACTGAGGTTTACAGGCCCTACTACATGTCGTAAGCATGGGTCATTGTTGAACCTCCCAATTTTTGGCTGCCCTGACCAAAGGGCTATACTATAATACACCCACTTGAGGTTACAGGCCCTACTACATGTCTGTAAGCATGGGTCATTGTTGAACCTCCCAATTTTTGGCTGCCCTGACCAAAGTGCTATACTAAAAACACCCACTTGAGGGTTACAGGCCCTATACATGTCTGTAAGCATGGGTCATTGTTGAACCTGCCAATTTTTGGCTGCCCACAAAGGGCTATACTATAATACACCCACTTGGGGTTACAGCCCTACTGCACGTCTCTATCCAGGGACAAAGAGGAGCCTCCCAATTTTTGGCTGCCCTGACTCTGCCCTAACGTCCCTATACAGTCTCCTCAACTGTCGCCGACCACGAACCTCGTCCCTCTCTGATCCTAGATCTATCTTATCTAAGGATCAGATGGAGAGGTTCACTAGACCCCTCCACTATCAACTAAAGACAAACACCAGGGAAGACAGACATTTGGGAAAAGGAAACACTTATCTGACAGCAGAACACAGCAACCTCCACAATCTCAGCTTCTGCTGGAGCAAGGATAAAGTGTGCACAAGGAACTATCACCTGCACCGAGGAAGGGTAATGAACCTCCTTATAAAGGTGGAAGGAGTCTGCTGGGTCCTAGTGACCTACAACATTGGTGGATAAAACCAGACCGAGCGCAAGACCTCCACAGCCGTCTCCCCATAATAGAGAGATCTCATCACACCTTCTTTCCATCAACACAGAAGGTAAATGCTCCTGAAAGAGACGGACCATCCTCCACCATTATGGCTGGTGGGCCAAACGCTGGGATCGTCTGCGCGTGGCCTCCACCCTGTCATCCGTGCCACCCGTGACAGTACCCCCCCTCCTACGAGTGGCCCCCGGACACTCAGGACCAGGCTTATCCGGATGGGAACGGTGAAAAGCGCGGACCAGCCTTGCGGCGGACACCTCCGACGCCGGCACCCACATCCGCTCCTCAGGACCGTACCCCCTCCAGTGCACCAAATACTGAAGAGAACGGCGCAACATGCGAGAATCAACCACCCTCGAGATCTCGAATTCCAGATTCCCCGCCACACAGATGGGCTCAGGAGGCAAAGGGGATGGGTTAGACGACGGCACATACGGCTTGAGGAGCGACCTGTGAAACACATCGTGAATCTTAAGAGCAGGAGGCAACGCAAGACGAAACGCCACGGGATTGATAACGGCGGTTATCCTATAGGGGCCAATAAACCTGGGCCCCAACTTCCAAGAGGGCACCTTCAACTTCACATTCTTGGTAGACAACCACACGTAGTCATTCACACATAGGTCCGGACCTGGCGCACGCTTCCTGTCAGCCATACGTTTGTACCTGTCACCTAAGAGCTTCAAGCTACGCTGTACACCCCGCCAAACCGAGGAGAGGGACGAGGTAAAACGGTCCTCCTCCGGAACTCCGGAAGGACTCGTACCGCTAAAAGTACCAAACTGAGGATGAAACCCATATGCACCGAAGAACGGTGACTTGCCAGTGGACTCCTGAAGACGATTATTAAGGGCGAATTCGGCCAAGGGCAAATAATTTGCCCAAGTCTCCTGATGGTCAGAGACAAAACACCTCAGGTAAGTCTCCAAATTCTGATTCACACGTTCGGTTTGACCATTAGACTGAGGATGAAAAGCAGAAGAAAAGGACAACGTTATCCCCAAACGTGTACAAAAAGCCTTCCAAAATTTGGAGACGAACTGAGTACCGCGATCAGAAACCACATCGGAGGGAACCCCATGAAGCTTCACAATCTCACTTACGAACACCTGTGCCAGAGTCCGAGCATTAGGAGAGTGCGGGCAGTGCCACAAAGCGAACCATCTTACTGAATCTATCTACTACTACCAGTACCACCGTCTTGCCCGCAGACGCCGGAAGATCGGTGATAAAATCCATTGACAAATGTGTCCATGGCCTCTCAGGAATAGACAATGGCACGAGAGACCCAGACGGACGGGTATGCGGAACCTTAGCATGTGCACACACACCACAGGCGGATACAAATTCCGCTACGTCCTTCCTCAACCCCGGCCACCAAAAGCGACGAGACAAGAGATCGAAAGTGGCCCTACCGCCCGGATGCCCCGCCAGTACAGAGTCGTGATGCTCTGACAGCACCCTGAGGCGCAAAGAGAACGGCACAAAAAGCCTCCCAGAAGGGCAGGAGGCAGGGGCGCCCCCCTGAACCTTCAACACCTCCCCCTCTAGATCAGGGCAAAGAGCAGAAACAACCACCCCCTCCTGCAAGATGGGGACGGGACTCTCATGAGTACTACCACCCGGAAAACTACGCGATAATGCATCCGCCTTCACATTCTGAACCCCCGGACGGTAGGTGACGGTAAAATTAAATCTCGTGAAAAACAAAGACCACCTGGCCTGCCGGGGATTGAGACGCCTGGCGGACTCAAGGTAAGACAGGTTCTTATGGTCGGTAATAACCGTGACGGGATGGACAGCCCCCTCCAGCCAGTGCCGCCATTCCTCAAAAGCCAACTTAATAGCCATCAGCTCCCTATTACCCACATCATAATTCCTCTCGGCCGAAGACAACTTCTTGGAGAAGAACGCACAGGGCACCCATCTCCCAGGCGAAGGGCCCTGCGACAACACAGCCCCCACCCCCACCTCAGACGCATCCACTTCCACAATGAAGGGCTGAGAAAGATCGGGCTGACAAAGAACAGGCGCAGACGCAAAACAACGCTTCAGGGAGGAAAAAGCCTGGCGAGCAGAATCAGACCACTCAGAAAAATCCGTCCCCTTCCTAGTCATGTCCGTAAGAGGCGTCACCAGTACCGAATAGTTCTTAATAAATTTACGGTAAAAATTGGTAAACCCCAAAAAACGTTGCAATGCCCGTAGATTGTCCGGCTGTTCCCAATCTAGCACCGCCCGGACCTTTTCCGGATCCATCCGGAAACCCAACGGCGACAAGAGGTACCCCAAAAAACGAACCTCCTGAACGGCGAAAACACATTTCTCGAGTTTAGCATACAGTTTGTTGTCCCGTAAGACCTGCAACACCTGTTTGACATGGGACTGATGCGTCTCCATATCGGGAGAATAGATCAAGATATCGTCCAAGTAAACAACTACAAATCTACCCACCAAATGATGGAAAATATCATTGACAAAATGTTGGAAAACCGCCGGGGCGTTAGTGAGCCCGAACGGCATTACGAGACTTTCAAAATGGCCGTCCGGGGTATTAAACGCAGTTTTCCATTCATCCCCCTCTCTGACCCTAATCAGGTTGTAGGCCCCCCTCAAATCCAACTTGGAGAACCATTTGGCACCCACAACCTGACTAAATAAATCAGGGATCAGAGGGAGGGGGTATGGATCACGGACAGTAATCCGATTCAATTCCCGAAAATCCAAACAAGGACGGAGGCCCCCATCTTTTTTTTTCACAAAAAAGAAACCAGCCGCAACCGGCGACGTGGAGGGCCTAATGTGTCCCGTCTCCAGACTTTCAGAAATGAAATCCTTCATTGCTTGTCTTTCGGGACCAGATATAGTAAACATCCTAGCTTTGGGCAGTTTAGCTCCGGGAACGAGGTTGATAGGGCAATCATATGCCCGATGAGGGGGCAAGTCTCGGCACCCCTTCTCTGAGAACACATCCTCATACTCCGATAGGAATGGGGGCAGAGATTCAGCAGATACCACCGAAAGGGATGTAGCCAAACAATTCTCCGAACAAAAATCACTCCATTCCACAATGTCCCTGGACTGCCAATCCACTACGGGATTATGTTTAATCAACCATGGCAAGCCCAGGACAATGGGAGCGGGGAGACCGTCTAAGACATAGCAAGATAACGTCTCCTGATGTTGGGATCCAACCGTTAACTTAATGTTATGTACGATATGTGTGAGACTACCCTGAGCAAGAGGGGCTGAGTCGATGGCATAGATACGGATGGGGCGAGACAATAAACAGCGGTTAAGCCCATGAGCGTGTACAAAACGAGCATCCACCATGCAGATCCCCGCACCACTATCCACAAACACAGAAATGCCTTCCGTTTTGCTCTCTAGCGCCACCTCTGCACTCAGGAGAAAATGGGAAGTACAAACGGAGGATACACACACCTCCCGCTCGACCACCTCCACACCCCCCATAGTCACACGAGGTCCCGGCACCCTAGTCCGTTTAGGAGCGTAGGGACAGGCCCCGATAAAATGGTCTCCTTTCCCACAGAAAAAACAGACCCCCTTCCCCCTGCCCCGGGAGGCACCGGAGGAGAGCCTCGAGGCCGCCGCTCCTCCAAGCTGCATAGGTTCCTCCCCCCTCGGGAGAAATGACTCGCCCTCCGAGTGACCACCCGGCAACAAGGAACCACCATGAGAAGGGCTCCCAGTTGCAGGAGGTCTACCCCTCCGCTCCTGGAGGCGTCTATCCATGCGAATAGCCAACGACATAGCTGCCTCCAGGGACGGGGGGGTCTCATACACTGCCAGGGCATCCTTCAGTCTTTCTGAAAGACCCTGGCAAAAATGACTCCTGAGAGCCGGATCGTTCCACTTTGTGTCCATAGCCCACCTGCGGAACTCAGAACAATATGATTCCGCCGACCGAGTCCCCTGGTGGAGATGGCGCAATTTGGATTCAGCCAAAGAGACACGGTCAGGGTCATCATATATGAGGCCTAAGGCGTCAAAAAATCCATCCACAGACTGGAGACAAGTAGAGTCCTGTGGCAGAGAGAAAGCCCAGGATTGGGGATCCCCCTGCAGCAATGATATAATAATTCCTACCCGCTGCTGCTCATCACCAGTGGAATACGGCTTAAGCCTAAAGTATAATTTACAGGCCTCTTTGAACACAGTAAATTTGTCTCTGCCTCCTGAAAACCTGTCAGGGAGGGCAACCTTAGGTTCCGGTCTGGCCGGACCCACTGCTTGATTCCCCAAGACACCATTTTGCAGTTGTGGTCCCTGCAGAGCCGACCGAAGGTCCGCAACCTCCAAAGACAAGGTCTGCAGCTGCTGGGCCAAAGCAGACACAGGATCCATAAGGAAAGGAAAGAAAATCAAATCCTCCCCTTCCTTCACTTACAGTTATGGCAGGTGATAATGTCACGCTGGGAGTGGGGAAGACACCCAGCGTAGGATAACGACGGGGGGGGGGATCAGGAGTCCCTAATGCTAAGGGCACAAGAAGGAGACGGTGACCCCTAGACTTCCTAGAGCTGACCCTGTCTGCCCTAACGTCCCTATACAGTCTCCTCAACTGTCGCCGACCACGAACCTCGTCCCTCTCTGATCCTAGATCTATCTTATCTAAGGATCAGATGGAGAGGTTCACTAGACCCCTCCACTATCAACTAAAGACAAACACCAGGGAAGACAGACATTTGGGAAAAGGAAACACTTATCTGACAGCAGAACACAGCAACCTCCACAATCTCAGCTTCTGCTGGAGCAAGGATAAAGTGTGCACAAGGAACTATCACCTGCACCGAGGAAGGGTAATGAACCTCCTTATAAAGGTGGAAGGAGTCTGCTGGGTCCTAGTGACCTACAACATTGGTGGATAAAACCAGACCGAGCGCAAGACCTCCACAGCCGTCTCCCCATAATAGAGAGATCTCATCACACCTTCTTTCCATCAACACAGAAGGTAAATGCTCCTGAAAGAGACGGACCATCCTCCACCATTATGGCTGGTGGGCCAAACGCTGGGATCGTCTGCGCGTGGCCTCCACCCTGTCATCCGTGCCACCCGTGACATACAGGCCCTACTACATGTCTGTAAGCATGGGTCATTGTTGAACCTCCCAATTTTTGGCTGCCCTGACCAAAGGGCTATACTATAATACACCCACTTGAGGGTTACAGGCCCTACTGCACGTCTCTATCCAGGGACAAAGAGGAGCCTCTCAATTTTTGGCTGCCCTGACCAAAGGGCTATACTAAAATACACCCACTTGAGGGTTACAGGCCCTCCTGCACGTCTCTATCCAGGGACAAAGAGGAGCCTCCCAATTTTTGGCTGCCCTGACCAAAGGGCTATACTAAAATACACCCACTTGAGGGTTACAGGCCCTACTACATGTCTGTAAGCATGGGTCATTGTTGAACCTCCCAATTTTTGGCTGCCCTGACCAAAGGGCTATACTATAATACACCCACTTGAGGGTTACAGGCCCTACTGCACGTCTCTATCCAGGGACAAAGAGGAGCCTCCCAATTTTTGGCTGCCCTGACCAAAGGGCTATGCTAAAATACACCCACTTGAGGGTTACAGGCCCTCCTGCACGTCTCTATCCAGGGACAAAGAGGAGCCTCCCAATTTTTGGCTTCCCTGACCAAAGGGCTATACTAAAATACACCCAGTTCTTGTTTACAGGCCATCCTGCATGTCTGCATCCAGGGGCATTGGTGCACCTCCCAATTTTTGACTGCCCTGGCAAAGGAAGATACTACAATAGACCCAGTTCCTCAAAATGGGCACTTTATTTCTAGACAGGGCTTCATGTACGTCTCTTGTCAGGGTCATCGGAGTGTCGCACAATGTTTTCACGTAAAATCTTTTATGTAATCACAAAAAGTGACATACACCAGCTGTATCTCACTATTGGGTATGTGCCCTTAACATTTCCAACCTAAATATTCATTTTGGTGTCATTTTGGAAGGTTTTCTGGAGACTCTGTAAAATTGGCGTGAAACTCGGACAACATTGTTCAGAGCTGTGACTTTTGAGTGAGAAATGCTTCCAGGGGTCTTCCCATGGTGTTGCCATGTCATTTCAGCACTCTTCTGAGACTTTTGTGACATTTTTAGGGTTTTTCCAGGCAGCGGGCAGTCATTTCATAAAAATACTCGTGTCTCCCATAGGATAACATTGGGCTCGTTACTCGGGCCGAGTACACGAGTATCTCGGGATGCTCGGCCCGAGCTTCGAGCACCCGAGCATTTTAGTATTCGCTCATCACTACTATTTAGTAAAGTGCTGAAGTATCAGAGATGGGGCTGATATCATTTTGCATTGCTGTATACTATAGCTATGACATTTTATAAATGCCACTTTCAGCACAATGGTGATCAGTTTCTGGGTAACCACAGATCAATAGCTCACAGTGGAGCACAGTTTGTACATCATAGTCACTTTCTATTTCAAGAGTCATTTTTAAAGTCTCTATACTGTAAAGTATACAGTGGGTACAGAAAGTATTCAGACCCCTTTACATTTTTCACTCTTTGTTTCATTTCAGCCATTTGGTAAATTCAAAAAGTTCATTTTTTTTATGTACACTTTTTTCATTAATGTACACTCTGCACCCCATCTTGGCTGAAAAAAAAACAGTAATGTAGAATTTTTTGCAAATTTATTAATAAAGAAAAAATGAAATATCACATGGTCATAAGTATTAAAAGACCCTTTGCTCAGACACTCATATTTAAGTCACATGCTGTCAATTTCCTTGTGATCCTCCATGAGATGGTTCTACTCCTTCATTGGAATCCAGCCGTGTTTAATTAAACTGATAGGACTTATTTTGGAAAGGCACACAACTGTCCATATAAAACCTCATAGCTCACAATTCATGTCAGACGAAATGAGAATCATGAGGTCAAAGAAAATGCCAAAGGAGTTCAGAGTCAGAATTGGGGCAAGGTACAGATCTGGCCAAGGTTACAAAAGAATTTCTGCAGTACTCAAGGTCCCTAAGAGCACAATGGCCTCCCTGATCCTTAAATGGAAGACGTTTGGGACCACCAGAAGTCTTTCTAGACCTGGCCGTACAGCCAAACTGAACAATCGTGGGAGAAGAGCCTTTGTGAGAGATGTAAAGAAGGACCCCAAGACCACTGTGGCTGAGCTCCTGAGAGGCAGTAGGGAGATGAGAGAAAGTTCTACAAAGTCATCTATCACTGCAACCCTCCACCAATCGGGCCTTTATGGCAGAATGGCCTGAATGGAGCCTCTCCTCAGTGCAAGATATATGACAGCCCGTAGAGAGTTTGCAAAAAAAGAAATACATGAGACTATGATAAAGTAAGATTCTCTGATCTGATAAGATGGAGATAGACGTTTTTGGTGATAATTCTAAGTGGAATGTGTGGACAAAATCAGGCACTGCTCATCACCTACCCAATACAATCATAACAGTGAAACATGGTGGTGGCAACATCATGCTATGAGGGTGTTTTTTAGCTGCAGGGACAAGATGAATGAAAACCTCTTCCAGAGTTCTCTGGACCTTAGACTTGGCCAAAGTTTCACCTTTCAAGAAGACGATGATCCTAAGCACACAGCTTAAAAAAACAAAGGAGTGGCTTCAGAACAACTCTGTGACCATTCTTGACTGGGCCAGCCAGATACCTGACCTAAACCCAATTGAGCATCTCTGGAGAGACCACAAAATGGCTGTCTACCAAGATTCATCATTCAACCTGACGGAACTGAGGCGGATCTGCAAGGGACAATGGCAGAGGATCCCCAAATCCTTCTGTGAAAAACATGTTTTTTCAAGACTTATGGCTATACTAGCTCAAAAGGGTGCTTCTACTCAATACTGAGCAAAGGGTGTGAATATTTATGACCATCTGATATTTAGTTTTTTCTTTTTTAATAAATGTGCAAAAATTTCTACATTTCTGTTTTTCTTCAGTCAAGATGGGGTGCAGAGTGTACATTAATGAGAAAAAAAATTAACTTTTTTGAATTTACCAAATGGTCGCAATGAAACAAAGAGTGAACGATGTAAAGGGGTCTGAATACTTTCAATACCCACTGTAAATTTTTATGGTCACAGTGTCTTTTTTCTCTTTTTCTTGCTTGTAGATTGTAGAAACTAATGTTCAGCCAGGTCCTCTTCCACTTTCATTTTCCTGTAGAGTATTGGCTCTTATGAGCAGCAGGGTCCTCACTCTCTTCTGTAAATTAGAATATATGCTTACTTGGTCAGTGGGGTTTCTCTCTTCTATGGAGTGTAAGCTCTTATGGTCAGCAATGTTTTCTCTCTATTTCTCCAGTAGAGCCTAAGCTTTTATGGTCTGCATTGCTCTCTCTATCTTTCCTCTCCCCATGTTTATTTTCTGAGCAATTACAAGATTTTCTTAATTTAGATTTGTATTATTTAATTTACAGCATATTTAATTTTGAGGGGAAATTCTACAAAATCAACAACAATCATCGCTGTGTCTTTTTCAAACTTTCTGTGTTTTTGTTTGTTCACTTGCTTTTTGACAATTGACCAAAGGTTCTCAAAGAGATTTAGATTTGTGAGCTAACTGGCTTTCAACCCCAAATTGCAATGTTTTATTATCATTGCCACTTAGTTACTGTGGTGCCCTGCTCACGCAGGTAACCACAGATCTCTCTAATGCACAGCTGGGTTTCTACAGCAGGTACCTACTACAAACAAAACCTTCCACCCCGGCACAGTAGGGGGAGTCCAACTTCTGCCCTTAGGCAAGATCCCCTATATATACTGCTGCTGGGGAGGAGTTAGTCAGAGTGTGTGCAGATGCTAGAAGAGCTGCAAGGACGTCCTGGTGTTCGGTGCTGTGTTCAGGCCCGAGCCAGTGACCCGGAGTGGCCCTTCAGCGTCCCACAAGCCTAAGTGGAACTGAAGGCAGGGAGCTCAGAGCAGAAAAGGGAGCGAGGAGCTTGAGAGAGTTCATCCCAGGAGAAACGAAGGATATTGGGGATACGCACCTGTGGGGGCTATAGGTCCACAGAAAACCCTGTTGCACCATGGAAGCTTCAGCTACCCGGTCTCCCAGGTGGGTCAAGAGAGAGAGCCAGGCACAGAAGGCCAGCCGCAGTGTCCAGAGAGGGTCATCCCGGAGCCCGTACAGGAGGAGAGAGAGAGACAGACAAAGAAAGAGAGTGGAGGCAAGTCAGGCTAAAGCAGGCTGTGCTTCAGGAACTACACAAAGCAAAGGAGGCCTTATACCCACTTGCTGTGGGAACCCACTGTGCAACCCTGTTACCCTTCGGTGCCCTAGACATATTTACCTGCAAGTCATCAGTAAAAAGGTAAATGAGACTTCCTGCGTGTGTGCATTCTTCCCCTCAACTCCCAGCATCCTCTATAGGCTATTCAAGCTCTCTCTATACAATCTCAGCTCCACTACAACCTGCTACCCCTTACTACGCTGCCTCGAAGATCGCAGTCCTGTCTGCGGAGGTCTAACCCATCTGAGCCTCATTACCACCGACCTCCGGAGGACTGTGGCGGCGCTGGTGATATCTCACCAGGTACTGCAGGTGGCGTCACGACAAACTATAAACTTGTACATACTCCCCTGTATATAAATTCCCCTTTTTAAAGAGAATAGTTCCCTGGGATACGGGATCAGGTGCGGCCGCCATTCCCCGTGACACAGTTAACCCTTCTGCCGCCTGATACCCGAGTACCCCACACCCTGGGGCGACACATTACCTCTTTTGCTTTGTGAAAAGGTAATTCACAAAATTAAAAAACATTGTTCATTACCAAGTTGCTCTTGCATTGTTGGAAAAAATTGCCCTTGGAGAAATTTTAGAATCCATTTATTGTTAATGGCAGAGCTCTCAGGCAGTATTGTCAGTAAACTTACGGCTTTGGTTCCAAAGAAACCACACATATGAATGATCTCAGTTGTTATTCTATGGACAATAATTTTTGCAGATGTTTTAAAAAGTCAGAAAGAGGCTTTATCAGATATATTTTTCTTATAGGAAGCACAGTATTAGGACTCCAGAGAACTGACATAAAGTTATGTTCGCTAAATCATATTTATTTTTTTGCATGTGTTATACATTTTTCTTACAGGGTAAAGTCAGGTCCGTCAATGGTTACTCTTTAGCTCTGCGGTGCACAAAGAGAGTACACCTAATTGAATAGTACAGGAGTGTAATTTGCTTTTAGCATGGTACTGTGCTTCACATACGTACTTTTGGCACGGTACTGTGCTTCACATGCGTACTCTTGACATGGTACTGCGCTTAACGTGTACTTTTGGCACGGTACTGTGCTTAACATGTGTACCTTTGGCACGGTACTGTGTTTAACATGTGTACTTTTGGCACGGTACTGTGCTTTACATGCATACTTTTGGCATGGGACTGTGCTTTAGATGCGTACTTCTGGCACGGGACTGTGCTTAACATGCATACTTTTGGCACGGTACTGTGCTTAACATGTATACTTTTGGCACGGTACTGTGCTTTACATGCATACTTTTGGCATGGGACTGTGCTTTAGATGCGTACTTCTGGCACGGGACTGTGCTTAACATGCATACTTTTGGCACGGTACTGTGCTTAACATGTATACTTTTGGCACGGTACTGTGCTTAACATGTGTACTTTTGACACGATACTGTGCTTCACATGCGTACATTTGGCACGATACTGTGCTTCACATGCGTGTGACTTTGGCGATATTGCTAGCCTTATCTATGAGCCATTCTAATACTGGGCAATCACCCCTCTATGAACTGATAAAATGGGAGTGGTAGCTTTTTCAATATTTTATACGTGTGTTGCCTTCTTTATGAGGGGGGCTGTTGCATGCTGTCTGTTCATTTGTTTTAGTGACCTAGACTTGTAAATACCATTGCCATTTTGATATGTTTATAATTTAATTTCTTGGAATTTGTAAGAAAGAAAAAATATAATTTCTTTGGATATGCTTTTTACTTTACTGTAATGTAGGGACTCTTATAGTGGGTTTACACACACCAATTTATCTGTTCAATATCTGAACCAATCTCTGGTTGCAGTGAAATCATGGATACATTGCTCCATGTTGTACACAGCCACAAAATGGAGCAATGTATCCATGATTTCACTGCAACCAGAGATTGGTTCAGATATTGAACAGATAAATTGGTGTGTGTAAACCCACCATTAGGTCATCTGGACCCTTGATTTTATCTTTCGAGCTTGCATATTTTGGACAAAGTACCAACCAATACCTCATATTTATTTTTATGCATGTTTTAGGTATTTTTTATAGGGTGCTGCAAGGCCCATCAAAAGTGTAATCTAGTGCCCTGTAGCTCTGTGGTGCACTGAGAGAGTGTCGGGCAGCTCACCTAGTTAAATAATATGGGCATGTATTAGGCTGTTAATTGGGCAATGTGCTTCACATGTGTGTGATTTGCACCCTATTGCGTGTTTCATCTATGTGCAATCTAATACTGGGCGATCACCCCTCCATCAACTGGAAGGTTGAGAGTGATTATTTTTCAATACTTTGCCCCTATGTTAACTCATTTATTTAGTGGTAATGCTGCTTCCTGTTTGTGAATATTTTCTATAACCTAGACTCCTAAATACCATTGCCTTTTTGCTATTTTCTCCGATCAAGCCCCCTTCAAACTCTTTAGAACTTCTAAAAGAATGAACTGTGAACAGTACCATGAGTCATGTGTCATGTCAAGAGTAAAGCTTACGGAGACCATTAATGTGTGGGGTTGCCTTTCATCGAAGAGAGTAGGCTCATTGCCCTTGGCCCAAACACATTAAATGTTATAGTAGTGGACAGTCCCTTTAAGAAATGAATAGTTACTAAACCATGCTCAAATTAGGTGATTATCAGTAACTAAATAATTTTACACACACATTATTATCAAGAAACTGTTTTTTTGCAAGAGTTTTTCTTACATTTTTTGCACAAGCAAAATAGCGTCCAAATGTTTGCTTGAAGATGATAGAGAAACATAAAATATATGTATAACACACAAAACACACTACAATTCTTGTTTTACGCTATTTATTATACTTGTGTGCCTTCTTGTTTTTTTGTTTTGTTTTTTTCAAGTATAGTATTTTTTCTTAACATTTCTCATGCATCATTCCATAGCCTTATTTTTACAAAAACAGTATCTAATAAAGCAAAAATCCCTCTTCTCCACTCATCGCAGTTACAAAAAACACAAAATAAATTGATTAATTTTTTTAATATGTTAAATATCTGTAAAAACTGTTTTAGGTAATCCTAAATAAATAACCATAAGTAGTCTATGAATCAAAGTACATATAGGTAAGCATTGCATTAAATACATAGAATTATTGTAGCAGATCAAACATCCTTCACTTTTTTATCTCACAATATCGCAATGATTATTGTACGTGACTTTGATGATATCATGCTAATCTGATTATTCTTAAGGAACTTTAAGTTTAATTGAATGAATCTAACTCTTTGTAAATACTTTTTGTTCATGCTAATAAGAGTGGACATTTTTAGACAAGTAAATTTCATGGAGGATTGCATGTATTTTCAACTGTAAAATTCCAATCATCCATGAAATTAAAAAGAAAAAAAGTTGGTTATAAAAAAAAGTTTTCCAATTACATTATTTGTATTTAGCTACTCCTTAATATATTTGCCTACATGAAAAAAGTAATATGTCTGAATCATTACATTATAATTAAATACCAATTATAATAATAAAATATGGCAAAATAAAATGATTAGAAAATAAGGAAAATCAACAGTTATGCTCAAATGGGTTTCTGTTATTATGAAAGTATGAATATAAGACTGGCCTGATTTTTTTCTCTTTAATTCTGATTTTCAAAGTTTGGAATCTTTACTTAAGAATATCCTGATCACAAAATGTTTGTTTTTTCCTTTTGTGGTAAATAGAGTATATATAAAAAGAAATTCACAGGGTTCTACGAAAACACAAAGTGACTGATACAACATAGCAAAACTTGGCTGCTAATCTGAAACTAGATGTGGGCCCGACTGTATTGCATCGGATGAGCAGTGACATTACAATGGAGGCAGGCTCTATGGCACTGGGAAAGTGGTGGCCATCACTCTCCCTGTGCAGTTTCACCCCTGTCTGCTGTTTTTTTCCATTTGCTCTCTGTCTCCACCTGTGCTTGCTCTCTGCCTCCACTGTGCTTACTTTGCCTCCCCGTGCACTTTCTCTGCCCCCCTGGGCATGCACTCTGCCTCCACTGTACTTCCTCTTTGCCCCTGTGTGATTACTCTCTGCCCCCCTTGCATGTTCTCTGCTCTCCCTGTGGTCACTCTCTGCCCCCATATGGTCACTCTCTACCCTCTCTGTGGTCACTCTTGCCCCCTCTGGTCATTCTCTGCCCCCTTTCTGTGGTCTGCCCACCTTCGTTTGATCTCTGCCCCCCCTGTGCTTGCTCTAATGTGGCAGCAGCAGAAGGAAGATGACAGTGGCCCAAGGAACTGACACAGTTCTTCATTTGGCAATCTGTAGATTGAGCAAGCTGTGGAGTGAGCAGGCTGCGGGGAAAGTGGGTCTGCAGTGTCAGCAGGGCTGCAGGATGAGAAGGCTGCAGGGTGAGCAGAGCTGCAGAGTGAGTGGCACTGTGGGGTTAGCAGCGCTACAAGGTGAGTGGGGCTGTGGGGTATGCAGGCTCTGGGGTGAATGGGCTGTGGAATGAGCAGTGCTGTGGGGTGAGTGGACTGTCAGATGAGTGGAGCTGTGGGGTGAGCAAGCAGTGGAGTGAGTGGGGCTGCAGGGTGACTGGGGCTGTGGGATGAGTGCAGGAAGAGCAAGCTGAGTGAGAAGAGTGGGCTGAGTTAAATGAGTGTGCTGAGCAGGCTGTACGGAGTAAGCGGGCTGAGCGGGCTGTGTGAAGTGAGCATGGTGAGCGGGCTGTGTGGGGTAAGCAGGCTGAGCGAGCTGAGTGTGGTAAGTGGACTGTGTGGGGTGAGTAGAGAGAGCAGGCTGTGCAGGATGATTGAGGTGAGTGGGCTGTGTGGTCAACAGGCTGAGTGGGCTGTGCAGGGTGAGAGGGATAAGTAGGCCGAGCGGGCTGTGTTGGGTGAGTGGGCTTGTCGAGTTTAGCAGACTGCGTGGGGTGAGCTAAAGTGATTTGAATTCCTCCAGAGTCCATGTACTTTTTCAGGTCATGAAAAGCTTTTCTGCACACCTGAGGTTAACAAATGTTGACCATTTGAGGTCTTGGAGGTTTCCTACAGTACATAAGAGGAGGGGCAGCTGTATGTTGTGGAAGTTGTGGTTTAATTTAGAAAAATATTTAAAAATGTTCATGACTTTATAAATATTATTACTTGTGTGTGAATATATATAATTAACAGAGAATGGGAGTACTCTACTTGTAGGTTTATCAGGAGTAATGTTAACAGTGCCTGGGAAGAATATATATATATATATATATATATATATATATATATATATATATATATATAGTAAACACTCTGAAAATGTTCGCCAATATATGTCTTAAATGAGGCAAAACAGTGAAATTTCCTAGAACTAGACGTCCGTCAAAAATTTATGAAAATTGGTATGAGAGGCTGCCAAGAAGCCTACAGCAACAGTACACCCCTTCATGTACGGCACTGCAGTAGGTGGAATCAAATATTGGCCTTGGGGGTCACCTAGGTATGGAGGCCTTTGAGGTCCAGGAACTGACAAGCCTAGTTATGTGCTGGTCACTGATCTAATGCCCTGCAAGACAAAAGCAATGCAGAGTATTAGATCAGTGATCAGATCAAAGAAAGTTGATGCCTCTTTCTAGAAAAATGTAAAAAAAAATTAAAAAGTATAAAAAAAAATAAAGATATTTTAAAAACACAGAATAAAGAACAAAAAATAAAAATGAATGCACATATATTTTAAAAGCAAATATAAACAAACAAGCACACATATTTGGCATTGCCACAAACTATTTAACCCTTTTGGTGAACACCATAGAAAATAAAAAAGTGTGGTTAATAATAATATTGTTTTTCATCATACCGCTGAAAAATACTGGAATAAAACAATCAAAGTTTCACGGAAATAAAATGGTATTGCTAAAAATATCAATGTGTCTCAAGAAATACTATATTTTTCGCTTTTTTCGTACCTGATCTAAATTTGGTGAATGAAAAGAGAAAAAAAATATTTTTTAATTTTAAATGGGGTCCATCTTATAATGCCAGTGTCCATCTAATATTTAGTATATGTGTCCCTCATCCTTGTACATGATCCCCCTCATCTTGGTATTTATGTCCCTCCATCCTTGTATATATATCCCCATTCTGTTATGTCTGTGCCCCATTCTGGTATATACACTGTATGCCCCCATCCTGGTATATTTATACGTGCACCCTACTGATACATATGCCCTCCATCCTGGTATATATACCAGGATGGGAGATATACACTGTGTTCCAAATTATTAGGCAAATGTTCTTTTTTTCTGATTTTCCTAAATGGTCGGTGCAAATGACAGTCAGTGTAATAAAAGTCATCACCCGTTAGAGTATACATCAAATTTTATTGAAGAAACTTCCCAATAATAACAGTATAATCAGTATAATCTTCAAAATTTGAAAAAAAAAAACCTCTAAATGCACTCACTGTTCCAATTTATTAGGCACGGTAGGGTTTCTAAACATTTGATATGTTTGAAATAACTGAAAATGCTGATTTGTTGAATTTGCAGCATTAGGAGGTCACATTCACTGAAATAAAAAGCTATTTAACTCCAAAATATCCTTACTGGCCAAGTTACATGTTAACATACAGTGTTGGCCAAAAGTATTGACACCCCTGCAATTCTGTCAGATAATACTCAGTTTCTTCCTGAAAATGATTGCAATCTCAAATTCTTTGGTATTATTATCTTCATTTAATTTGTCTTCAATGAAAAAAACACAAAAAGAATTGTCCAAAAGCCAAATTGGATATACTTCCACACCAAACATAAAAAAGGGGGTGGACAAAAGTATTGGCACTGTTAGAAAAATCATGTGATACTTCTCTAATTTGTGTAATTAACAGCACCTGTAACTTACCTGTGGCACCTAACAGGTGTTGGCAATAACTAAATCACACTTGCAGCCAGTTGGCATGGATTAAAGTTGACTCAACCTCTGTCCTGTGTCCTTGTGTGTACCACATTGAGCATGGAGAAAAGAAAGAAGCCCAAAGAACTGTCTGAGGACTTGAGAAACCATATTGTGAGGAAGCATGCGCAATCTCAAGTCTACAAGTCCATATCCAAAGACCTGAATGTTCCTGTGTCTACCGTGCGCAGTGTCATCAAAAAGTTTAAAGCCCATGGCACTGTGGCTAATCTCACTAGATGTGGATGGAAAATAAAATTTGACAAGAGATTTCAACGCAAGATTGTGCGGATGGTGGATAAAGAACCTTGACTAACATCCAAACAAGTTCAAGCTGCCCTGCAGTCCGAGGGTACAACAGTGTCAACCCGTACTATCCGTTGGCGTCTGAATGAAAAGGGACTGTATGGTAGGAGACCCAGAAAGACCCCACTTCTTACCCCGAGGCATAAAAAAGCCAGGCTGGAGTTTGCCAAACTTACCTGAGAAAGCCTAAAACGTTTTGGAAGAATGTTCTCTCTTTTTGGGCAAAGGCATCAACATAGTTTACAGGAGAAAAAAGAGGCATTCAAAGAAAAGAAAAGAACACGGTCCCTACAGTCAAACATGACGGAGGTGCCCTGATGTTTTGGAGTTGCTTTGCTGCCTCTGGCACTGGACTGCTTGACCGTGTGCATGGCATTATGAAGTTTAAAGACTACCAACAAATTTTGCAGCATAATATAGGGCCCATGTGAGAAAGCTGGGTCTCCCTCAGAGGTCATGAGTCTTCCAGCAGGACAATGACCCAAAACACACTTCAAAAAGCACTAGAAAATGGTTTGAGAGAAAGCACTTGAGACTTCTCAGGTGGCCAGCAATGAGTCCAGACCTGAGTCCCATAGAACACCTGTGTAGAGATCTAAAAATGGCAGTTTGGAGAAGGCACCCTTCAAATATCAGGAACCTGGAGCAGTTTGCCAAAGAAGAATGGTCTAAAATTCCAGCAGAGCATTGTAAGAAATTCACTGATGGTTACCGGAAGCGGTTGATCGCAGATAGTTTGGCTAAAGGTTGTGCAACCAAGTATTAGGCTAAGGGTGCCAATACTTTTGTCTGGCCCATTTTTAGAGTTTTGTGTGAAATTATCAATGTTTTGCTTTTTGCTTCATTCTCTTTTGTGTTTTTTCATTGAAGACAAATTAAATGAAGATAATAATGCCAAAGAATTTGTGATTGCAATCATTTTCAGGAAGAAACTGAGTGTTATCTGACAGAATTGCATGGGTGTCAATACTTTTGTCCAAAACTGTAGAAACCCTTCTTTGATATTACCTTCACAATTCTTGTATCCAATGAACTTGTGAGTTTCTGGAGAGTTTCTGCTTGTATTTCTTTGCATGATGTCAGAATATCCTCCCAGAGCTGCTGTATTGATGTGAACTGCCTCCCACCCTCATAGATCTTTTGCTATACTCCTAATGTTCTCTATAGGGTTGAGGTCAGGGGAAGATGGTGGCCACACCATGAGTTTATCTCCTTTTATGCCCATAGCAGCCAATGGCACAGAGGTATTCTTTGTAGTATGAGATGTTGCATTGACATATATGAGGATGATTTTGCTCCTAAAGGCACGTTTTTGCTTTTTGAACCATGGAAGAAAGTTCTCAGTTGGAAAATCTATATACGTTACAGAGGTCATTTTCACACCTTCAGGAACCTTAAAAAGGCCTACCAGCTGTTTGCCAATGATTCCAGCCCAAAACATGACTCCTCCACCCCCTTGCTGATGTCTCAGCCTTGTTGGGACATTGTGGCATCCACCAACAATCCACTACTCTATTCATCTGGACCATCCAGGGTTGCTCGGCAATCATCAGTAAATAAGACTGTTTGAAAATTAGTCTTCATGTATATCTGGACCCACTGCAACTGTTTCTGCTTGTGAGCACTTTTTAGGGGTTGTCAAATAGTAGGTTTATGCACCACAGCAAGCCTTTGAAGGATCCTACACCTTGAGGTTCGAGGGACTCCAGAGGCACCTGCAGCTTCAAATATCTGTTTGTTGTTTTGGAAGGCCTTTTTAGTAGCTGTGCTCTTGATCTGATGAACTTGCCTGGCAGAAACCTTCCTCATTCTGCCTTTATCTGCATGAACACATCTGTGCTCAGAATCAGTCACAAATCTCTTCACAATACGATGATCACGTTTAAGTTTTCGTGCAATATCTAATGTTTTCATCCCTTGTCCAAGGCATTGCACTATTTGTTGCTTTTCGGCAGCAGAGACATCCTTTTTCTTTCCCATGTTACTTGAAAACTGTGGCCTGCGTAATATTGTGGAACACCCAGTTTTCCTTTTATTGGGCTCACCTGCCAAACTAATTATCACAGATATCTGAGATTGATTTCAATGATCCAAAGAATCCTAAGACACAATACCATCAATGGGCTTCATTGAAAAAAAATAAAAATAAAACCCTATGACACTTAAAACCAATTTGCATAATAATTTGGAACACAGTGTACAGTGTATATTCCAGAATGCGGCACAGACATAATAGAATGGGGACATATACAGCTCTGGCAAAAATTAAGAGACCACTGTAAAATTTTCAGTTTCTCTGATTTTCTCTTTATAGGTATATTTTTGAGTAAAATGTACATTGTTCTTTTATTCTATAAACTACTTACAACATGTCTCCAAAATTCAAAGCTAAAAAGTTTGTATTTATTTGCAGCAAATGAGAAAATAATAAAAAAGAAACAGTGCTTTCAGACTTCAAAAGAAAACAAGTTCATATTCATTTAGAAACAATACTAATGTTTTAACTCAGTTAAACTAATGTTTAGTTCAGAAATCAATATTTGGTGGAATAACCATGATTTTTAATCACATCTTTCACACATCTTGGCATGCTCTCCACCAGTCATTCACACCGATTTTGGGTTACCCTATGCCACTCCTGGCACAAAACTTTAAGCAGTTCTACTTTGTTAAATGGCTTGTGACTATCCATCTTTATCTTGATTACATTCCAGAGGTTTTCAATGGGGTTCAGGTCTGGAGATTTGACTGGCCATGACAGGGTCTTGATGTGGTGCTCCTTCATCCACTGAAAAAACAGTCCACAGAGTTGAGGAACATTGCCTGAACAGAAGGAAGCAAGTGTTTTTCAAGGATAATCTTGTATGCAGCTTAATACATCCTTCGCAAAGATTAACCTGCCCAATTCCAGCCTTGCTGAAGAATCCTCATATCATAACCGATCCTCCACCAAATTTCACAGTGGGTGCAAGACACTGTGGCTTGTACGCCTCTTCAGATCTCTGTCTACCCATTAGATAACCAGGTGTTAAACAAAGCTGAAAGTTAGACATATCAGAGAAGATTACCTTACTTCAGTCATCTATGGTCCAATCCTTATGGTCTTTGGTAAAGTTCAGGCTGGCTCTTCTTTTCTTCTCATTCATACAAGGCCTATAACTAGCTTTACATGACTTGAGCCCTGCCTCTAGGAGCCTGTTTTGATCTGTTTTTGCCATTCACTTCACCCCAGCTGCCATTTACCATTCTTTTTGTAGATCAGTTGATGTCATCCTGCGGTTGCTGAGTGACATTCAAATAAGATGACAACATCCCGGTCAGTGGAGAATCGCTTTCTGTAGCTTTGTTGTCTCCAATATCTGCTGCTTGACCCTGTTGTAATGTACTGCCATCTTCAAAATTTTGAGGGCTTGACGTGGCACAGAGAGGGTTGGAGGCGGGGATGACACCAGCAACAGCGATGACTCATTACTTAGTAAGTCCCTCCAGACTCCTTATCTGTACACTTTATAAAGTCTTTTTAACAACTTACAGGGGGGCTAGAAAAATGGGGGACCACGCTGCATTGAGTGCTGCATTCAGTTAGCATAGCACCAGAGGGGTGTCAGGTCCTCTTTAACACCTTCCTGACCTATGATGTAGGAGGACGTCATGGGCCGGTAAGGGGTGTTTGATGTGAGCTCCGGCGCCTTGGAACCAAGGCGGCCGCGGCCGTCCCGCAAAAAAGAAGCCATCATATGTCTATATTGACGGAAAAATAAAAAAGTTATGGCTCTTGAAAGCAGGGGAGCAAAAAACGAAAATGAAAAATGAAAAATTCCCGGGTCATGAAGGGCTAAGGGGTATGTGTGACAGAAAATACCCAAAAGTGACATCATTCTAAAACTGCACCCCTCAGACTGCTTAATATCCCATTCAATAGGATTTTAACCACTGAATGAATTCAAAGTGGAATGAAAAAAAGTAATACTTTTATATTTTACCTAAAAATGTTGCTTTAGCCTCAATTTATACACTTGTACAAGACATGACAAATTGGATGCCTATATTTGTCACCCAGTTTATTCTGAATGTGCAGATGCCCTTTGTTTGAACAAATGGGAGGGCTCAGAAGGAAAGGAGAGCTATTTCAAATTTTGCACACAAATTCGGCTAAAATAGTTGACGGCCACCATCTTGCATTTCATTGACCTCTAAGGTTGATAAGCAGCAGAAACCCCCACAAGTGACCCCATTTTGGAAACAAGACCCATAAAGAATTATATAAGAAAAACCTAAAGACCCCCCTCTTCCTTCAAGCCTACTACCCACACTAAGAGCCTTCAACCCACACTTACACCTATCTGCTGCATCTCCTCACCTTTCCCCTTCCTACTGTCTCCCCCATCCCCTATAGACTCGTGGACAGGATCCTCTGCCCTACTGTACCTGTATGACTGAAGTGTCGTCACTTTGTCTTGTCCTCGTCTCCCCTCACACATGTAAAGCGCCATGGAACCTAATGGCACTATATAAATATTTAATAATAATAATATCTAGGGTAAAGTGAGTATTTTGAACCCACAGGTACTTCACATAAGTCAATAATAATAGGTCGTTATATTGAGAATTTTCTTTTTTTTCCACAAAAATAGCTTTATCATCAACTTTTTCACATTTACATGGGGTAACATCAAAAAGTAAACCTCTCCGTTTGTTACCCAGATTCTTATGAGTGCAGTGATACCCTGCATGTAGTCAAAAAGTTCTGTTTGGACAAACAGTAGAACTCAGAATTGAAGAAGCAACATTTACATTTTTGTAAGAAAATTTGGTTGAAATAGATGACGGGCACCATGTTGCATTTCCTGGACCCCAAAGGCACTTAAACAGCAGGAACCCTCCACAAACAACCACATTTTTGAAACAAGACCCCTCAAGGATTATATCTAGGGGTATAGTGAGCATTTTAATCCCACAGATACTTCACAGAATTCGATAACAATAGGTCATCATATTGAAATATTTCTTCGTTTTTACAAGCGTTGCTTTAGCACCAATTTTTATTACTTTTACTGGAGGTATCGCCAAAAAGTGGACCCAAACATTTGTTACCCACTTTATTATGAGGGCAATCATACTCTACATGTAGACAAAAAGTTCTATGTGGACAAATGGGAGGGCTCAGAATAGAAAGAGCAATTTTTGAATTCTGGAAAAATTGAAATAGATTGCAGGCACCATGTTACATTTGCAAGGCTGCTACGGTGTCTAAACAGCAAAAAAACATGTTTGACCATGTCACATAAGATCGAAATAATTTTCTTACAAGCGCTGTCATTTACAGCAATGTTTTCGGTAGTATGTGGTGCGTATCACATTACTGGTACCAGTAAAAACTGGCCCATATGTCTGCACGAAACAGCTGTTGTTCTCTCAGTACAGCTCTTAAGTCTTCCATCCCTACATGTGATTTAATGGACCTTGAATAAAGTCAGTGTTTTCACGGCAAATGTTGAGTGCAGCTTATTAATATTTTTTCTTTTACCTTTGAAGGACTTATTCTGTCATATGTTCTGGTAGTGTCCATGTTTTCAGTGGTGCATAAAAGCACAGTTGACCACCATTTTATATACTCGGTTACACGGTACAACTTATCAGCAATGTTATTTGCGATCTCGAGAGCGCGCAGATTTTTTGGACACCTGTGCAACACCGCTGGTGAGCTGTCACACGTCTAGATATCGTGGACAACTCTCCAACGATGTTGTGAGGAGGGATCGTTCGCAAACACCGCAAATGATCTCTGCTCACTACTGTGAATGGGCGAAGTTGGCCGTGACATCGCTATTGCAGTGTCATACCGAACAATGCCACAGGTTGCTTAAGTTGAAATTGACAGGTTTTCCGGCATGCCGGAAAACCTGTCAACTCCGACTTGAACAATTATCGTTGTTGAATCATGCTTTACACGCAACGACGCAACAACGATGTCATTTCAACATCGTTCCTGACGTCACTTTTGAACGATGTCGGGAAAGATGTTGAAACGTGTAACGGGGCCATAAATCGGACAGCACAGAAGAGAGGCCAGAAAGAGCCATAGTAACTCTGCTGCCTAATTATAATTAATGGATCCCTCAGGAGTGTCATTTGAATTCTGTCATTTGGAGATTTAGATGGAAACCCTGGTATAAGTGCTCAGTGTCAAGTACTGGATAAATGTAATCCAAATTTTTATATAAAAATGAAAGCTTTAACTCAATCCACACACAACTCAGGCTCGTCATCTGTAAATGTCTAATTTCTGCAAAATTATTCTTCAGCTACATAAATAGTAAAAAATGAAATCAAAATAGCCCGCTGTTCAATTGACCTCAAGATCTGATCAAGTTGCCATAGTACAGTAATAGCCTATACACTGATACCATCCAAAGATCACAATAGTAAACAATGATAAAACACATTTGCATATATTTAAACAAAGCAATAAAACTCATAAACCTTCTGTATATTGAAGAGACAAATCTATAAATGTAGAAAAAGAAAACAAATGAACCAGGTTGTGCCACGTCTTGAACCTCATAAAAATATATATATATTCCCCTTAGGCAGGCACTAAACCACTGGACCATGCATGTGTGACAGCAATACTAAGTTCCAGACAACCATATACTTACAGAAATTAAAAACATACTTTATTTATTCTCATTTAAAATATTATTGCTGCATTTATTCAGACCTGCTCTCAACCATTAAAAATGCTTAAGTATGGGACAATTTACTGTCTTTTCAAACTCTTAGGGTATGTGCACATCAGTAGTTTTGTGGGCTGTTTTTGAAAGTTTTCCGTCGGCGGTTTCCGCTGAGTTTTATGTTAATTTATGTTAATCCTAGCCACCGGCTGGATTAACATGATTCTCAATGGAGTTTAGAAAACGTTGTCTACATTAGAACGGTTTTTTTCTGGTCGTTTTCAGTTTATTCACGGTTTTCCACCGGTTTTCAAAGATAGAGCAAGTGACTTCTTTTGAGCGTTTTTCCAGCGGTTCTAGCTTACAAGTGCCCAAAAAAACGGCCTAAAAACGCTAAGAAAAACCGCCAGAAAACCGCCGACAAAACGCTGTATAAACGCTATAAAACGGGTCGGAAAAAGCTCAAAAAACGCTAAAAAAACGCTGGACACTGCTGAGGTCAGAAAACTCAGTTTTTGCCATTGCCCACCGGTTTTAGGGCGGTCAGCAAAGATGCAGAAACGTCAGATGTGCACATACCCTTATAATACAGTCTCTTCATATCCTTTTTATTCCCAACCCCATTCCCAGATCTTTTTATATCAAAAACATGGAGCAGATATCAGTAATTTAAGGGGGTTAAACTGTCCAAGAGCTTGTTCTGCTTCACTAAGGCTGCCTTCACATTAGCGTTTGTGTCTGCATGCTGATGGCATGCAGACACAAACGCAGTCAAAAGCGCTGTCATTTTGATGTGTCCGCAGCGGAGAATGTCCGCCTGCGGACACATCACTGTGCAGCCCGGGAGCCAATCAGCGGTGTCCGGGGGCGGAGATCAGCACCGGAGATCTCCTCCTCCCGGCCGCCGGTAAGCTCCGGGACATGTCGGCGGAGAGAAACAGCTGATTTGACAGCTGCTTGAATCTCCCGCGCCGACACCGAGAGGAGATGTGGGCGCGGGAAGATTCAAACAGCTGTCAAATCAGCTGTTTCTCCCCGCCGACATTGCTAGCAGATTACCGGCGGCGGGGAGGAGGAGAACATTAGAGGCTGAGCTGATCTCTTGGTGGCCGTCGGTGATCTCCTGTGACATCACCGGCGGCCACCGGGAGAGATTTCAATGGGTCCGCAGCGTTCTTCTGCGCTGTCAAGCGCAGAACACTGCGAACCCATTGACTACAATGCATATTTTGTGCGCTTGGGGACGCTTGCTGATCTTCGAAGGTCCCCGAGCGCCCAAAAAATGCAACATGCTGTGTCCCGGGTGCGGATGCGGACGATATCTGCTCCTTCCGGTGTCCAGCGTCCGCACCCGGGACGCAGCATGTTGCATTTTTTGGGCGCTCGGGGACCTTCGAAGATCAGCAAGGTCCCCGAGCGCCCACAAAATGCAACATGCTGCGTCCCGGGTGCGGACGCTGGACACCGGAAGGAGCAGATATCGTCTGCATCCGCACCCGAACGCAGAAAACGCTGACAAACGCAGGCATTATGCGTTCCCATGTTAAACATAGGAACGCAGTGCGCATGCGTTTGACTGCGTATGGGAATGCAGCATAAGCTGCGTTCACATACGCTAATGTGAAGGCAGCCTTAATCTTACTTTTTTTTTTTGTTTGTTTAAAATTGTTTTTTTGCAACAGCTATTTCAGTGTGATATATGTAATAAATGATGGACACAGTAATATTTCAGGGTTGAAATGAGGTTATTGTACTAACCGAAAATGTGATATATACATTATTTCAAAAATTGACAGGTGCAAAAGTATGGGCACCTCAACAATAAAGTGACATTAATATTTAGTAGATCCACCTTTTGCAAAAATAACAGCCTCTAGTCGCTTCCTGTAGCTGTTAATGAGTTCCTGGATCCTGGATGAAGGTATTTTTGACCATTCCTCTTTACAAAACAATTCCAGTTCAGTTAAGTTTGATGGTAGCCGAGCATGGACAGCCCGCTTCAAAACATCCCACAGATGTTCAATGATATTCAGGTCTGTGGACTGGGATGGCCATTCCAGAACATTGTAATTGTTCTTCTGCATGAATGCCTGAGTAGATGTGGAGCCGTGTTTTGGATCATTGTCTTGCTGAAAGATCCATCCCCGACGTAACTTCAACTGTGACACTGATTCTTGAACATTATTCTCAAGAATCTGCTGATATTGAGTGGAATCCATGCGACCCTCAACTTTAACAATATTCCTGATGCCGTCATTGGCCACACAGCCCCAAAGCATGATGAACCCTCCCCCAAATTTGACAGTGGGTAGCAAGTGTTTTTCTTGGAATGCTGTGTTTTTGTGGCGCCATGCATAACACCTTGTTGTATGACCAAACAACTCAATCTTTGTTTCTTCAGTCCACAGGACCTTCTTCCAAAATGAAACTGGCTTGTCCAAATGTGCTTTTGCATACCTCAGGCGACTCTGTTTGTGGCGTGCATGCAGAAACTGCTTCTTTCGCATCACTCTCCCATACAGCTTCTCCTTGTGCAGTGTGTGCTGTATTGTTGACCGATGCACAGTGACACCATCTGCAGCAAGATGATGCTGCAGGTCTTTGGAGGTGGTCTGTGGATTGTTCTTGATTGTTCTCACCATTCTTCTTCTCTGCCTTTCTGATATTTTTGTTGGCCTGCCACTTCTGGCCTTTACAAGAACTGTCCCTGTGGTCTTCCATTTCCTTACTATGTTCCTCACAGTGGAGACCGACAGGTTAAATCTGACAACTTTTTGTATCCTTCCCTTGAACAACTATGTTGAACAATGTTTTTTTTAAGATCATTTGAGAGCTGTTCTGAGGAGCCCATGATGCCACTCCTCAGAGAAGATTCAAATAGGAGACAACTTGCAAGTGGACACCTGAAATAGCTTTTCTCATGATTGGATACACCGGGCTATGAAGCACAAAGCTCAATGAGGTTACCAAACCAATTTAGTGCTTCAGTAAGTCAGTAAAAAGTAGTTATGAGTAATCAAATCATGAAAATCAGAAGGGTGCCCATACTTTTGCACCTGTCAAATTTTGAAATAATGCATATTTCACATTTTTGGTTAGTACAATAAACGTCATTTCAATCCTGAAATATTACTGTGTCCATCAGTTATTACATATATCACACTGAAATAGCTGTTGCAAAACCCCAATTTTAAACAAAAAATAAGGAGAAAGATTAAGAGGGGTGCCCAAACTTTTTCATATGACTGTATCTATTTTATATATGGAAATTTCATTGTGATAATGTAATGATGTGTGCCCTGAGGAAATAGTGAGAGAACTACGAAAAGCATAGGAAAATAAACCTTCATGAAAAGATCCTAACTGTGACAATTGATCGGCAGCACATATGATAATCCATAGCTCTATATATTGATGATTTTTATTGGAAGTAGACAGGTGTAGCAGCCTATTTCTAACATATAAAGTGGTTGTGACTCTCACAACTCCTTTAGGTGAGAGCAACCCTTAATACGTTCTATTTATATGTGAGATAAGACCCTATTTTGCACTTTTTCTGTTTTTAGTTTTCTTGAAAACTAGAATATTATTGGTACTATTATTATTAATCAAAATGAGCAAATATTTTAACATCATATAAGGGTCAGTATCAAACAGTAAACAGTGATTGGAAAGAACAGAGGTACAGAAATCAGAGTTGTTTATCAAGGCTTTGTATATACGTAATAACATTTTCATTACCAGAAGTCGTCCTTATCACCAGTGCAAGATCTGAGGGGACACACTCCTCAATAATTTGCTGGATTGTTTGATGCTCAGCTCCACAGTCACAGGTAGGAGAGTCAGATTTTCCCCACTTATACATAAGGTCTGCACAGACACCAAAATTTGTTCTGATGCAGTTTAGGATGACCCAGGTCTTCCTCGTTAGATTGAAGCCTGGTGGTGGGCTTTGTAGGTTAGGAAATATTTGAAGCTCACCGTCTACTGCACTGGCCCAAAGTTCTTGCCATTTCTCTTCTAAGTTGAGATGTGTTCATACAGAGTAATTGCAGTTTGGATGGGAGGATGTCATGATTTCAGTTGCTTCATTTGGACATCTTGGATGTTTTGATGTATTGGGAGGTTTCCGTTTTTAACTATTTTGGTTTATTCTTTAAGTAGGATCTCTTGTCTTCTGAAGTTTGAAGATGCTATGTGGGTCAGGCAGGTAACCAGTGGACGGGCTTGAGTTTGATAGCACCAGATATTATATGTATAGAGTTGTTCAGTTGGATGTCGATTTCATTTACGTGGCAGCTATTTAGCCATACTGGAGCACACTATCCTGCGGCAGAGTACACCAAGGCGAGGATGGACATTCTCAAGACAGGTGTCGAGGAAGCCCAGGAAAATCGGCAGAGTTTCTGAATAATGTTAGTGTGTGCTTTCAGTTTCTGTGCTGTCTTATCCAAGTGATATTTGAAGGTTATTCTTCAATCACGTAAGTACTTAGGCTTGGAATTGTGCTTGACAGGTTGACTTTCAAAGTATCTTTTGAGTTTAGTCTTAGAACTTGTGTTGTATAAGTGAAAGCAGCAAATAAAAAAGCCAAGAAGCCAGTGCTACCAATGGTTAGCCAAATGTTTGCCAAATGTCTCAATTTTAAAATACAATTAAAAATATGTGCACATGCACTTTTTTGTACTCCGTGTTAACCACAGGCAGCGATGTCTTCTTGGCTGTTTTATTTGTTATTGGTTGTGGCTCACCCCCACTTTTTGCTGTGCGCACTTGGTTATGTATGCCATTCTGTCTTTATTTTCATTGTTTTAGGCCGCTGTACAAACACACAGCGACCACACCCTGCCCATAGGCTCTGCTTGATTGTTATACATGTGTCTTGTCCTGTTCCACCCTCATCCATGGTGGCTGGTCTGGCAGTGTGGGGGTCAGATCTGATAATGTCCGGATGTTATCTGCACTTATTCTTTTGGCGCTGTGAGAGTGGTTCAGAAATGCTTCAGGTACATGTGTATTTAATATAGTCTTGCTTTCAAAGTATTCAGGAGGCCATAATGGCACAGCGTATATAAAAAGGTAGACTAGGACTGCCCCATCTGAGAATGCAGTGGCTCAAAGAATTGATCAATTGTTTGCTAAATGTCTCACTTTTAAAATACAGTTAAAAATGAATATGTGCACCTGCACTTTTGTATTGCGTGCTAACCACTGGAAGAGATAGCATCTTGCCTTTTTTAATCGAGAGCAGCATACTTCCGTTTCCAATGGGTTGGGCTTTAGTCTCCATTGTCGGAAATACTTTCCCATTACACTAAGATCTTCTGTTTGAACCTCCTCTGCTTTTTCCATTGTTTGATCACTTTAGCAAGTGCACAGTCAACGACGTATCCAAATTTCTGTGATATTGTGCCAGGAAGGTCAGCTAGGTACAAAGCAAACAGGAGAGGTGCCAGCACTGATCCCTGGGCCAGACGGTTGTTTAAGGTTTTCTTACTACTGGTTGAATCACCCATAAGCTGAAAGGTTCGATTTGCAATCATGGTATTCAAGTGGTACCATATATTTCGCTTTATAAGATGCACCCTCAAATTTGGTGAGGGAACAGAGAAAATAAATAATTTTTAATGTTAAATGGGGTCCATCTTATAATGCCAGTGTCAGTCCTACAATCAACATAAATGTCCTCCAACCTGGTACATTGGTACATGTTTCCCCATCCTGATATATATGGCCCCCATCCTGGTATATATGTCCCCTATCCTGGTATATCTGGCCCCCATCCTTATATCTGTCCCCCACCCTGGTACACAGTCCCCCATCCTGGGAAATAGTCCCCATCCAGGATATGGCCCCATTATCTTACATATGTCCCCCTGTGATAGCACATGTTCCCCTGTGATGACCCATGTTCCCCTGTGATAGCACATGTTCCCCTGTGATGGCTCATGTACCCCTGTGATGGCCCATGTTCCCCTGTGATGGCCCATGGTCCCCATTGATGGCCTATGTTCCCCTGTGATGGCCCATGGCCCCCATTGATGGCACATTTCCTCCTGTGATGGCTCATGGCCCCCAGTGCTGGCACATGTCCCTCTATGATGGCACATGGCCCCCAGTGCTGGATCATGTTCCCCAGTGCTAGCACATGTCCCTCTGTGATGGCACATGGCCCCCAGTGATGGCACATGGCCCACAGTGCTAGCACATGGCTCCCTGTGATGGCACATGGCTCCTAGTGCTGGCACATGTCTTCATGTAATGACATTTGGCCCCCAGTGCTAGTACATGGCCACCTGTGCAGCTGTCACTTGGCCCCAGTGCTGGCACTTGGCCCCCACTGGTGTGCAGATTGTAAAATAACACTGTTACTCACCTTTTGATGATCATTCCATGCTTCAGCTGAGTGGTGACTTCCAGTGTCTGTCCCGGGCATCGGATCATGTGATTGGGGTGCACAGTGATGACAGTGATGACATCAGTGTTGACATCACTGTGCTGTGCGATCACATGACCCAATGCGGTCACGGACACAGGAAGTCACTGCTCAGCTGAAGCACGCAGCGATCATAGGAAGGTGAGGAACAGTGTTTGTTACTTTACAGTCTGCACGCCAGCGGGGGCCATATATCATGATGGGGGGGCGATATCTGGGATGGTGGGAAAATGTGTGCCAATAGGGGACATATAGGGTGACGGTGGTGGGGGGGCACATGTAATACGCGATGCTCCCCTGTCCATCATGGGCAGCAGCAGTGGCAGTGAATATTAAATGAGGCTAATGAGTGGGAGCATATGACCTCCCGCTGCCTCAGCCGCCTCCTCCAGCCCCCGGACACCGCTCCAGAGTGCCTCCCTCCAGTACAGTACCAAAAATACAAGAAATCCATATGGTAATTTTTTTACCACTGGGGGCAAATATCAGCCTTGCCCTGGCTACTGCAGCTCCACACACAATACAATCTAAAGCAAAAATAAATTGTTATTACAAAAGGACCTGGGGCAGCGTCAGCTGATGTACCAATAACACTGTCGGACTTTTGATTTTTGTACTCTGTATAGGCATGTACCTTTCCAACAATGTAGGGCATGATTTACTCTAACTTTTGATTTTTTTGTACTTTGTATAGGTACATATCTTTCCAACAATGCAGGGTATTTTATGATTCACTTTATAAAGGCTATTATGCTGTAAAATTTAGCAATTGGTGATTTTTATATGCTTCTTGTTGAGGAAATTCACATTAGATCAGTTTTTAAATATGTTAGTCTAGGGACAGTTCTGATAAGGGTCACCGCAAAGTGGTAGAATGTCTTTCGTAACTTTTTTGCTAAAAACATATAAACTAAGTACCCTGCTGTTGACACATTTTTGCACTTACTTTTTACTTATATATCAGAGAAATTTTTGGACGTTTTTTACACTGTCTTTTTTGTGATGTTGCTTCTTGTTGATGTTGATGTTTCATTGTTACATTTCAATATGTCAGCTGAAGGAAAATAATCTTTCTACGTGAATCCAGGTTTTCCTTCCTTAAAATCTGCAGACTATGCGTCACCACTTTTTAATCCTGCACTATATTGTGTTAACATCCTGTCTGTGTATTTGTTTAATAAAAGTGTTATAATCCTTTGCAAGCAACATAGCTCCACAGTTTTTCTTTTTGCTTTAGACATTACCAAAAAAGTAGATTTGGATTAAAAGACACCCCCCCCCCCCACTTTCCTCCAAATTTGGGGGGAACAAGAGTGCGTTTTATAATCCGAAAAATATGGTACATAATTTTCTTACATGGGATCACCTTCAGAAACTTGTCTAGCTGTCCTTCCCTCCACACAGTGTCATATGCGGCAGAAAGATCGATGAACGCCAGTGAGATCTTTTTGTTCTTTAGAAATTCAGCTTCAATGAGAGTTGTCAGGGCTAAGACTTGGTCACTGCAGTTTTGAGCAGGTCTAAAGCCGACTTGCTTTACTGGTATTGATTTGAGAATCTTTGAGTTGATCTTGTTATAGATTAGGTGTTCCAGAAGCTTGTATAAGCAACTCAATAGAGCAATATGTCTATAGCTTGATGGGTTATCTTTAGGCTTTCCAGGTTTTAACAGTGCAATGATCTTAGTGTGCTTTAAATTACAAGGGACTTGTGCAGTCTCCATGATATCTGAGAAGAACTTTGTCACCCATTTTTTTCCCATAAGGTCCACAGTTTTGAGAATTTCAGGGTGGATCCCATCAAATCCAAGATCTTTGTTACTTTTTGTATCAACAAGGGTAATTTCAATGTCTCAAGTTGTAAAAGGATGGGAGTATTCTTCAGTTGGTGCCACAGATTATTTTAGTAGCCTAAACTTATTTTTAACTTCTATGGTATGAGATCTATCTTTCGGGGCTCTTGAGGTGTTTACAATGTGTGATGCGATTTGGTTTGGAGTTACAGCATTTGTTTTCTGTTTTGGTTTACGGTTTCCTTCTAGTTTTCTTAAAAGGGACCACACTTTTCTACTGGACCTTTTAAAGTCCAAGTTCTCGACTGTTTCCATCTATTTGACATGAGGTGCTGCATTCAGTTTGTTCAGTAATTTATCACCAATTTCACCTTCTTTGCTGCCAAAGAATTGTCTGTACAGTTGTTCACATTCCTCGGTCCAGTTGGAATGTATTTTTTGCGAATGCCGTGTGATATTGATTTCTTTGCAGCTTTGATAACAGCTTTACAGAACCACTCACAGTTTTTACTGATTGGGGCTATTCAGCCAATACACTTGTCAAGAAGATCTGCAAACTTTTTTCCAGTTGGCTTTAGCAAAATTCCATCGGAGACTTTGGTACGAAGTTACAAGAGGAATAGATACTCCAACAGTGATGATGACAGGGTGATGCTGACTGAGAGAGAAATGTTTAACAATACACAGAGATGTTTGTAGGGGTTGGTTGTTTCTATTGTGTATTACAAAACATAGATCAGGGTTGTATCCTCTCTGCAGGCTGCTGATTGGAAGGTTGGAAATAAGACCAGGAATGTGTTGTGT